>KK116906.1:66354-82651 GCA_000611955.2 Stegodyphus mimosarum
TATATATATATACACTCTTAGACAAAAAAAAGCGACGAACCAAGAAGGAATTATCCGAATGGGACGAAAATCGGTAGAAGTGATGTATATGTATAGAAAAACAAATCATTACAGTTCGAGAAAAATTGGATGATTTATTGAAGTGATAGAGCTTCATAAAGTGAAAAAGTCAGTAACGCGTTTGTATACCTCTGGCCCTTATGCAAGCAGTTATTCGGCTTGGCATCGATTGATAGAGGTTGCGGATGTCCTCCTGAGGGATATCGTGCCAAATTCTGTCCAACTGGCGCGTTAGATGATCAACATCCCGAGCTGGTTGGAGGGCCCTGCCCATAATGCTCCAAACGTGCTCAATAGGAGAGATATCAGGAAACCTTGCTGGCCAAGGTAACGTTCGGCAAGCACTAAGACAAGCAGTAGAAACATGTGCAGTGTGGGGGAAGGCATTATCTTGCTGAAATGTAAGCCCAGGGTGGCGTGATATGAAGGGCAACACAAAGGGCCTTAGAAATTCGTCGACGTACTGCTGTGCTGTAAGGTTGCGACGGATGACAACCAAATGTGTCCCAGTATGAAAGGAAATGGCACCCCAGACCATCACTCCTGGTTGTCGGCCTGCTACCGGAAGACAGACAGGTTGGTGTCACACCGCTGTCCGGGGCGTCTCCAGAGTCACCTTCATTGGTCATCGGGGCTCAGTTCAAAACGGGACTCATCACTGAAGACTTTTCTACTCTAGTCAGTGACATTCCAGGGCGAATGAGCCGACACCACTGCAAACGGGCTTGACGTTCTACATATGTCAATGGTAGTCGGCGCAAGGGGCGCCGTGACCTCAGCCCCCTTTCTGTGAGCCGTCTATGAATGGTCCTTGCGGTCACTGAAGCACTAGTTGCACGTACATTCGATGATAATGATGCATCTGGGGCTGTGAGTGCCGCTCTGACGATTGCTCGGTCTTCACGTTCTGTCGTTTCTCTAGGCCTACCGCTTCCTTCTTGACGCTGTGTGCGGCCATGGTACAACTACAGGACCTGTCTCAAATTCTGACATTTGCGTATATCGTTCGCACATCTGTATGCAAGGCATAGTTACTGTCTACCAGAGTACACGGAATGGAATTCGTGAAGAATTTATGACCTGGAATGGTAATTTCTCCTCTTAAATATCCTGCCATTTGCGTAGATCAGATGCGCTGTAGCGACAACCGTTCATTCATTTGCAGCCAAAATGTATAATTTTGGATTTTCCGTCGAAACCTGTATGCATATCAATTTGTGTCCAACTTGCTTTATATCTTCTCGATGCGTCGTGGTTCGTCGTTTTTTTTGGCTTAGTATATATAAATATATATAATTATGGAATTGTTGTTTGCAATAAGCGATGCATTTTTTACGTTTTCGTGTACAAACGGGCGGGACTTCGGTAATTCGATGACAATATCCGAATGCGGCAATTCGAAAACAATATCCGAATAATAACATGAACCACGATCACATTAAGCGGCGTTTACTATATGTGACAACAATACACAAAAATAACAGTGCAGTTAAATGAATTTAAATATTAACATGTATTTTTTTTAGTTCCTTACTGAACTACCTGAAATGCAGACTACCTGTTAATAGTAGTTTTTATTAATTAGAGTACGGTTTATTCTTCTTTTCGTAAGTGCGCTCAAATTTATCCTTATTTCGAATTAATTCTAAACGTTGACCCGGCATTACCTTGGTTTATCCGGAACTGACTTTAACATTATTATGAATTACATCTTTAATTTTAGTTTCGTTTTTTGTTTCGTAATCGTTATTGATTTTATTTTGATAGTGAAACTAAAGCTGAATTCCGGAATAATTATCAAACAGAAGAAATAAAACTATTCATTTTACTATCATGCGTAAATTTCAGTTACGACGCCGAATGAACGTCCTAAGTAAAAATATATAAAAATAAAATCTGAAAGAACTGCAAAGCTTTTGCATGTGGCAAACGAAAGTTTTAAACTGTAAGGACAAAACAGACACAGTAAAAGGACACCGAATGAACTTCCTAAGTAAAAATGCATAAAAATAAAATATGAAAGAACTGCAAAGCTTTTGCATGTGGCACACAAAAGTTTTAAACTGTAAGGACAAAACAGACACAGTAAAAGGAACAGCGAATCTAAACAAAGCACTTTTACTTAAGAGATTTTCTTAACTATTAAATTTATGCCATGCATACGCAAGCTGCGCATGTGTAAGTAGCTTCATAGGTAGTGGGTCATTTATTATCAAACGTATAATAGGGCTGTTGAAACTACATGCGTCGTTTGGGCTCTCTTGTTGAGATAATGGTTTACAGAAAACTTCAGTTCCTGGTGAAGTTTCCACCCTGCATGGGAACATTGTTGGACCATTAAGGCTGCATATTTGAAATGAAGAGAGTAGAAAAGACTCCTAATTTCGTCATTATAAACCACTTACAGAACACTGTGATTTCTACGTAAAATGCTCGAAGCTTCGATATTGTTTGTTTAAACTATGAAAGTAATTGATTGTTAGCCTGTGGTGTTCAGGTAAACTAATAATAGCTGGACACGCTTATGTGTCAAATTAAATGTTGCATAAGTTTCTCACATAGCCCGAAAGGGACTATTACTCTCCGACCGCGATTTTGTGTCGAATCAATATAAATGCTTTCAATACAAATGTTTCACTTTTTATTCGAATCTGTTCCTATTCGGGAAAATGCAAAAATATTTATATTTCAAAATGAATCTGTCCGTTGTGGATTAACAACTTAAACTATTTGAGAGCAATATACGCAATTCTTAAGAATATTTGAAAGCAATATATATGCAGTTCTTAAGAATATTGTTCCGTAATTTTTGTACATGATTGATTTAAATAGCAAAAATGCACTTAATTAATTATCTATCTAATTACAAATATTAAATATTTTCATAGAATGACGTTATGTACTTTTTAATATTTATTTTATATATTTTTAAAATTTTAATTATTTTTTGTTTAACAAGCTCAACTATTTGAAAACGAGCACTGACCACTGAACGGAATAAAACATTTTTATTTCCAGCGCACGAAACTGACTATCGGAAAACCTAAAGCTATGCTGTTTTTAAATATTTTGTGATTTTGCTGTTATTTCCGATTTTGTGTGGCGTAAGTGAGAAGAACGTGATATTTAGTAAACAACGCTAACACATAAAACGTTAATAATAAAAAAATAACAAAAAAAAAAAAAATCTGAAAGGTGTCAGATTTTAACGGTCACCCCAAAGAGTTGAGATTTTTACGCTCTCGCTGAGCTCCCAGTCCATCACTCTGCTGTTACACTGACTTCTATTAAACTATTTTGTTTTGTTTTTTCGCTTTATTTTGAATTCATGATCTATCTGATTACAAATATTAAATATTTAATTTTGTAATTGTAAAAATGCGAATAATCATCATTTTCTTCTCACTTACACCATATACATATCAGCAGCAAAATTACAAAAATTCTAAAAGCAGCATAACAGTATATTCTTAGAATTTTCGATGCGGAGTTAAGTGTTGGCATAAATGTTTCTGTTTTTTTTTTCTGTCTTCTTTCAATTCCTCATTCCAATGCTCAGTTTTCTTACTAAGACGGTTAATTTCTTTAAATATTTCGTGGCAACAATTTGAAAAGTGAAACGGACACTCAGAGTGATTCAAAGCAAAATCGCAAAACGGAAACAATAGGTTTTGAGAGATAAAGCCCCTTTGGACGGAAAATCTGAAAGCTGTCAGATTTTATGTGCCCAAAGCGGCGTTTTAGTCATTTACATACACGTACCCGCTTTGAGAGCACTTGGGCTAATGTTGCTTTGGGCCAAAAATATTTAAAAACAGCCTATCTTTAGAATTTCCTATAGACAGTCTCGCGCGCTTAAAATATTTTTTTTTTCTGTACAGTTTTCCCATTGCTCGTTTTAAAATCGTTGAGTATGGTAATAAAAAATTCGTTAAAGTTTTTCAAAATTTGAAATGTACAATAAAATATTTAAAAACAGCATATCTTTAAAATTTCCAATAAACAGTCCTACGCGCTGGAGATAAAAATGTTTTTTCCCGTGTAGTGTTGCCATTGCTCTCTTTGAAATCATTGAGATTCTTAATGAAAAATTCGTTAAAATTTTACAAAATATGATATACACAATAAAACAAATTTGAAATTCGAGCTTCCAGGTGTTCATATATGCATGTGGACTACGTTATTCAAAATTTGATGGCTCTATGTTCCATTGTTTTTTTTTTCACAGCGCGAAAAACATGCCTGCAGTCACGCAAATTCTTCAGTATTTAGTTTCCTTAAATATAATCCCGAGCGATAACGTTTGGTGGCAACAATCTGAAAATTGAATCAGACTTTTATACTGATTCAAAGCAAAATCCCGTTTTGAGATTAATACCTATCTGCGCTAACGCTACTTTAGGGTAAAAATTGAAAAATGCATGTCAAATCGGTAAATTTAAACATAATATGGTATGCAGCATTTTAAAATTTCTGTGGTTCAGCTGTTGAATTGGATATGGCGTAAGTGCGGAGAACTATTATTTCGTCCTAGCATCTACCTCCTTGTAGGAAAACTTGCACCAAATAATTTGCGTAGAGTGTGCCTGTTTAATGTGTGGTACTAGGCACACTTCGTTTGTTTCTTATTCGCGTGAAACCATTCATTACCATCAGTTTAAAACTCGAACATTTTTACCTGTCCATAAAGTTAGAAATCGTTGGCTGCCGTACCAATAGGCCCTGGTTCGAATCCGGAATACAGCAGACATATTTGTAAAAGTATATCGCTGTGATCCATGAAAGCACTCAAGTCTTTGAAATCCAAACCCTTCGCTAATTTGTATCCTTAAAATACCGAAAGGGCCGAAATACTTTTCCAGTTTCACAACAATTTCCTCCCCTCCCCATCCATTAACGCAGAAAGAGGTGCGAAAATTCCTTTGTACTTTCTAACAAAGATTCCATTAGCCTTTGACCCCGTTCTTTATAAACCTATTCTGAAGCTCTTAAACTGAAATCAGAGAATCAACAACGAAATGTGCAACCTAAAGATAAGAAACCACAATTAAACCCCTTAGAACAAGCTGTCTGCAGTAAACTGATACAATGCATATGGGGAAACTGCAACTGCTGCTGTATACCTTAGGGGCAAGGAAGAAAACAAGATCGCAATCTCGGTCGTTTTGGGGCGGTTGTGGTCGTCTCAATGAAGGGCCGTGTTCGGCGCTTTGGTCGTGAAAGAGTTTAAGTACTGGTGAATCTAGTCTTCTCTTGAGTGATTTAACGGAATGGAAAGAGAGGTAGGAGAACCTCGGACCACCTTCTTAGGTGGCCGCAGTCCACGAAACACGGGTTCCTAGGTCGGAGCCCTATCCCAGGCTAATAAGACATGTGATAAACGTAGCACGAAAAAATAAGCTAACAAGAGAATAGTCCTTGTAGCAACTCTTTGTAAGGCAAAAAAAAAGATGGCAAATTGTTGGTAATAAAGGCTATACGAAATAAAGCATGTCCGTTGATGTTGAAGCTTGTATGTAAAGCAACGATGCAGAAGTGGAAGGGATGAGATCTGTCAAAAGGTACATGTGACTGAAAGTTTAACAATTGGCTGGCGGATGCTTAGCAATTGGCTGAAGTAAGGAAAGCACCGGAGCACCAGAAAAGTGTAGGCTTTGTTCTAAATAATAATAACACAAGCAGAAATAATTTGTTATAACAGCATACAAGTAAAATGAAATAAAGTAACAGGGAAAAAAGGCAGAAGCCATTTATGATAATAAATTTTCTCGTGATGTCCTATTTCGGGCTCTCTCATTTCAGACCTTTTGGAGGTATCAACAAAAATCTTGCCATTTCGGACTTTTTCCCCTTGTTCAGGCGTTTAGATGAGACCAACAAAAATCGTCCGAAATTAGCCTTTCTATTTTTAATATTTTATTATAGCTGGTGGGAAGACACTGGAGGAGCAAAATTGTAAAGTAAAATCCGCGTATTTTAAATTACTCCGGAATTAATTGCGAGCGAAACACTGAAGAAAGGAAACTACTTAAAGTATACAAAGAATAATTATTTTAGCCCGTAAGGAAGACATATATTTTATATTAATACCATATAATAACTCTGTTTGGCAAATGATTGTTAAAAATATCCATTTTTTGATGTATAACCTTTAAGTACAGACGTTCATTTTCTCTTACGTAAACACAAAGGAGAGGTCTCTAAGACCACGCTCTATTTTATGCATTTTAAAAGTATGAAATTCTAAAATACTCTTGTTATTACATAAGCATTAATAAACTTTGCTTGTTATATTGAAGTAATTATTTCTTTTTAGAACTCTAAAATTAATGCAATAAAATTTAATTTTTAAATCACACATGAAAAAGCACAGAACGCTCAATCTAATAAATAAAATAAACACACTACTTACTTGCAGATGGGTACAAACTAAACTATTTAAGAAATTTTCCATCTATAGAATCTGAATTATATAAAATAATTAAAAAAAAAAGGATAATATATAAAGAATTAAAAAATTACAGCACATTATTTTAAGCATTTTCAACACAATTTTTGCAAATTCTCTTGCCACGTTCATTACATATTGGATTCTTGCAGCTGAAACATAAATAGGCAGTTTTTCTTCTCAGTCTAGAGGGACAAAGAAAGCATGTTTTACATCTTTTAAGGGTATCAGTTACATCTGGGTTGAAACAGATTCCGCTGGAAACACCTAGAACTCTCTGAATGCACATTTTTATTTCTCGGTTCACAGTTGGCTTTTGAAACCTTCATTCCATATGTGGTTTCACTCATTCTGATGATAACTCCATTAATAAATCTGTTTTTTCCAATTTTGCACTATCTTTTATCAGACCAGCTGCTGAAATGACCCAACTAGTATTAAAGCCATCCCTTCTCATGCGAGAAAAAAGTAACGCAAACGCAAAGGTGAGGTCTGTATGACCGCGGCCCAATTTTAAAAATTATTTTAAAAAATAATGTATAGATTTTAATAAAAATTTAGGAATAATTACATTTTATGTCAACCTGAAAGTACTGAAAAAGACAAGATAACTTATAAGTAGTTTCGCAGTTCTAGAATATCGGCGCGGTCACACAGACCCCACCTCTGTGTTTAAGGGATAACTTAGTATTTTCTTCTTCGATAAAGTCAAAATTTTAAACCCTTTTAAAGGAATTAATGGATTTTATTAAAAACTGTGATTGCACTGTTGATTTTCAGGAATCTTTTGAGCACTGTATTTTTAAGACAAATTTAATATTAGCCAAATCCTCAAAAATTTTCATTATTTGCTTTCAGAGTTTTACTTTCCAATATGTAGAATTGTGAAATTATTTTAAGAGATTAATCTTTAGAAATCGACAGGATTCTATTTCAAGATAATAATGATGATGATTTGCAATCAAATTTTAAAAACATGTTTATATTAGATCTAAACACTAGTCTCATTAATGGTTTATAAGCAGCGCTTAAACTAAATTTAACCCTTTGACGACTAACGGGATGTATATATCCCACTAAAAGTTTAAAAATTACTGCTGACTTAAAAAGTACTTAGAATCTCCTGAATGTTGGCAATCGTCTTCCAATAACTGGAAAATCAACCGTTGTACACAAATGAACACAGAGAAAAAGAACAAATATGAGTTGCCGACTCCGTAATGTTGGATTATGCAAAGAATGCTATACCCTGTACAATTCGATGTAGCATCTATTCATATTGTTGCGTGCGTACGGGTTCGTAATGGATTGAATGCACAATGTAAAATATCACAATATCTGAAAAGTTAAACAGACCTCAATTCAAAGCAGAGAAACTAATTCAACCTCACAGCGAATTCGCTACAATCAATAACAGCATTGAGTAAATAAACAGTTCGCTAAAAACAACAGCAACTGAGCTGAGGTGCTTTAATTCGGCTTTTATAAACTTTTTAATTATTCACGCGAACATGCTGGTAAAATCCATAAATATCTCGATTTTTCTGGATGGCAGCAGCAATTTCGAGTATAAATGAATCCGATGTTGTATTTTTACTTTTCCGACGTAGATTTCTCTTCAAATTCGTCTGCACTGCACGGGAAAATAAAGCAATTTCAATTACAGTTCTAAATAAATAGCTAAATAAATGCAAAATCCGTAACAATATAATAAAGATTTCAAGAATAATTGTTGTGCTTATAGTAAGTCGATCGCTGCATGTGGGTCATTGTATCCCACCATTTACTACGGCTGGGACATACAGAGGCTGTTCGCAAATTTTTAGACGATGTATATTGTATCCACAAAACTAAATTACATAAAATTCTTGTGTTTTAAATGTTCTATTTGACATACCTTATTCTGAACTATCTTTCGACACCGCAATTTCCAGAATAATAATGCCTTTTGAAGTGTCAGAAGAGGTATTCTATCCCATTCCTCCCGAACAGCTTTCCAGAGTCCTGTTAGGGGTTTGGGACAACGTTTGGATAATGCAGTTTTTAAAAGTCCGAAAGCACAAAAATCCATAGGTGACACATCGGGAGATTTAGTAGGGATATCAGTGAAGGGTATGGCCTTGATACCAGTTTTTTGTTCCATTTCATTTAGGAAATTTACAGTGGATTTTGAAGTCTGACTGCTAGCTTTGTCCTGATGGAGTCTCACAGATGAATGGCACTGTGGGTAAAGCGATGGTATTTCATTCAGAAAAATGGGCGATAAAATATGTTTCTGAAATATGTTTCGATAGTATTTGGAGTTGATATTTTTTTGCACTCTCTTTATTTTTAACTTGTCATTATAAGAAAAACCAGCAACAATCATGAATCCCTTAGAAAAACTTTTTTTCGATTCTTTGAACCATGTACTTAAATTTTTTTCTCTCCTTTTATGATAATAAATGGCTCTTTTTTGTTGCAATCGTTTAAATACACCTACGCTTCATCTACTGTGACAATTGTTTTCCATTTGGCTTTGGATAAGTGTTTCTCATATAGAATTCTGCAGCGTGTCCTGCGTCGAGCGATATGCTTTGGAAGAAGACAATGCACATTGCGTTTTTGCGCTTTCTTAAGATTTAAATCAACGTTTATCATTTTGTTTACAATGAACACCGAGCATTTTAATGATTTTGCAGCTGTCCCTTAAGTAGGGGGATTTTCTTTTAACATTAAACAACGTACCTTTGCAATAGTCGAAGATGTCCGTTTTTTCCTTGGATACTTGTTTATAATTTTTGTCCCACATGAGGCTCCAATTTGACGTTTTTTTTACTTTCTTGTTGACGATATTACCTATCGACGCTTTAGATATCACAAAACCATGACTCTCACATCGTTTTGGATAACGGAGTATGCATATTTCTCTTCGGAAAGAGCGTAAATGTAGCCTTCGAACCACTGCTTTGTTAAATTCGCCATTTTGAATAAAAACAAAACTTTCAAGCCACAGACGATAACTTTGACTTTTAAAAACATAGTACAATTGCAATTACTTCTTTTGCAGCAAACGATTTTTGATTACCGCTTACCAAAATCGTCTAAAAAATGTGCGAACAGCCTCTGTATGTATCTCAGCCATTGGCTTGAAAACCGTTTGTCCAATAAATCCCAGGTTCTAAATTTACCTTATTCATGACATATTTTGTTCAATTGGATAGAAAACGAGGTAGTTTTTTTTTAATTCATAGTCAAAGGGTTAAAGGCTGAAGCTTCATGCTGACATTTTATTTCACAGTCTCGTGACATTCTGTCACGTTTGCAAATTTCATATTGACACTGAATGAAAATCTTATCAACAAAGGCTGAACTGGCACAATTTTTTAAAAAGCCTCAACTGGAAAAGTGTGAAATGGGACATAACCAAAATTTTCTTTTGTTTCGCAATGAACAAACATAACTTTAAAAAAGGGGAATGCTGAATTAATTTACAACCCAGTTTTTTGAGTTTTGCTATCAATGTAAAAAAAAAATCGTAGCAGTATATGATTGAAATATTCCTTTCTTTTTAATTAATTCCAGACAAGAGCGAAATGAAAGTTAAAAACATTTTGTAGTAATTAATATTCTAATTCTACCAGACGGCAAAGTGAATATTCCATTTCACAATAAATTTGCGTAATATCGTTTAAAAACCTTTCAAGCAATGACAGGTATGGGGGTATCAAGACGCTGACGTGTAATTCCATTTACAGGTTAAAGAAAACAGGCTAAAAAAGTTAATGTTTTTTTTCTTCACGGTTTACTATTGGGCCACAGCTTACCTTATCTTATCAAATGTCCAACTTTCACGGGAATCGAATGTCAATTGTCTGCATCAAATGTCACCTGGGTACTCCTTATTCTATTCACGCGTGTCCATTGATCTGTCTCCTGATCTCGCGAATTCTTCTCCACAAACTAGGCTTCAATTGAATGTATATGTTACTGGCAAAGTTTGAAATCTGGCATTCTATAGAATGCCTAGGCATTGTGTATAATACCTAAAACTAGCCGGCAATGTATGAAACGATTCATATTTCATATATTTCCTAGGCATTCTATAGAATACCAAATGACAAACCGGCAAAGTATGAAATGCATTCCCGATTGATTTCGAAGAAACGAAACTACTTAGCAGAAGTTAATAAATGATGTGAAAAAGTCAAAATGACGTTACAGTTAATGATATTGAACTGTACAACCACCTTCGTGATCCCTGACAGAAAAAACAAGAAGGTATTAAAAATGGCATTGTTGTGAAACTTATGATCGTTTTTGAATATAATTTCCGTTGTCAGGTAGATTTTACTGATTCCCAGTCTCAGACAGATAGAAAATACAAATTTATTTCGTTATATCAAAGATTATCTCACTGTTTTGCTTTACATATTTCGAATAACAATGTTTTAATGGCACTCTTTTATTAACTTTTCAAAATAACATTTGTATTTTTGAGGAATGAATGTCTTTTAAATAATAGCCTTACCATAACCTTTTTTCATTCCTTGCCTAAAGAGTATTTGTCATTCTATAGAATATCTAGGGAACGCATGTAATAACTCTCACATTTCTGCCTAAAAACGTCCGGCATTCTTCATACTTTGCCGATAATATATAGATATAAAGACCAATACAGAGAGTTCTTCAGTCACAGCTTAGGAACTGAAACATTTGGAGTATCTGCAGTTTTCTTGTTTTCAAGAATATGAGGAATTTCAGATCTAATTCTCATGCGATTTCCTGTAATTCAGTTCTAGTAACACTTTTCGTCGTTCTTTCTATAATTTAAAATAAATGAAATTAATGTAAAATTAGGCAAACAGCAATTTTATTTTCGCATAATTTTGCTACTGAAGAAGAGGGAGTCTGCGTCTGTCCAAATCGACGGAGTTTTATTCAAAATATTTGCAAAAGATTGGCTAATTTTAAATTTTATACTGTATTTCGATCTTTCAGTTAAATCTGCAAAGATTTGAAGTTTTTATAAAAATAGGCTAATTTTAAATATAGGAATTATTTTTATAAGATTTTTATTTGCCAAATGTAGCGGAGGAATCTTAAATGATAATACTTAGCTTTCTATCCTAAGGGTATAGATACCAAATAACATACTTTAGTTTTGTTAAAAGTTTCAGTACTTACGTTACTAGTAAAGGTACTTATAATATGTGGTTAGTAGCCGAGCGGTAAAGTCAGTCAACACTGGTAGTTCGACTTCAGCTCGATTCCAAGCGAATGAGGTGGATGCATTGGCGTTTTCGAGCTTTTCCCCATCTGTAGCATGGGTACGAGGCATTTTCCTTTAGAAAATCTTTCACGAAAGCAGCCTTAGGCAGAAAAACTTGCATGCTTTGCCATAAGCAAATAAATCAAACTAATAATTCTCCAAGTACACTGCGAAAAAAAGAAGACAGCCGTCTTGAATGTGGACGTACTCAACTGGAAGTATCAGACGAACTTGGAATTGCCCAGAGTTTCATTTCCAGGCTTTGGCAACGATTCCAAGATGATGGTAATGTTAGTAGACGTTACAGCACAGGTCGCCCCACAGTTAGAACGCCGAATGAGGACCGGTATTTGGCAGTTACTGCCAAAAGAAACAGGCGGAGCACAGCCTCAGACCTGTCTCGTCAGCTCTCTTCAGCCACTGGTACGACAATTTCAAGGCAGACCGCGTACAGACGCTTAGGGCAGATTGGTCTATATGCTCGTAGACCTGTCAGATGCGTTCCACTTACTGCAACTCACTGTCGCCTGCGGTTAGCCTGAATAGAGAGCATGCATTGTGGACACCGCAACAGTGGGCTTGTGTGATGTTTTCCGACAATTCCAGGTTTAGCTTGCAGTGTGATTCTCGCCGGACTTCCATATGGAGAACATCAGGTACCCGCTACTAATAAGAAAACATCATTGAACGACATCGTTACGATGGTGCAGGAGTGCTCGTTTGGAGTGGAAATATTCTGGGTTCCAGAACTGACCTGCATGTTCAAAACATGGCAAGCCAAATCTATCGGGACGTCATTCTGGAACAACATGTACGTTTGTTTCGGGGCACCGTGGGTGCACAATTTGTGTTTATGGATGACAACACCCGTCCTCACCGTGCAAACATCGTAAGCGAATGCCTTCAATCGGAGGATATCACCCGTATGGACTGGCCAGCATTCTCACCGGACTTGAATCTAGTGGAACACGTGTGGGACATGCTTGACCGACGAGTTGCAGCCCGTCAACCTCCTCCTACATGTCTACCGGAACTTCGGAAAGCATTGTTTTTTGAGTGGTGTAATATCCCCTAAGATCAGATCGATAATTTGATACTCAGCATGCCTAGGCGTTGTACGGACTGTATTGCATCGTGTGGGAGACATACAATGTATTAACAATCATAACAACCATGTAATATTGGTTTTTTATAAATAGTTTTTTTTTTTTGTAATTTGCTCCAGGGAGAAAAAATCGCTATTTTTTTAATAATATCAAACATATAGCATCTTTTTTTGCTCTTTACCTTTTGTTTAATAAATAAGCTTTACAAATAAGTCAAATTTGTTTTGCTTCTAACTCTTCCTTTGCCTGATTTTGCATTATCCTTAATTTATGGACATGAGTGTATTTGTGCATTAATTTAGATTTAGCCTTTATCCTTATTATTTGGCTAGAGACCGAAATTTCTTTCTTTCAAATTTTTAATTTCCTTTGAATCAAAAATAATTATTTTCAATTATTGCTTTTAAAGACGCACTCAAAAGCTGTAATTTAAAATACTGAAATAGCTGAAAATTATTTAGACAATAAAGAAGTGAATTGTAGAGGTTACTTTTTATAACATAACAGAAGCCAATATTTTAATAAATTTCTCCTCTTAGCTATACGTTTCAAGAATCCTGAGCTATACTTTAACTGAAATGAATACATATAATTTCCTGAAATATGATAAAGGTTAAAATAATGAGCTGAATCGATTAATTAATTAATTCTTAATTTATGTCACAAATGCATTAATAGCTATTTTTATATGATTTCAGATACTGGAGAAAACGGCTGTTCCGTTGGTATTTATATCGTCAAACTCCTAACCAAGAACGTGATTCACGACACAAACGTCGTTTAAGTCACCATCTTGCGCTTGATTTACTAGAAAAAGCTCACTCTCGAAATGAAGTTGGAATATTCGTACAAAATGACAGTGGTGAAGCTCTGGAAGAGACAATATTAGAAAACGTTTCCTACCTGAAAGAAAATGTAGAAAAAAAAATGAAGTGCCGCCCAACCGGTATAGCGATTAGCATCGCTGACTGCCGTACCGAAGTGCTCGGGTTCGAATCCCGGAGAAGGCATGGATGTTTGTAAATGTATAGTGTCGGTGCGGCGTAAGTCCCCTCATGTGGTTCAGTGGAAGGGGGGAAGCCAAATCGCACTGTCACCTGTTAGGTGCTCAAGGCTGTTGCCAAAGACAGGCATAATCTAGCGCTCCTTGACACGAGAATTCTCGTGGGCTTGGGCTGACTCTGTCAGACAAGTGAGCATGAGTAACAACAACAAAAAATGAAGTTAACAATTTACAGAAAATGTTAAAGTGAGTTTGAAAAAGGAAGTGACACAGTTGAGAAGAGACGTACTCTTAGACGTTGAGCATCTTTATTTCAACTGCGGCAAGGTATTTTAGACGATGCTTTAAAAATGATGAAAATAGCTAGAGAAGGTAAGGAAGATTTTCAATGTCTCCTAGTTTTATCATTTGATGAAATGGAAATCAAAACTACATATGAATATGATACGAAACACGACCAAATTATTGGCCCGTATTTGCAAATGCTATTAGCGAGAGGCCTTTTCGGTAAGTGGAAGCAACCACTCTTCGTAGACTTCGACAGAAGGATGACAGATGCCATTCT
The DNA here is from genome assembly GCA_000611955.2 of Stegodyphus mimosarum. Lineage (NCBI taxonomy): Eukaryota > Metazoa > Arthropoda > Arachnida > Araneae > Eresidae > Stegodyphus > Stegodyphus mimosarum. The sequence goes on from KK116906.1 coordinate 80,788, forward strand.
TTTTCACGTGATTTCAAAATTACATGAAATTGGGTATAAAGTTGTGGCTGTAGTGAGTGATATGAATGGATCTAACCGCGCACTGTGGAAAACATTACAAATAAACGAAAATAAATCATATGGTATGCATCCGATTACCAATTAAAATATTTTTTTTCAGTTGCGCCGCATCTTCTGAAGCTTATTCGCAATTGGCTTTTAGATACTGGTTTTGTCTTAAGCGATAACTCCATTATAAGTAAAGCTCTATTTTTGGAATTACTTAAAATTAATACTGGTGAGTATAAAGTTTGCTGCAAACTGACAGAAACTCGCATATTATGTGAAACAACTCAGCGACATAATGTACGTCTAGCAACTCAGTTGTTTTCAGAATCATCTGCAGTTGCGTTAGAGAGATGCAAGCCTGGGTCCGATCCTAAGTTACGTTGTGATTTAGCACATTTTATGTAAGAAGTAAGTAACAGGTTTTATATTTTCAAAAGTTATATTCCGGAAATTTTTGATTTCCTTATAAAAGTGCTTGCGGAAAGTACATAACAACTCAAGATGCAGCAATAGATAATTTTTGCAAAACTGTGGAAACATGATGTGCACTGGAAAAAAGTCATTGCAGGTATTTCAAAAAGGTGTTCTAATTTCTAGCACATCTTTAAAAAGTCTCTTGCATTATGTCAAAGAAAAATATAACCGCTCATACATTCTAACGCATCGTTTAAATCAAGACGCTCTCGAAAATACATTTTTGCAATTAAGGAGCAGAGGAGGACTAAATGATCATCTTACTCCTCTTAGTGCTTTATATCGTTTAGGTATGGTGATACTAGGCAAGAATGGTTTTATTGGAGTTCACGGAATCACAAATACGAAAGGCAGATTAGAAGATGATTATCTAATTTCTAAGGTTTTGCGGCATGCTGGGGTAAAAGTTGTCTTCGAAAAAGATGACAAAATGTCCTTTTTACATTCAGAAAACAGTGATACTGAAAAAGATATCGATTGCCCACCTGAAAAATCCGAAATGGAATTGGATATGACTATCACAGAAAATGATGGTTTAAGTTATATTGCAGGGTGGATAGCAAAAAAACATCATATCGAGTACCCTAATCTTAGGGAATTTACGTATAAACTAAAAGAAGATCCAAACTGTGTTTCGTCGTGGATACAGCATGTGTCTCATGCAGGACTAGTTCAACCAGCTGAAGAGTGGAAAACGCAAGCTCCTAAAATGGAAGAACAATTTTTAATTTTCAACGGTTCCACTTTAAGAAAGGAAGAAAGTATTCTAAAGGAATTTGTCAAACTCTTAAACAAGCAGTTTCCCGACACTGATAAAAAATTACTTATATCCTTTGATAGAATTCGAGCTTTGATATGATTAAGGAATTTTAATCAAAAATTAGTTATTCAAAAATAGTCGAAAGCTAAAAAAAGACTACTAAATTCAGTCGACGAAAATTACGACGTAACGCGGAAAAGAAGAAATAAATTGAAGAAAATTATTTCTTAATATCAAAAAATTATTGCTTGAACTAAATGAAAATCAAGCTTTTTTTTTTGTTTTGTTATCCTAGGATTTTTTTTTTTTAGCATAACCATTGTAAGAAATACTTTCTTCAATCAAAGTTTAGCTGCGGAAAAAATGGTATATTTAGCATATCTGTTGTAAATAGTATTTTTTATTAAACAGAAGTGATCCAATTTACGTATCTAGACTAAGATTTTAGACGCTAATACCTGGTTACTTTTGGAAAAAAAATATATATTTTGCATTACGTATTATCTGATATATTTTTTATTTTGAAACATTCATCTAATAATATTTTTATATTTATCATAAAAACATTATATATATATAATT
>KK116906.1:83497-104514 GCA_000611955.2 Stegodyphus mimosarum
GGTCAGGGGCCCTTGCGACCCCAGCCCGAGCTCCACAAACATACACAAACACTCTCCTCTTCTAATTCATTGTCATCTAAGTTTAACTTACACTTAAATTAAAAATTTAATTGGTTCTCAACTCCAAATTTCCTGTAAGCAGGATGTTTTATTTCATCCATGTTTTCGTTACTTTTTATTTTTTCTGTACTGTACTCTCTATCTTTCCCTTTCAACTCTTTCCTATCTTTGATTTTGAATTTTTTATGTTTTACTTTTCTTTAAACTTCAGACCAATGATTATAACCACATGACTACGGTTTCCTAGCATGTGCTAATATGAGGTCTGTTCTCATTTAAACTAATTTTTTAACAGATGGCTCATGGTTAGGATATATTGTTCCTTTTTATCGACGGGGAATGTTGTGTGTGTGTGGGGGGGGGGAAGAGAGAGAGACAGTCTACATGTCCTACACTACTATTCCTGCGCTATTCACTTATCTGCATTTTCTAAATGCACGGGCAACGCCGGGCGGGTACAGCTAGTGTAAAATAAATGAATAAAAATATTTTCGATTCTGAAATAGCGAAATGTCACATAAAAAATCAGCAAATGCAAAAATCTATTTTGTATTTTTAAAATAGCATTTCCAAATTTCTTATGTGTCAGTTCATTATTCAGTATGATATTTGAATTAGCTTAGATTATGTTCAGAATTTAATACATATAGCCACTGAATTTATGCGATTTACAGCACATAATTTAGCTTTTGGTTTTGAACTTAATTTGTCCTTGGTTTAAATGATTCAAAGTTTATTTTTATAAGATATCTTTACATACTGTCTTAGATATTATACGCTTAAGTATAAAATATGTCAAAGAAATAAGGATATATACAATGCAAATTTATTTTTCATGTTAGTTTTCGATCATTTATTTATTTATTCGATAACTTTAGTTTTAAATATATATTTCAAAAGTTGTGTGTGTGCAAGTGTAGGTATGTCGATACAAAATGTTTATTAGATCTTTATATGCGTGAAATTATGAATTAGTTAATATCTTTCTTCAACACTTTAATGTAAACGCCTAGCAAATAAGAACAGTCAAATAAGCGCAAATTCATTTTAAGCGCCTATCGCCGTTTCTATCCTCGCAGTATGAGAGAAAGCGACAGAGATCTCTTTGTGACGCCACGATGTCGTTGACATGGACCTTATAAGAGATATATATATTCTTATAAGGTCCATGGTCGTTGACCATTCAACGCGTTTTCCCTTTTATGCGCGAACCTTTTCACAATACGGACCTTGTATGTAACCTACTTACTTTCCTATCTTTTTGTTGGTGCACGAGCGGAAAAAAAGGTCTATCGTTCATTCTTTCAAATAATTTTAACAAAGTGCGCTAAGCCACATTTTCGCTAGTATCGTTTATAATAAATACGCCAAAATATAACTTCACGTATACATTACGGAATTCTGAATAAAAAAATAACTTTTTGCAAGTGTGCCTAGACGTACGTTGGCTTTAAGACGATGTTACAAATTTGATTGTTATAATACACTTTTTTTTCGAAAAATTTATGAAAAATATTTTAAAACACAAATTAAAAAAAATCATAAAAAATGTGCGAATTTTATTTGGATTAAGCCTAAATTTCGAATTCTGAAACAAGGAATCAAGTAAGTTTACTAAACAAAGAGATATTAATAAACATATACCAAATTCAATTAACATTGAGAAGCTAGAATTTTGAGAGCTTAGTTTTTAAAAACTACTCGTGCGATTTTACAAAACTTCGCAGTTCTCCATTATTTGAGTCGTAGTATCGAAATACGGAAAGTAATCGTCATGTCATTTCAGAAAAAGTTCGATTTTGTGCCAAAATACTATATTAGAACAACGTTATATATAAATCTAATACGTATCCCGAGTCGCGCTTTCGAGACATAAAGAACGCAAGTTGAATTTTGTCAATCGGCCCTGTCTTTTTGCGCAGTGTTCGCAGTTGCTGTGAATAATAAACTATGACGCCTATAATTCAGTTGCACTAAATTTGATTTAAATAAGTTTGGTAACATGAATACGTGCCAGTTACCTTAGAAAGTCTTACATGAAATATACCTTCCCTTAGGTAAATAGATGTCGCGTGCTTATAATCAAATGAACCAAGCGAAGATGATGTCGCAAATTAGACAGAAATTCACAGGATGCTTGACATTTACAAGAAAAGTTATTAAATTTCCTTTCAGTCGCTACAAAACCTTTAGATTTCAGAGACATTAGGTAAATTTTGAAAGCAAGAGAAGTGAAAAATGAGCAATGCCATAGCCGAGACTCGAACCACGGACCTCTTGAATACGCGTCGCGAGTGCTGACCACTACACCACGAAGGCATGCCAAGAAGGCGGTAGAAATACCTTATATGCTCCACCTTTTAAAGGGCGACTGGGGATAAAGGAACCCAGTCGCCAAATCCTGGTGGTGGAAAATCATCATCCAGTACCTTTTTTGGTTCGGGCGCCACTATAGAGACATTAGGTAATTTTTAAAAGCAGGAGATGTGGAAAATGAGCAGTGTCCTCGCCGGCACTCGAAACATGGACCTCTCGAATACGCGCCGAGCGTGCTGACCACTGCATCAAGAAGGCGGGAGAAATACTTTGTAACATTAGCTATTTGAGTATAGCAAAGCACATAAGAGTTGTGTTCTTAAGAGGAGGGATGCCTTGGTAGAGGAATTTACAAATCCTTCAAAGTTGATCAAGTAAGTAAATTTTGGCATTCGTTTCTCCGCGAACTTAATCGCACTAAGACTCCTCACCCCCCAGCAGAACTGGGGCCAGGGTTCAACCCATTCCCAGAATATTCCATTCCAGAACCGTGGAGGGATCGCGGCAAAGCACCTAAGTTTAGGGTGTGACTGGTCGTTAATTTCCTACCTACGAGGCGCTCGAGCTGCCCGTCGCAGAGGGCAATTACTCAGCAAACCGGGGGTCCGAATCTCGGAGAAGGCAGGGAAGTAAATTGTCTCTCCTTTCATACAGAAAATGGTGGACGCCTACTAGGTGCGACAATAAAATGGTCACCACTTACGGCCTTAGGAACGGCGAATGTTGAAAAAAAATTTGCCCTTTGTTGGGAGTAAAAAAAACTGAAAGATTTCAGGTTTTTAATTTACGTCCAAAGGAGCGTTTTGTTAACATTTTGTGTGTTACCTTTATTTATTAAATATCATGTTCTTCGCACATAAACCACAGTTAAGAACAATATCGAAAAATAATTTTAAACTGAGCATATCTTTAGAATTTCCTATACACAGTCTCATGCGCTGGAGATAAAAATATTTTTTTCTGTACAACGTTGCCTATTCCCGCTTTGAAATCCTCCAGTTTGTTAACCAAAAATTCGAATAGTAGTATCTACGTAGTTTTGAAATTGATAATAAAACTAATTCCAAATTTCACATTTGGCCTTCCAGATGCCCATATTCGCAGCAGGATTACGTCATTCAAAATTCGATGGCTCTAGGTACCGCTGTTTTATCACAAGGCGAGAAACATGCACATTCTTCATTATTTATTTTCTTTACATATAATACAGGGCTGTAATATTTGGTAGCAAGAGTTTAAAAAGTGAACCGACATTTAATGTTTACGACGCAAAATCGTAAAACGAAAACAATAGTCCTTCAAGGTCAAAGCTCCTTTGGACTGAAAAAAAAACTTTTCAATGTGCGATCAAGTTACTCCGTTGCGGGTGCCATATCATACGTCCTGCTCTGTGGTCGTGTGGATATTACACTTGTTGTTTTATTCTCCTGCGTAATTATTTTTGCAAGGTTTGTAGTGACTGTCATAAGAAATTTGATAACATGCCTTGTTAGTTAAGTGTTAAAAACTTGTCATTTGTTCTTCACTTAAATTTCAGTTAGCTTATGAATATGGTAAATTAGTAACATAATAACCTTTTTGGGAATCACGACTTCGTATTTTTGCAGTTTCTTGTTCAGCTCAACATGGAGATGGGCAGCCGCCAAGCTTCCGAAATAAATCACCAAATTTTTTCACTTTCAAATAGTGTAAACTTTCATTTGTTATTCATATAAAACAGTCTTGATTGACAAAATTGACGTAAAAAATGAGGCTTCAGTAACGAAATTTACGTTCCTACTAGTTTTCAGTTGTATTATCAGTTATTAATTTCACAACTCAACCAAAAAAAAGTGAATGTAGTTTTACACTGAATTTTATCATTTGATTGTGATCTTACGATGTTCATGCAGCGAATCATGTAAAAAAGTGCCTAAAACAAGCTTGGCACTAATGACCATTTTATCACAATTTAGAAGCTGAGCAAAAGTAACAACCATTAATCACAATATACACTCTGAAAGAAGGAAAAAAAATATAATCTCAAAAGAAGCCATCCGTCTTGTTTTCAAAGCAAGGTATTAAAAAGCTGAGCTAATCTTTTCAAGTCCAGATGGTGAAAGATAAAAATGGGAGCTGGTAAAGCGTCAAAATATATAATTAACGGATTCACTTTAATCTCTTCACTTCCATTCATTTTAATGAAGTCTAGCGGAGGAAAAAAATGGAACTATAGAAGTTAACTACCTAAAGTTTGGATGTATATTCATAGCGATATTCTCCAAATATCCATTTAGACGGATAGCTTGCCATTAACTGCAGAAAGTAACCAATTCTAAGATGTTGATGGTCGTTCTTAAATTTAAGTGGAATGAAAAGAACTTTCAAAAGACCTTTTGCTGTGTATAGATTTATACTATATTTAGAGTATTAGCTATTACTATGCCAATCCACTGTGAGGACAGGAGCGTAAAATGAAAAAAAAACGGCAATTTGAATAGTTATAAGCAGCCCCCGATACTCATAACCTAAAAATTCATTGAAAATGCACTTAACCATTACACATACCCCTCACTTCATTTTTTCTTCCGAATTTTCAATCATACATAAAGGTATTACAGTTGCACTGAATTATTAAATCATTCTTGTGGTTTTCGAAATTGAAAGATCTTATGTTATTATACAGGGTGACCCCAAAGTCCGTGAACATTTGAAAATCCAGTAAATCACTGAATAATGTAGGTATAGAGGTACCAACTGACACACATGCTTCAAATGTCATGAGGTTTTAATGCAAGCAAGAAAGTTCTTAAAACGGCCCAGTAGAGGGCGTTTCATATGATAAAAAAGCAATAATTAGCGTACCAAATGAATTTCAGCAAAGACCGTATTCTTTATGATAAGTGTTCAGCATGTCCGCCGTCATTCATCAACAATACCTGTAGTCGAGGGACAATGTTCTGAACAGCATTGTACAGCAGCAGGTGTGGTGAGAAATTGCTGTCGGATGTTGCCTTTTAGCATTCCTAATGAAGTCGGATAATCACGGTAGATTTGTCAGTTCAGTTAACTCTACAACCAATAATCCACACGGATTGAGATCTGGAGACCTTAGAGGCCATGTACACAGCGGAAAATAAAAATGGCACAGTTTTATATCTCCCGTTCTACTGGGCCGATTGACGAAATTCAAATTGCGTTTTTCATGTTTCGAAAGCGCGACTTAGGATACATATTAGATTTATACATAGCATCATTCTAATATAGGTATTTTGACACAAAATCGGACTTTTTAACATAGCAATTTTTTTTTCATATTTCGATTCTACGACACAAATAATGCCTAAATACTGAATTTCGTAAAATTTGGTGCGAAATTTACGGCGAAATTCATGAATTTAACTTGGCGAATTTTTTTTTTCAGTTTGAGCGAAGAATAATTTGCTTGGCAAACTTCTTAATACGTGGCAACCTATTTTCTTTTCCTTCCATTGTGCAGTGAAGGGAAAAAAGTCACATCGTTCCTGCCTTTTTACGTTGTGGATAAGAGGAAAAAAAATCACATTGTTCTACTTTCAAATAATTTTAACAAAATGCTTAAACCACATTTCCGTTATTATCATTTTCAACAAATATGCCAAATTTCAAAACGCGCCAATATATAAACTCACGTATATCTTCGGAAATTTTGAACAAAAGGCTCTAATTTTTTGCAGGTATGCTTAGAAATAAATCTACTTTATGATGATTGTAAAAATTTTATAGGTTATAATTCAAAATGTTTTTCGAGAAATTTATAAAAATTATTTAAAAATGCAAATTTTAAAAATAAATCATAAAAAATGGACGAATTTTATTTGGAATGTACTTAAATTCTGAACTGTATAAGAGGGAATCAAAAACGTTTCATAAAAAAAGAGATATTATTATATATATATCGAATTCAAATGAGCTAAAATGAGAATGAGGAGTTAAAATTTTAAGACCTAATTTTTGAAAAACTACTCGTGCGATTTTCACAAACCTTGGCAGTTTGGCATAATTTGACTGGTAGAATCGAAATATGGAAAAAAATTGGCCTGCATTTCATAAAAGTCCGATTTTGCGTCAAAATACCTATATTTAAACAATGCTATATATAAATCTAATACATATCCTAAGTCGCACTTTCGAGACATGAAAAACGTAATTTGAATTTCGTCAATTGGCCCAGTAGAACGGGAGATATAGAACTGTCCCCCCTTTTTTTTTCCGCGCAGTGTATGACGGCTAAGCGATCTTCGCCAAACGATGTGTGCAAGAGATCTTTCACTCGTGCAGCAGTTTGTGGTTAAGCACCTTCTGGCATAACAGTCATACATTAAAACAGGTGTTCATCAGCCATGGTATGACGCGATTCTGTAACATATCAGCGTTCCTCGCACCCATCACATTGGCAGTTTGAATTGCAGAACCAGGCATTTCCTCGAAGAAAAAGTGTCCGATCACGATTGATGTGACCGATTGATGTGATCACACCGTGACCAATATTCGGAGGCGAGGTTAGAAAGTGACAAAGTCATGAACTCCCTCTCTCACGACAAATCATTTCATTTCACACACGTTTCTCACGCGGTGGCACTGACATTTTGATGCCCAGCGTCATATGGTGGCCTTTTTTGCTGCAATTTTCTTTTTTGCCTTCAATAAAACTCCATGTCATTTCAAACATGTCAATTTTTACCTCTGTATTTACATTATTCCGTGAATTATTGAATTTTCAAATGTTAACGGACGTTTCGGTCACCCTGTATATAAAGGTTTGTGTGGTGAAAAGTTTCGTTCGACATCTACTGCAGCTATTGGAGCTTACTTAAAAAGTCTGCATCATTTGCAGTCAACAGTTTTTCGGTTTCAGGAAAGTCTGTTTCTCTTATCAAGATGAGCGACATTTTCCTCTTGATTTGGAAGTGTATTTCAAACACAGACAGACTGCACAATTGCAAAATAAAACAGTGCTGAATTTCGAAAATGTACACTCACGTTTGTGAAAATTGCAACACCAAGAAGGAATCGTCATAATTGAATGCAATTTAATACACAGTTGAGTGGTAGTGGTACAAATAAATGATTAAATGTTCAAAGCAAACAAACAAGAACAAGAGATCAGAATCAGTATTTTGTGTGGCCACCACGCGCCGCAATAAGTGCTGCTACACGACGTGGCATGGAGTCAAACAAAGTTTGAATGTCTGACTGAGGAAGAGCATTCCATATCGTTTGTACGCGTACCCAAAGTTCGTCTGCAGACGCAACAGGACGAGGATCACGAGCAAGACGCCGACCAATGACATCCCACACATGTTCAATTGGCGACATATCCGGGGAACACGCAGGCCAAGGAAGAAGCTGTACCTGCTGCGCTGCAAAGAAGGATTTAACAATCCGAGCAGTATGAGGGCGGGCATTGTCCTGTTGAAATACAGCGCCTGGCAAGCTTTGAAGGAAGGGAACAGCTTCGGGCTGTAGAACTTCACGGATATACCGGTTGCTGTTCAGATTGCCCACAATTCGTAGCAATTGAGATCGTCTATGATATGCTATGGCGCCCCAGACCATAACTCCGGGTGTTCGTCCACTGTGGCGTTCGATAATGCACTCCGGAAGGTGGCGTTCACCGGCATAGCGTCTGACACGAATGCGGCCATCATGGTACCACAAATTAAAGCGGGATTCGTCAGAAAACACGACATGCTGCCAATCAGCACGCCAGTCTCTATGCTGATTGGCCCATTGTAGCCGCAGGCGGCGATGGTCGTGCGTTAGGGGGATCCTGTATAAAGGAGTCCGTGCGCGCAGTCCACACTGCAGCAGACGTCTACGAATTGATGAAGCACACAATGAAACACCTGTAGCTATTGACCACAGTGCTGCCAATTGTCTAGAGGAAGCTGTACGGTCCGTCCGCGCCATGCGGACCAGGTGTCTATCATCGCGAGCTGACGTCACATTTCGGGGTCCACTCCCGGATTTCCGAGTTGTCCGACACTCGTCCGTCCACTGCTTCCAAACGCGCATCACTGTGCTGCTGTTACGCTGCACACGAGAGGCTACTGCACGATACGACAATCCAGCTTCACGAAGGCCGATGATTCTCCCTCGTTCAAACTCTGTAAGTTGTTCAAATCTCGCTCTCTTTCGTCGACGAGGCATAAGTACAGATTGAGTTAACGTTTACCACTAGCAGATAACCACCGATAACCATACACGCCTCGCTACAGCCGTCTATTTATTCGGATCCATCAGCCGTTCAGAGGGCGCTGCTCAGCATACGCATGCGCTACGGATTTGCAATTCTAATCATTTGCATATCATGCGCTACTTTGCATTTCCTGAAAATTTCAGCTCACTCGCGTAAGTCCTTCATGGTGTTGCAATTTTCACAAACGTGAGTGTAGTATTCAAAACGTTCCTTTTGGCCTTTTTGAAAATGTTGCCTAATTTAGCAATGTAATTTGTTACCTCGAGAAGTTAGATTTTTTGCTGTTGTAAAAATGGAACGATCCAAGGTCATTCGACAACTTACCTCCGACGTACTATAATGTATGAGGAAAAAAATAAAAAATAAAATCAAACAATATAAAGAGGAATTTAACGAAGCACGGAAAACGTAATGAACGTAGCAATGAATGTGTTGTTCCAAGAGAGTGACTATGGAATAACTTTATCCTACCTACAGACAATTTCAATAAAACTGAACATGCACAAAATGTCTTAAAGAAATATCGGTATAGAGCAATTCTTAAAATTACACTCTTACCTTGCGGAAAACGTTTTTTTCGTAACAGATAGGACTAACAGATTACATAATCAGTTTTCTATGGACAGAACATGACTGCAGAGTAAAATATGAGTTTATAGCAGTTGCTAAATGTTATTTTAAAGTATTATTGCTAGAATATGCTTCGAAATGTTCTGAAGTGCCCAAAAATGCCTTAAAAGTTCTTAAAAATGTTAAAAATGCTTTAAAAAGGAGGTATAAAAAAGTGGTACTAACAATAAAAAAAATATATGTAAATAAATCGTATGTCATCAAAATCTGTACCTTAGGAAAAATTTGTTGATTTTACAGGCTGTGGGAAATCGAATTTTATTACATACTTTATTCTGTATTTTAGGATTTCTGGAAATGACAACTTTCATCCAGTACCTCTGAATATGTTTAACGAAAAATGTGTTTTGAAATATGTATGTCTGAGTGCCCTACAATAGTTACTGCTTGCATACATGAAGCTGCAATACACTGATTTTGATGCACGTCGGAGCCCAATAGTAAAGAAAACCTCTTGCTCCATTGCGTAAATGAATTTTAATTTGAAATAAATATTCACATGGGATAAGTACATACCTACAGCTAGTTAGTTAAAACATTTAGCATTAGCCAACATATTTTGACTAAATTTTAGATTTAGTAGGCAGATATTTACTTTCGCAAAAAACAGCTGCATTTTAAACTAAACAATTCTAAAAAACCAGAATTTTGAGTTAAGCAATACCCACAATATGATGGTGAAACGCAGAAAATATGGACTCTAATTTGAAAACAAAACCGGAGTGGCATTCACACTTTCGGGTAAGGCGATTCCATAAAATTGCAGACGGCCCCATAAACATTTTCGCAAGCCCAGTCAGAGGTCAGCTCCTAGTCATATACCATCAATACAGATATTTTAGGACATTTATATACACCTTTTGACTCCTCTAAAATTTTTCGTGACCCATAGTTTGTGTACAGCTGCAATACCGTTTTCTTCGTGTATTTTTCCATTTTTCTTACCAATTTTATCGTACGAAGACAGGTAGGGGAAAATTACCTGAGAAATTTGATTTCGAAGAATATGGTTACAGTCCGAATATAACAAATGAAAAGAAATTATTGATAAAATATTGTTAACTATTACATCATTTCCTTAAAGGAAACCTATATTCCGATAAGGATGCACAGTAATATTAGCACTGAGGGACCACCAGCGGCCGAGCGGTAAAATCGCTCCGACGTTCGAATCCCGGGAACGGATTGGCTGCATGGGTGTTTTCATGATTTTCTCCATGTATAAAGTGTATATGAGCCAGTTTCTCTCAAACAGTCCTCCACGAAGACCCTCCTTCCCCTTTGGCAGATAGCTCTGGAGGCTTTGCCCTAATCACATAAGCCAAACATTAGCACCGCAATATATCAGCCGAAAATCCTGAGCTCTCCGCAGAGTCTTTCTTATAAAGTCTCACGGGCACCTTACATGAATGAGTCTTAACCGCTATTTTTAAAAGGAATAGATGAGAACCGAAAGAGAAGAGAGTAAACAGAAGACCTGGATTTTGAATGATCGAACACATCAGCACTACATTAGGCAGTACATTATAGAAGTAAGGTGAAATCACATGATTGGCAACGTTCTTAAATGCTAGGTTTTAGTTAATTGATAATAGCAAAGCATACTAGGGCCATCTGCCTAAGGGAAGGAGTGTTTTCGTGGAGGACATTCTAACCTTAAGTGTGAGAATACCGACGGTTAGCTTAACGAGAATCTCCACAAAATATTGTTACGAATTTTGCATTTATTTAGCTACTTTTAGTAGAAATGTCATTAAAATTGTTTTATTTTCCCCTGCAACGCAGCGCGTGACGAATTGTAAGAGAAAGCTACGTCAGAAAAGTAAAACTACAAGAACACGTGCATTTAACATTTAATAAATAGATATCTCGTAAGTGTACTGTTTTGCTGTCCAGAAAAATCGAGAAAATGGATTTTACGAGATTATTCTCGTGCTTAATTGAAAAGATTATAAAAGCCGAATTAAAACATCTCAGCTCAGTTGTGGTTCTTTTAAGCGAACTGTTGTTTACTTAGTGCTGCTATTGATTGTAGCGAATTCGCTGTGAGATCGAATTAGTTTCTCTGTATTTTGAATTTCAGTTCTGTTTACATTCTAGTAATTTAAAAATATAACTACTGTGTGATATTGTGATATTGTACGAATAGCTTTGAGGAAATATTTCAGCATTTTGTTTTATTTCTTGTGAAAAGAATAAATCTTACTAACTTTATAACGACTTGTGTATGCAATCCATTACGAACCCGTACGCACGCAACAGTATGTTTCAAATAATAATTGAAGGAAAAATAAAATTGATGAAATGCTAGCACAAAAATGCAAAATACAGATTAAATAGATTGAATAAAATAAAAATAATCAAGTGAATACAATTTACTAGTAAATTAACCCTCCGAGAGAAAATCTATGTACTACAATAGAGATAGAAAAAATTCCGCGGATAATTTTTAAATTTTCAGAACTTAGCGCTAAAATGTTTGAGAAAAATTACACGAGGAAATACAATAAGTAATGATGCAATCAGTTAAATAATTTGAAATTATTTGCAAATATACATAATATCTATTCTTGGAGAAACAAATACTATGTCTTTAGACTATAAACGTCTTTCATATAAATAAAAGGATAAAAAGATTTAAAATCATGTCTATAAAGTTATTGCCTGGCAAGAGACTTTTACCTACTTTTTTTGCTGTGATTTCCATCATAACTGCAAACATCATTTTAAACCCTCATGAAATAGGTTAAACTTACACATACCAATATTTTAGTCCTATCTTAGTAAATGTGTGGCTACGAATGTGAACAGAAGGTGTTTTCATGTAGCAAAGCACCTGTTTTATAATCAAATATCAGCTGCAGTAAAATAAATGTAACATTTTCTCTGTAGGCTTCTGTAATATCGTTCAAATTCTTCGAAGACTCTCGATCTTTCGACAGAGTTTAGTTTGCTTTGAAATTTTATAGAAATTTGTGGATTTAGTTGAGTTTGAATAGATTAGCTTACTATTTTAGCAAAACACTATATTTTTTTTTGTATATTTCAAGATTTCCGTCAACATACGTGTGAAAAAAAAGTTATGAAATTATTTCTTTTTCAGAGAAATAAATAAAATAAATTTATATAAAAAGTAGAATTCATATGAAGTTAAAAGAGAATCAAAATAGCGCAATCCATTTAACAATTATGACTAAAAGTCCCCTTACAGTGTTAATAATTCTGTGGCCATTCTGAATAATCATCTTTAAAATGTGTTACATTAATGGATTTCGTTCCTTAATTTGTATTCTTCCTGCATTTTGTTTGTTTCAACATTATATTTGCATCATAAAAAAATTTCCAGAAGTTCAATTTTGAAGTAATTTTCAGTTACCAATTTCAATTTTCAATAATATCCATGGTTCGGTTTTAAAGACTCCATTTCTGACTTTAATTCTTGGGGAATTTACAGTATATCGTGTCAGTGTGGTTTGAGATATATCCGCCAAACTAAAACAGTGTTAAAGTTTCGTATAAAGGAACACGAATCTAATGTCGCTAAAGGCGAAATTAACAAATCTACGATAACTAATCATATTTCGAACCTGAATTATAATGTTGACTTTGGGTTTCAAAAATTATCCAAAAAGTTTCTTCTAGACTTGAATCGGATTTTTTAAAGTTTTTCACATTTGCGAAGACTTATCTTGTTTATTTAACGACTTTAATTCCAATCCAGTCCTTCTTAACGCCTTTAAAATTCTATTAAATTCATTTTTAAATTTTGTTTACTACTTCCGCCGACAGATGGCGCTACCTTCTCGTTCACTTTACTGCGGTAGGGTGTAAATACAACGGCTGCTTTCCAGTCTTGCAGTTTTGGTTTACTCTTTTTGTTAAGTACTGAACTCTGACTTAGAGACCTGCTCAAGTTATTCTTAGGACGAGGCCTATTGTGGAAATATAGTAAGCTGCAAGGAAGCACTGTTCCTTGCAGTAGAAACCCTGGGTGAAACATCTGCAGCAAAGTAAGTCTTGCAAAATATCATGATCAAAGACACAAACCTGTAAATAAGACTATCGATGACGGTTGGACATCCCCCAGGAAACCCGCCAAGCCACAAACTACCCACGACTCTATTGCGTGAAACTTCAAATTTCTTTGGTAAATTGGAATTTCTTTAGTAAATTGGACATCCAGAACCAACGCCTTTCGATCTGAATGAAAATATACGAGGCGTATTCGGAAACTAAGTATCGTTTTGAAAAAAAAAAATAGTAAAACAATTTTTTCGAATCCAATTTTATTTTTACATGAAAATACATGTCTTAAACTATTTTTCAACATAGTTTCCGCCAATGATCAAACACTTGTCATAGCGTGTGACCAGTTTTTGTATACCATCGTCAAAGAAACTTTCCGCCAGTTTCGATGACCACGATTCCACAGCATTTTTCGTGTCATCCTCAGATCCAAAGCGCTTGCCACCAAGCTCGCGCTTCATGTGCAGGAACAAGTGATAGTCGGACGGCGCCAAGTCCGGGCTGTACGGCGGGTGATCGAACTGCTCCCAATGAAATGGTCGAATTAATGATTGAGTGACACCAGCAGTATGGGGCCGAGCATTGTCATGGAGCAACACAATTCCTTTACTGAGCATTCCTCTTCGTTTGTTTTGAATGGCAAGCCTTAGTTTTGTTAAAGTCTCACAATATAGTTACGCATTAATGGTTTCATCTCTGGGAAGAAATTCAGTAAGCAAAATGCCTTTCCTATCCCTGAAGACAGTGCACGTGATTTTTTGTGATGACATTGTCACTTTGAACTTTTGTTTTTTCGGAGAATGAGTGTGTCCCCACTCCATCGATTGTTGTTTCGATTTTGGTGTGAAATGACACACCCAAGTTTCATCACCTGTCACAATTTGGTTTAAAAAGTTTTCTCCCTCATCACTGTACCGCGTGAGAAATGTCAGGGCACTACCAAGTCGCTTTGTTTTGTGAACATCAGTGAGCATTTTTGGAACCCATCGGGAACACAGTTTGCGATAATTCAAGCGGTCAGACACAATTTCGAACAAAACAGTGCGTGAAATTTGTGGAAATGCCTCTGAAAGAGTTGTCATTGTGAAGCGTCTGTACTTATGAATTGCTTCATCAACTTTCCTTACCAAATCATCGGTGACAACAGAAGGCCGACCACTCCGAGCCTCGGCGTGGACATTTCTTCGACCTGCATTAAACATTCTTACCCACTTTCTCACCATTCCATCACTTATCGCGTATTCACCGTAAACTTCTGTCACTTGACGATAAATTTCGGCCAGTTTAACATTCCTCGCGTTCAAAAATTTAATCACGGCACGAATCTCACAGTCAGCGGGAGAACTAATTGTCTTAAACATTTTGAATGTGCACAGCAACCTGAAAACAAAACATAGAGCAACCAAAATGGCGACAATTGAAAGACAGTGAACAAGAAAGACTAGTGCGCATGCGCGGGACGCCTACCACAGCGCTGCGACGGCGCTACAATGAAACGGTACTTAGTTTCCGAATACGCTACGTAAAAAGACGTCCACAAATATCAATCTGTGCTGTCACGTAAAAGTAAGACTTTTAATCAAGATAAAAAAAGTATGACCAACGTCGAATATTTGCCATCGCCCAGAAGTCACGAGGAATGAGCTGAAACGTTTATTTACTCAGTACGGGGTAAACGGTTTCATAGAAACTCGTAGAAGGGAGTCTGTCTGATTACATTTAAATTCCGTGACCAACGTGAACATGCTCTCGGAATTCTGATGAAAAATGAAGTACAACTGAGTACCTTAAGTACCTTTAGAGACAAAGCTGATTCTTCTTTGGAAGTCATCATATGTGGATTGTTTGGAATGAACTCTGTAAAATGGGTTCTTCAGTTTTGAAACTTAAAGAATCTTCAAGGAAAAGCGCTCACCGTAAAGAGATGCTTCCAGTGTTTTTTACCCCTTTGAGCTAAACAGGCGCAGGGAGAAAAACACACGCTGTGAAACAAAATTCAAAACTTGAACGTGGACATCAAACGTTACCGATCGGACGAAAATCTGATGCAGTGGTTTAAGATGTCTACATTTTGGCCACGGCCAAATGTTTTGCAATAATGCCACGCGTTGCCTCTAGTGTTCCGGAAACCACTTGACTTACACATGCATGCTTCCCAGTTACGCTAA
Source organism: Stegodyphus mimosarum (assembly GCA_000611955.2). Taxonomy (NCBI): domain Eukaryota; kingdom Metazoa; phylum Arthropoda; class Arachnida; order Araneae; family Eresidae; genus Stegodyphus; species Stegodyphus mimosarum. The sequence goes on from KK116906.1 coordinate 98,918, forward strand.
ACCCAATTTTGTGAGAAAGTAAAAAAGATCACGTTTCTTAGCTCAAATCATGCTAATTTTCCCTTAAAATTCGCAAAAGAACTACAGAGACAAATTAACTCCAAAATTGATGAAACCGTCTCCTCTTGCAATACTCAGTTTCAAAAAATCACTTCAGGAAAGAACTCTTCCGAAGGTTTCAGCTGAAAAGACTCTGCTTTTGAGTACGAATAATTAGCAACCTTCCCTCCAGCATCTTGGATATTGCTGAAAGATGCTAGACTTCAATATTGCCAGTTCAGAAGAAGGTGGTTACTGCAGTATTATGTGAAGTATAATATATATGTGATAGGTTTTGATGCGAAGAGACAAATGGCAATCGGGCAGATAATTTGGCGCTTAATCGCGCCTTTTCTCGAATATTTACATCAGTACAGTGGTCTTCGAACTGTGTTCCGTAAAACCCCGGAAATAAGTATATTTGCCTTAAAGCCACACCTATATTTAAGCAAGTCAAAATAAAAATTCGAAAAGAAAATTATGAAGCACTTACCTTAGTTGACTAGTATTTATTAACTGAAAGGTGTAATGTCTATATTTAGTTACAGATTAGTTTTTAAAACTTAATAGTCATCATATGCCATAAAGAATGACGGGCCATGCTCTGCATAATAAAACGGTTTTCTAATGGAAAATGAATTGAATTTAGAAGAAGGTGTTAAAAATTATAAAATGGATTACATTTTTCCATTGAGTAAAATTATAACTGAATTATAACTGAACAGAAGAAAAATCTAAGTATAACTGGATAAAATCGGTTCCAGTACTAGGACAAATTGCCAATGAAGGAAAGGGAACAATTTATCAACATATCAACACGTTGGACGTTAAAATTTCAATTTAAGTAAACGTAGGTGCTAAATGTTTGGTTGTAGGTACATCCAGAATACGAAGAAGTTTCTCACACAGTTATAAAGTCTTTAATATTCCTTCAAGAACAAGATTTTCGAAACAACATATTTAAGTGAAAAATCTTAGCGCCATCTGTCGGCAGAAATAGTAACGAAAAATGAAAGGTTAAGTTACTAGAATTTTGAACGCATTAGGCAAGACTGGATTGGAATTGAAGTCATTGACTAAACAGGATATATTTTTGCGAATGTGAAAAGCTTCAAGAAAATCCAGTTCCCTAATAGAACCAGCTTTCTGGATAATTTTAGCAGAACCAAAATCAACGCATGTGGCAGCAAAAACAAAATACAAAAAATAATGTAGGATATGAAATGCAGCTGCAGATAACATTAACCGTGAAATGTAGAAATAATCTGTGTAAAAAAAAATGTAAACCCAGTACAGTCACTAAAAATAATACAGGTAATTGATGGTAACACCTCGAGGAGTTAATGCTAATGCGTAAGTTACATTAATTTTATGTTACATTTTTTAATGAAAAGTACAGTGCTTGTCTTTAATCGTAGCATTGAGTACCTATAACATATTGAACTACTTTAAGTATTATTTTAAGATACATTTTTCTAAGGTTGAGATAGGTTTCCCGAAAATCTGCTGTTGTTGCTGTATTGTGACTTATCTTACCTGCCTGACAGTAACATCAGAACAACCCCACGAAATTCATCTTCGCAAGCAGTGCAAGATTGCCTGTCATTGGTAAGAGCCTTAAAGTGACAGTTCGACTTCGCCCCCAATTTTGAAAGGGAGCACCCTGGGAGGGGAACGCTCCGAGGGTCAACCACCCTTTATTCTCTACCACAAATTCTCGAGAGCTTGCCGTATATTTAGAGTCCCGTCATGCCGCATAGAAACTATACACTTAGAAACGTCTATATGCCTTCTTCGGGATTCGAACCCAGGCCATTCGTTACGGCAGTCAGAGTTATTAACCACTGTCCTGATTGGGCGGCCCGAAAATGCTTAATAGTTCTAAGGGTTCCGTGAGTCGCAAAGCTTGAACACAACTAGCATTTTTACTCCCTTGAGAATATTTAAGGAAAGAATTAGCAGCAGAGATGATAGCTTATGAGAACAAGATTTTCGTCGGTCCGCAATAAAATAACTTTATATTAAAACCGGCAAATCGATAAACCTGTATTCGGCGCAGATTTTGTAAAATCCCAAACGATTTCGAGGACAAAACGGGTTCCCGTTCATCAGGAGCAAAATATTCTGCAAAAGCGAGAAGGCGAATGTGGATCATATTTATACTCACAAGCGACCAGTCGAAGAGCCGATAGCGCCATCTGTCGGCAGAAATAGTAGTGAAAATGAAAGGTTAAGTTAGTAGAATTTTGAAGGCATTAGGCAAGAATGGACTGGAATTGAAGTCATTGACTAAACAGGATAAATTTTTGTGAATGTGAAAAGATTCAAGAAAATCCAGTTCCCTAATAGAACCAGCTTTCTGGATAATTTTAGCAGAACCGAAATCAGAATAATGATTGAATTTCGAACTATGATTAGCTATTGAAGATTTGTTAATTTCGCCTTTTCGGGAGTAAGATCCATGTTCTTTTATTCCTGTTCTCTTGCACCTTAACTTGATATTTTTAGACAAGCCTCAGTTAATCTGCAGCATATTAATTCTATGTGGTTAATCACTGGTTGACTGTAATACGAATTCCTTTTAAGTAAATTCTGTTTTCTTTTATATGTTCAAAATATTATATTTAAAACTCTCCGCATTTAACTGATGTGTAACGAGTAACAAGGCAATTTCCCTCAGGGAGACTCTCACATAGGCATCCCTTACCTCAGGCACGCATCCCTACTGTGGACTGCCAAAATAAACTAACCTCAAATCAGCGCATTTAGCTTAAACAGAATATTTTTTACTCCCAGTACAATGTATAACTTACAGATAAAGTGTATCTATGACTTACTTTGCAGTCAATATATATATATATATATTTGTTAACTCTAATTTCAAATCCTCATGTTCCACGGGATTTACACAAGTAAGTTATAAAGTATTAATAAACAACAAACAAACAAAAATAATAAGTAAAAAATGCAAAAAGAAAATTAAAAAAATGTCTGTAAGGTTTCAGATTTTAAATTACGTGCAAAGGAACTTTTTTTAACATTTTGTATGTTACCTTTATTTATTAAATATCATGTTCTTCGTACTTAAATCATAAAATTAAGTTCAAGAGCTATATCGCAAAATAATTTTAAAATGAGCATATCTTTAGAATTTCCGATACACAGTTTCGCGCGCTGAAGATAAAAACGTTTTTCTGTACAACGTTGCCATTGCTCGCTTTGAAATCTTTGAAGTTGTTAGTCATAAATTCGTTAAAGTTTTGCAAAATATGAAATCGATACTAAAATAAATTCCAAATTCTCATATTCGGGTGGAAACCTTCAGTATTCAAAATTTGACGGCTGTTTTATCACAATGTGGAAAACATACATACATTTATGAAATTTCGTCTTTGTTTAATTTCTTCAAATATAATACAGGGCGATAATATTTGGTGGCAACAAATTGAAAAGTGAAACAACGCTGTTAGTGAATGAACGCAAAACGCGAAAACGAAATGAATAGTTGTTCTGGGAAAATTGCCCCTTTGGACTAAAAAAAAGTAATAAAATAAAGAGAACTCAAAAATCTAAATTCAAAATGAAATTTTGAAATACATAAATTGTATTTTTAGTCCGAAATAGTTCAGTAAAATATGTGACTCTGATACAGACAGGTGCTTCAAAGTTGCCTGAAATATTATCTTCTGCTGGACATGATGAACGCACTCAAGAAAAATATGCTTAACATGCTCAGCGCCGCTAGCCCAGCTGCACAAACACTCCAAGTCACTTTAAATAGCTCGTAAAATTACCATGTTCAGTCAAAAAAAGAATTACTTTAAAATCTTATTAAAAAAGTGAACACCTTTATTCAGTGAAAAATTGGTGGTAAAAAATTTGATGCTTTTGGTGAGACCAGATATTCTCTGTTACAAATACGGAAAGCATAATTTCTATAAAAGTGCTTCGAGGGAGAAACGGGAACACGAAGATTTAAATTAATGTGACGTTTCGTAGTTGGCTTTGCTAGAGCGTCAAGAGCTCTTATTTCAGAAGTTTCCACAGTGTCCAAGAACGTAAGCAAAATCAGTCAATATATTAAGAAGGAAACGAAAATTTTCCTCATCAAATATCTGAATTTATTCTCTTACGATAAGCACTTTGTCACACGCACATAAATAGCATTTCACTACAAAATTTCCGCTGTTTTAGGTATTGCCACACTGATTTTTTTTGATATTCATAATCAGAATCACGTTTCTTACAAAAACATGTTTTGAATTCGTAAGCAATAAAGTAATCAACAAATAAGGAAAAGAAAATCTTATGGAAGTAATGAGAATGACCGTGAACTAGTGAAACTTACTGCGTGATATTTCAGACTCAGAATGTTATCTAGCTGAAAGGGAAATTATCGAAACCTGAGTTACAAAGTTTATTTCCATTCAAACGATCATGCCGTATATAAAAAAATAGTAATCAAATTTTACCTTTGAAACATAGTAGTCAAATTACTTTTAAGGGTACAAATATGCATCTTGAATTATGCCCAGACACTTACGGTTAGATATATACCAGGGACGGCCATAACGAGATTTTCGTAAGCGAATGTTGTGGCTTTAAGGCAAATAAAATATTATGCATGAAATATCGTAAACTAAAAGTACTCAATATCTAAAAGAATGTAATTTGTTCATTTCATTTCTTTTCCAAAGTTATTAGTAAACTTGATAACTTATTTTATTTCTTTACAAAGTTATTACGAAACTTAAACTGATCAAGGCAGTTATTTTATTTCATTTTCTGTTGAATAAAAGAACGTAATAACGTTTTCAAAAACATAAATAAAAAATAATAAAAATATAAAAAAAAATCTAAAAGTTTCAGATTTCAAATTACGTCCAAAGGGGCGTTTTTTAACGTTTTGTGCGTTACCTCTATTTATTAGATATCATGTTCTTCGCACTTAAACCATAAAATTCAGTTCAACAGGAATATCGCAAAATAATTTTTAAATGAATATATTTTTAGAATTTTCGATAAATAATTCCACGCGCTTTAGATAAAAATGTTTTTTTCTCCGTAGAGTGTTGCCATTGTTCGCTTTTAAATCGTTTGAGTTTGTTCATCAAAAATTCGTTAAAGTTTTACAAAATATGAAATCTCTACATATAATAAAACAAAGTGTGTGTGTGTGTGTGTGTGTGGGTGGGTGTGTCTTTCGTTCGTGTTGCGAGTAAGCTAATAGACCCAGGGCCACGCAATTTGGTACATAGGTGTATCTACACAAGAGCCAGTGCACCTCGAAGCGATTTTTTCGAAATTCGAATTAGAATATTTTTTATTTTATGTTTTGTGACCAAATGGCGTCATTTTGAGACATAATGGGCTACAGGAAAGCGAGATTTCACTCTATAAATTTCATTTTTACATCGTCGTGAAGCGTAGACACTTAGCTATTTTGCGAACTTAAAATAAATTTCGTATTTCAATAAATCGATTAAATACGAATTTATTTAGGAAGGTGAGCTTAACACCTTTTCAGCGGAATTTTTTTAAAAAAAACTTATTTTAAA
>KK116906.1:115361-133969 GCA_000611955.2 Stegodyphus mimosarum
ACCCATGATAGGACTTTCGCCTTGCCATACACTTAGAGTGCCCCCATGCCGTAAAAACATTATACAGTTACAATATTCATGCCTTCTCCGGGATTCGAAATCGAGCCCTCAGGTACGATAGTAAGGGTCGCTAACTACTACCCCGCTGGGTGGCGCTTATTTTTTATTCGCAGAACCACCGATTACATTGTAGAGGTCTACTTATTGCTCCACAGTTTTTTATAGACAGAGCATAGAAAAAGATCTCAAATACTTCTTAAATTATTTTTTTTATTTATAAAAATCGTCTCACAGCCAGCAACACTTACAGCAGTTTTGAGGAAAGTTCGCACTAGCAGTACAATATTTAGAACTTTGTTCTGGAGACAATATTTTAGAATAAACTGCAAAAATTCAAGAGGACCGTCCTTCCACGTTCCGTTTTCGTTTCCTCTAGCAAGATCGGAAATAAAACTGTGAAATGCTTCTCTCTCAAAGAAGAATTCCTCCTCAATAATATTACCTAGATAATAATTTAGTTGATATTCGTAATTTTCAAAAAGTTATAACAAGACTATATAGCTTTTGAAATCTTGGGGTGATTTCTTTATATGATTTATCTACAGTATAAACTACTTTGCTTCTCTGTTTAATTTCGCATGGCAATTCAGAATCCCATTATTGCTTAACTGTCTCGACGATTCGTATAACTAACCGCTATCGATGTTTCACGCGGAAACGATGCTCCCAAATGTCCCAAAATGTACCGCCCGAGGCGGACCACCCTTCTCTAGCAACGCCACTGCTCGTTTTGTAGTAACCTTATTGTAAGTTATTTCACACATTCTAAAGCAGACCTGTCTTTTACCTTACCTGAGTCACAATGGAAGAAGTTGAACCATTAAATTACTTCTAACACCAGTGGCAGGTCGTGACCCCCACAATAAATGAGCAATTTCCTCAAAATTGCTCATTGAACAACTGAGAAGGGTTCATTGAAAGTTTTTGGGTTTGCTCCCATTTGACAGCTGAAAGACATTTTTGAATATCTCCACTAGGAACGAAATGTCCGGATTTGGCCACGTTAGTTCAAATGTATTCAGGGTGAACTATATATAAGAAGGCACATATATAGAAAACGTATTAGTGAATTGGTGATTTACTTGATTGCTATGGAAAGCCCTCACTGCTTAATACTAACAATAACTGATTACAAAAAAACCATGTTTAAGCAATTTAAGGTTTATTAATTTATGATTTATATAATGCAGCGACATAGAATTATTTTGACATTGTGTTTGAAATTTTATGCATAACATTTCATTACAAATTTGTTTATAATTATAAAGATAACAAGAAATCCGAAAGTTATTGTGATATTTGGCGTAGAGTTTGAGAAACTAATGACCAATGTCTGGTTCGATTGAAGTTATTGCAATTGGTCAGGATGTTCTCGAGGTGTTCCTCTGATATTATACTTTCAGTTTGGTACTTAAGTATTATAGCAACCATCTGAGCGTAATTTGGCGATTTTTTACGATTGAAAATATAAAAGTTACTTAGCATGTGCAAGTTGGTGGTTTTCGCACCTACGTTTTAGAGAGATTTCCAAACTATTGATATTTATAGTAAGTTTGGTAAACAATATCAACATAGGAAAAGAAAACACACTTTAGTAATTTAAAGTACAAATCTGAATTGTTAAATAGGGATTATGCCATACATTAAAAAAAACACATTTTTTACGAATCTCTCCGTAATTTTTTTTGCATTATTCTTCTCCCGAAGTACACAGCGATCTATTTTCACTTGAAAAATCATAAAATAATTGCTGAGACTCGGCTTCGTGCAATCTTCGGCAACAGCAGCTAGGAAACGCAATTTCTCGTTGTTCTTTTTAGAACATTTTCAGCAATATTCTGTATTACTGGCCGACATTTTATCATAGTATTTTCCATTGCTGGCGAATTCCAGAAGCTCGTATTTTAATATTAATTCTAAGAAAAGGAAATATCACGATTTGTGTATAAAACCATTGAAACTCCGAATATAACAAAATAGAACGCATTCGAAAATAGCGGCTTTGCTTGACTGAAACGATCGTTATGAGCATGGTTAAGCGCTTGGTTGCCAGAGTTTGGCCCTTTCTTAAAAATTTAGCTACTTCTACTAAGATAGTTGCGATAGTACGTAAGTACCTTCAATTTTACTCTTAGTGTGCTTCACCTTTAAAAGCAGTTGTTCACTAATGTTAAATAATAGTGACATAACGCATGGCTGTAAAACATTTTTGTCTGTGGGTCAAAATGAAGATAATCTCTTCGCGCACAAGTCAAAAGAAGATTTTGAAATACAAATCTACTCAAAATGCATTTTATCTCTGTCCAGTCTGAGCTGTGAAATAACCTATAACGTTCACACTGAAAGTCAGCCTCGAAGCCCGGTGGCAAGAACAAAAAGGTGTCACTGTGGTGAGGTGCCGATATTTCTTTTGCGCTTCACGCTCGCTTCTTGGCCCGAATTGATACTTTGTTCTAAACCACCATTGGTGTCAGCTATTCTATCGGCCTTCGCAATTCGCATATGCATATCTGCGACATTAGTCTGTCTGTATTATATGTTCATCTTGCAATAGTCATATTTGAAATGTATTATGTTTTGGTACCATCTCTCTGCCATGTGCAAATATTATTCCTTTGTTATTTCTAGCAAGATTATGCAGCTAGTCTTTGTATGGAACAGTCTGCTTTTTAAGATTTCTAAATGAACTCCCGATGCTGTACTCTTGGGGTACCAGGGCATGTTTATCCTAGACAGCTACAGACTTCGGACAAAACCCTAATAATCTTTGTAAGCCGCTCACCTGTCACCTGTGACATCGCTCACAGGCATTCGATACTCTCTTTTCTTCACAAACTCCTACAGAAAGAGACCTAATGGGGTCAAGTCTAGCGGGTGTCGCAGAAAGAAATCCAAAGAGGTCAAATAACCGCAAAAAGATATCCTAAAGGGCCAAGTTCGCACCGTGTGAACTTTTCCAGCACACAAAACTTTCTGAGGCCTTCGTATCCAAATAAATCACAGTGTAATAAGTTCATTGATTTCGAATTCATTTTTCATTCTTTACCGGACATTTTGTACTACAGTGGCAAATGTCTAGGTTAAAAAATTGTCTGTAAGTCGTTTCATGATATTGAATAAATAAAGTTTAGCTGATAAATTCCTGTTTATATTTGGAGATCTCTCCTAAGCAATTTCCAAACACATCATTAATTAGACTCTACGCATTTCTCCGATTAATGAACGCACAAAGATTCATTATGTAGATGAATTAATTTATTTCGCCAATAGCATTTCAGTGAAAAAGAAGCAGTTTTTTTATTTAGCTTCCAACGAAGTTTCCTTATGAAAATTGCAAGAATTAGCTATTCCAGTTACAAATTATTTTTTTTTACTAAAGGCGGGACCTCAGCCGACTTCGGGTGGCCACTACAAAGTTCAGAAATGATGGTCACTTTATTATGGAGGCACCCAATAGGTGGGCCACCAAAGACTTTATTTCGTATTTTTCAATTTTATTATTTTGAACTTTATTTCGTATATTTTACTTACCAGAGACTTTGTGTATCTGCATTTACCTTGACAAAGCTCCAATACTATGAATCTATCAATGTCAGTACAGCAGTACTTGAACTATTTCGCCTTTTAAAAGGCGGGCAAATAAAATCCAATGCAGCAGTAAAAGCAAAATCTTTCTATACGCCGCTTTACCAGATAGAGATACCGATACCGATAGGTGCGCCACCTTTTTCTCTTATGAAGGGACGGCCAGTTATAACCATTGCTTTCTCCGGGATTCAAACCCAGGCCCTTTGGTATCGCAGTCGGATCTCCTATACCGTCTGAGCGGCAAGAACTAATTTTTGAAAGCTTTATAATATGTACTCACATTTCCGAATAACAATGTATCATTTTCCCTATGACACTGAAATCATTTTTCATTCAAAAATACAAACATTTAGAAGATTTAACAAATGATCGGCTTTATTATTTACTTGGCAACTTAATCGAATTCTCTAACCCCCCTCCCTCCATTTTGTATAAAATCGTTTTCAATTTCAAAAAAAACTTCTGTAATATATGCATATTGTGGAACATTATACAAATTAATCTAACCTTCGCTAGAAATGCATAATATTAAAAATTGCATAATATGACTTTTCATTTCCTTTGGAAGCTTCCTATGGTTTTCTAGTTTTTCACTAACTACTTTCGACAGACAACAAGAACAACAGCAAGAACTAAAAAACACTCTGTATACTAAAGGTAAGAGAAATGGTATGGCACATTCCCACGATCTATCTTCAGCTTGGCTTTATATAGCGTAGATAATCATCCAAAAGTGAATTTAATTTTTGGAAATAAAGACCAAGTTTGTGTCTATAAGGAGAAGGAAGTCTTCGTGTCCGATTTCTCATGAGAAACTGGCTCACATTCACACAGCAAAAATCACAAAAACAACTATGCAACAACACTATTCACCAAAATTGGAATCCAGCTCGAACTACCAATGCTCATCAATGTTACTCGCTCAACAACAAATGAGCATGCTGAGGAGAGGAAATAGTTATTATAGAATTAGGCTGAAAATACATAATTTGCTCATATTTCTGCAGAAAACTACTTATCGCACGCTGCTCTACAGTAGAAAACATCTAAAATATATTTTAAAATTTTATGTTTACATTTAACATATCCTTGACCCCTATAAGAAAACAACTCTGTTAAACTGGCTTCACTGAACATCATAACCCTAGTTAGTGCTATTATTTGTTATCTTTATTTGTGCTAATTTTTACTTTAAACTACTTTACTTTTTATTTATTCTTCATCCTTGAATGTTGTAACCATAAAATAATCTTAGTTGTTATAAATTGGTCATCACTGTTACAAAACATCTTCAATCTGTTATATTACAGACATTTAGCAAAAAATAGAATAATAATTGATATGTTTAGGAACGTATAAAGAACACCAGTCTCAAAATTATTTTACAAATATACCAGTGTTCTTTTACAGATGTATTTGTGTGCACGTCTATGACCCAATCGAGCCGTCACTCGCTCAGTAAAAGTTTGATGAGGTTGCTTTAGTTTATTTGTTCATGGCAAAAAAACTCAATGACTATCTGCCTAAGAGGATCCATGCCTTCATGGAGGTTTTTCTAAGGGAAACTGGTTCGTATACATATTACACATGGAAAGAAATGCGAAGAGGCCAATGCAACCTGTCCGTTGGACCAAAATTTGAACCCCGGGCCGAACTACCAATGTTCAGCGACTTTACTAATCGGACGCTATTGGGCGCCAAACGTTCGATGAAAAGAAGACTTCAAAGAGTAGAATATGAACTAAGAAAAAAGTGAAAGCCTTTGCCCAGACGCAGTAATGTCTTTGAGAAAGAGTTCTAGGTGTAATTTTCAGATATGCAACAACGAAACAAATAAGATGATAAAAGTGTAAAACCCCGCAATAGTGACAGGTGAAAACAAGAAGTAAAATCGAACTATGTGCAGCACGACTATGCACATGAAAAATTCAGAAATCACGTGCAGATTTCCAAATTCTAAAAAAACTAATAACATAGTATAATTCTAAGGTAAAATAAAGCATAAACTTATATACTAATCCAAACATGTACCAGAGTCTACTATTAATAAATCAAAGCACGAAACAGAATAAAAATATTCATAAGTATGTACAATAATTTACCAATTAGGCAACAAAGTCATAGTCGCCTAAAAGATTCTCAGTCTTTGGTCTCATAAACCTTTTATCTTCCAGTTCTACATTGATTATCGATGAGCAATTAACGGTAGAATTGTTAATTACCTCAGCAAAGAACGTTTTTGGTGGTATTTCTGAAATGTTCGCTAATCATATGGACTTAGCGTCTTATTTTGGATAATTTGCAAGTTGTTAAAATTGGCCAACGTAACCGCTACCCAGGGTGAGGAGGCAGATTATGAAATAAAACTGATATTCATTATATATGAAATTCTTTTGCTCCTAAGGTCGTGATTTGATCTCTAACCAAGTAATGAAATTTTTTTATCAATCTCCTGAATAAAAATATAGAAGCTGTACATTAGCTATCTAACCACGGTTGCAAAATGAAGATTTGTTTATCATGAGCTCCTTATCAAAGCACACAGAACCTTGGAGACGAAGGGGTAATAATCACAGGTAGACGATATTCAAGATTAAATATTATTTGTTATTTAATTTAATTTTGAAAAACATAATGAAATTGCCAGATAAATCGAGTTTAGTACTCGACAAAATTCACACCTAATAAGTGGGGTTCTTGAACTTAAGAGTTTAAGCTCCACTGCTGTATGTTTTATTGCAGTGTTTAAAAATCATTTATTTAAATCACAGTGAGAAGACGATTCATTAGATTCAAGATACGAAAATATATTAACGGTTATTTAGTCATTTTGGTTAGTCTATATTTTAGGTGTCTCTTGGATTATCGCCAAGTTGTTGTTTCATTTACGGTAACCTGAGTAGTTGAATGTTATGGAAACCCTATTATGACGTGATTGGTTGCGTGATTGATTGCGGTGAATTTAACTGATGGGAAATTATATGTAAGGGCTTATTTCAGCGTTGGATGTCGGTTAGGAAGTACGTTGCTTATTTTGTGCTTCGCATCGTAAAATGGCTGTCGGTGGTAAACTCAGTGTTTGGTGGTATAGTATGAGAGAGCGGAAGGTGTATTTTTAAGAGATTGAGGACAGAAGAAAAGAAACTTCGTTGAATGTAATTAAGCGGAATATTCTAACTGAACAACGATCATATCCAACTGCTGGAAATCGTATGATTGTCTTTTTGATAATGGCTTCGTTCACTTCTCAGTAGTGAACAGTAGTGAACTCTCACGCAGTGACATTTCAGGATCCGGAAACCGGAGCTCATATCAACACTATCGAAGATATGTAGAATGTAATAAAAAGGGATTTTCGGAAGAAATACCACCGACAGTCCGGCACTACGGAGGACATTTTTTATTCTTATTTTTGCAAATTTATATGGCGACGGCACTATGCATATTCTAGTTCAGATAATTTTATAAATTTTTTGGATGCAGTTAAGGAATTTTGTGTAACACAGACTGAAGACACAGAAATTTCTAAATACGATAAGGCGATATTCCCTTTTTGTAGCGCATATATGAGATAACATGTATTTTCCTTTTTATGTTATTTTTCTTTGTGTGATTTAAAATGCAGTTTATTGAGATTCGATTGGCTACAAACATTGTTCAATTTTGGCTAAGAGTAACTTATGGACACCGAGTATGTGCAGTTCTTTGACTTGTTATTTTGGTTTTGTGTATCGGCCATCTTGAAATTGTGTCAACTCCATGTATTATTTTGAAAAATTAAGTAACGATCCACAATTTCTGTTGTTTGAAAGCAATGTGTTTCCATTGTTTCAAATAGAATACTTATTACCTCTACGCACCAACATATTGCCATTCAGTGAAGAATAATATATTTAACTTTCGAATTTAATCTTTCTATTACTGAGTAACAAACCAAGCAACTGTAAAGCAACCAAAGCAGTTCTGAAAGATATTTTTTCTGCTTTTCAATGACTGAACGCCCTATATTATATTAAAAAAATTTAATAATCTGCATGAATGTATGTATGTTTCTCGTAATGTGAAAAAACGACGGTACTAAGCGCCATCACATTTTGAATAAAGTAATATTCCACCCTAACATGGGCACTTGGAAGCCCGAATTTCGAATTTTAAATTTGTTTTGTTAACTATTTCATAGTTTTTAAAACTTTAACGAATTTCTGATTGACAAACTAAACGATTGCAAAGCAAGCAATGGCAACATTGTATGAGAAAGAAAATATTTTTATCTCCAGCGCGCCAGACTGTCTATCAGAAATTCTAAAGGTATGCTGTTTTCAAACATTTTGTTGTGTATTTCAGATTTTGAGAAACTTTAACGAATTTTTGATCAAGAAACTCAACTATTTCAAAACGGGCAATGGTAACACTGCACAAAAAAAACATTTTTGTCTCCAGCGCGCAAGGTTGTTTATCGGAAATTCTAAGAACAGGCTGTTTTTATATAAATTTAGCCCAAAGGAACATTAGGCCAAATGCTTTCCAAACGTGCATGTGTATGTAAAAAAAAGCTCATGCTCTTAGACGTAATACAAAATCTGAAAGCTTTCAGAATTTTTTTAGTTTATTAAAATTCTGAATTTCTGCATTTCGGAAAAGTTTAGTACGTATATAATTCTTTTGCTCGTTATTTTCACGCAAAAATATTAGAAAAAAAAATAAAAAATCAAGCTGCAGTTGTGCCTAATTTTTTAACAATATTTCTGTTTTGTTCTGAAATTTATATTGAAATTTTGAGTAAATTTTAGAATAAAACAAAATAAATAAATTATACATATTTTTATATTTTCCAATAATTTCTTATTGTGAAAAATATTAAGCTCGTAAGTATAAATATATATTTAACACTTAGAGAGTAAGTATACTCGTAAGTATAAATTTATTAATACTAACTCTTCAGTTCTTCACTGCAACTTACGTAACATCAGTAAATTGGAGGCAGGAGCTGGTGGCACAAGTAGCTTTTTAATTTTATACATTTCCTTGAAATAAGATACCATTCTGGCAAAAGCTAGCAAACTCTGCTTTCGATAGAAACTAACTTAAATGAGCTTTGTGCCATGTTATGCAAAAGCGGCTGGGAAATTTCAATAATCAGCGCACGAGAGGAAAATTATGGCGTTAATTATATTTCTCTGAAAGTGTTGATTGATTGTGACGGTACTCCTTCGAAAACCAGCATACGTACGATGGTGCTGCTTCTTTAAAGTCGAAACCAGTTCTATTTTGACGCACAGAGGCTTCTTTTTAATCCCACAAATAATATGCTACGCTTACGACCGAGAAACATTTAGGAATACTCCAGAAAATATGCATTTCAGAAAACGCAATCATTTTAGATTTTGCATAATTATGTTCACACTAAACATAAATTTTGCAGCATATGGTTTATTTTTAGAAAGGTATGGACATTCATATTTTCAGAACTATGCATTTTCATCTTAATTTCTCTGTTCGAGAACCTTTTTCATTTTCCCACATATTTATATATACGCAAATGCAATACAGAAAAGTTTAATGCGGACACCACACGATTCTTTATATGGCCAATTAAATTATTCCCATTTTTTGTCGCACTTCATTTAAATTTATTTCCTCCAATTATTCTAACTTACTTAACCGATTCCTCGAAGCAAGTTGAAAATGACGTAAAAATTTGAAAATTTTGAAATTAAATATCTCGATCAGATTTGTCATACGGGAGTCAAACTTGTTACAATGATATTTTTTTACTATCCACTATTTTCATTTCCCAGTCGCCCTTTAAAATAATGCAAAAGATGCCGCCTGGGGCGGACGAACCCCCTTTAGTTAGGCGACTGCCCTCTGCATCTGCGGCTTCATGGATGACTATCAACTCTTTGTTCTGAACTAACGGAGAAACAACTGTTCAAACGTCAATGAGAAGCTCAAGATAACATGAGTCTATAAAGTATTTCTTCCTTCTTAGCATGCATTCGTGGTGTAGTGATCAGCACACTCGGCGCGTATACCAGAGGTTCGAATCCCGGCGACGGCATTGCTCTTTCTTCCTATCTCCCACTACAAAATATTCTAATAACTCTCCAGTGGCGCCCGAATTAAAAAATGTGCTGGATCAGAATTCTCCACTACCGGGATTTAGCGATTGGATCCCTTAATCCCCAGTCGCCCTTTCAAAGGGGAAGTCTATAAGGTATTTCTCCCGCTTTCTTAGCATACCTTCGCCGTGTAGTGGTCTGCACTCTCGGCGCGTATTCGAGACGTCCGTGGTTCGAAAGCACTCCTCATTTTTCATCTCTCCTGCTTTTTTAAAAAAAAAAAAAAAAAACTAATGTCTCTACATTTTTTTCCAAGTAACTTTCCTTCTTAATTGCCTAAATTTTGGTTTTATTTAAAAATTTTATTTCTACATTTTTACACTGCATTTCAGTTGTATATTACTGCGCAACGACAGATTTCCAGACGCTTTTTGGGTCAACGGTTTTTATCAGTCCGCCCTTTGACAGAAAAATTCTTTGGAAGCCGAAATAGTTCACGTTGGGCACATAAGTTTGAACATTATTTTAATAACGCATACCACATCCTAATGGTGAATCATTCTTACACAAATCAACCCTACTTTCTTATAACATACAGTAACTTATATATGCATACGTAATATTGCATCAGTAAAATTTTGTTTTGAATTTTTTTGTCAGCTTTCTATCCTAATGTGAAACTAATAATTCAAATTAAAATCATTGCATCCAAATTCACCAAATCTTTACTTTCACTGAAATGCGGGGCTGCTCCTTACTTCTCGAAAGTTGGATGAAAGAGTCGCCAAAAATATTCACGACTGTTCTTCTGGCACAGACAGTAAATGATTTCCAGTTTCTCTTTTAATGATTCTCAGACATGAGAAAGCTTCTTCGCTAAATTAAGTACGAAAGGCAACGGGATAAGACGGTTCAGTACTTTTGTTGATATGACAAAGTGTTCTTTCTTACTAGATCCGAATCACAGTAAGTGACATCTCATTAAGTTTTCTCGTGAGCACTCTACTTCACTCAGTTATCTTTCGGTGCTGCCAATTCTTAGGTACTAAAATTCCGAGAAATTTGCTGATTATCTAGAAGTTTTCATGGTATTTTGTAGTCTTACTTCATATTGTGTTTGCCATGGAAATCCAGATAATATAATTGTGAGATTTTAGCTTTCATATGTTAAACTGATATAAAATATGTTCCTTTAACAGGCAAAATAAATAAGATTCTTTAACTATACATTTTCATCATTTGCTAGTAAATAAAACAATCATACTTTTAAAATATTTACCACCAGTTTTTCGTGCATATAATACTTATTCCATACTAGAATAATAATCTACGGAGGCATTGTAGAGACATTAAGATTTATGAAGTAGGAAACAGGTGAAAATTGTGCAATGCCCTCTACGGGACTCGAACTGAACCTCTAAATACGCGCCGAGTGTGCTACCATTACACCACTAACGCATGCAGAAAGGAGGGAGAAAATACCTTATAATGTTAGTTTTTATCTGCAGCAGAAAATACAAAACATTAGCTATGTCCCCAACAGGATTCGAAATACGAATCTTCCAGTGTTATTTAGACGTGCTACCGCTTATGCCAGGAGATGGAGAGGAATGAGATAATTCCTTATAACTTTAAAATTAAAAACTGCTCACAAGCAGTTTTTAGCTCTAAATTTATAAAGAATGAAGCATGTTAAATTTTAGTACATTTTCCTGTGACCTGAATCTTTAACCTGAATCTTAATAGAAATTCTGAGTCCGTGATAAACCGAGCTGTAGAGTTAAAGGATGTAATTCAAATTGAAAACCCTAAAAAAAGACTACCAAGAATGATACTATATCATATTCCCAAAGATGTCACCTGGGAAGAATTGAAGAATACCTTGGTGGCACAAAATGACGGAATAGAGGAAAATTCTATTAACAAGTTATGGGGTATTACTTATTTAATTCCAAAGTTCTGTCATAGAACCCCACGAACACTAACAAGCGAATAATCGCTAAAGTGTGTGAACAAACACGGAAAATTTAAGAAGGGTTACCACCCTTTATTTTTCAGAATAAATACAATCAGTTCCTACTTGGAACTTACACAAAGCCTCCACTTGGGCTTGAACTTAAATAACTATGAAATTAAACTAAACTATCTTAACTAAGCTATCTGAAAGGTACAGCTGAAGGTATCAGAATTCTTAGTAGTTGGCCCTAAATATTAATTAAATCGGCGAAGCCAAGCAAAGGCCTAATGTATGGCCGAGCGTAGTAGCTAAGAGAGAATGTAGTTAAATGGCAAACGCGCGCTAATCAGGAAAATCTGACTCTGTCTCTGTAGAAGTTGGGGAAGCATCGACTTAAATAGTACTGAGTTCTCATTTGCATTCACTGAGTTTCTGAAATTACATTCTAGCAGGAAATTGTAAGCTGAAGTTAGAATAAAAAAAAAGAATGGTAACTTAAAATAACTGTTAATAAACTTAGGATAAACCTTACAAAGTTTCTAAAAAAGCAAATGAGTACAAACCATTGGGTAAGTGAAACATGTGCTGAAGCCTTCAAACCTGCAATACGAAATGAAAGTCTCTCTAATAACAACATTAATCGGTCTCTTGGCGCTTTGCATTAAAGACGTAACGTTCGATGCATGTTCACGGAAGAAATCACAAAGCATACGACAGTCATTTTCTGTATGCTGCAAAATTAAAGGCATTCGCAGTTTATTTTATCTTAAAATTTAGTTGCAGGTGGTTGAGCGAGTTTGTTTAGAAATTCCTTTAGTGTCAAGGGTGAACATATCAGAGGAATCGAAGAATATTTACTCGGGAGAGACTGCCGTTGAATTTGAGATAGACGACAACATGCCAGTGATCAACTAAGCATTCTCTGGCAAGTCATTCACTGAGGTCATGGATGTCAACATTGCAAACCCACACAGAAATAATGAACGGTTATTTCATGCAAACATTGAGAACATCTATTTTTAACGTTTACATGCCCCAAACCCCATAAATTCTCATTAAAGAACATCATCTGTGTTGAAAAGAGTCTAGAAATAAAGTTTATAGAGGTGGACTGAAAAATTTTAAGACCGTTTTTATTTTTTTCATCATGAGGAAGAAAACACCGGATTTGCATAAGAAATAGTGGATTTTCCTCCATACAATCCTCCTCAATACTCTCCCTGCTGAATGTTACTATTGTGGCATAGATAGAACCTTCTGAAATCGATGACACAGAGATAGCATGCTCTTAATATTGTCCCAAAAGCACCTGGCGTGAAGTTTTTCTCCATGCGGGGAAAAAAGACTGAGGAAGAGGGGGGGAGAAATGTTTTACCAGATGAGGAAGTGGGAAACGGCATACCCACAATGCCCACTTGTATGTTGCTCTTAGGCATTAGCAGCGCTGTCTGGAATCGATCTGTCAACATTTAGTATTTACCGTAGACTTAGTGAGTAGTCTGAAATTACTAATATGTAACTTCTGCGCGTTCTCAGAACTGAACAAGCAGTTATGTGGGAACAGGTTTAGTTCAGAAGTGGAAGTGAAAAATGACGAACATGCAGTGCAAAAAAACGATGTTACAAAACTGTCTCTTTCCTGGTACTGAACTATTCATAAAACGCTTTAACAATGTAATTCAATTATGTTACTAGTACTTTCGAAAAATGGAAAATTTGTGATGCCTCCTAACTCTGAATAATTAAAAGAAGTATCTAAAACATTTTTAAGCAGCTTAAATATTTAAATCTAGAGGGAAGAATTCTTAAAATTATCGTAGATTTTAATATGATATCGATTTGAAGGGCGATCAAACATCCGGCGCACGTTGGCAAAAAGTGGTAAAACCACTGAACACCTGTAGTTTGATCAAGGTTCGGTCATTGAGAATGAACGGACTATTATTATTATTATTATTAAAGTTTTCCGCCTAAGGCACTACGCGGAAGAGAGGGGTGCCTTCGAGGAGGACTTTCTAAGGGAAACAAGCTTGTATTGACAGGTTACACATGGGGAAAACCATGAAAATGCCCGCGCAGCCAGCCAGTTCGCGGGATTCGAATCTTGAACCGAACTACCAGTGCTCAGGGAGTTTACCACTCGGCCGCTGTTGGGCCTAAAAGAACTGATTGCATAGTAGTTTTCTGCATGTGTAATGCGAATAATGAGCTAGTTTCTTTTAAAATATCCTCCACAATTAGTTTGTTTATCTGATTGTGGCAAAGTACCCAAGGGTTATCTGCCTATATACTCCACAAAGGCAACCCTTCGTTTAAGCAGAGAACCCTAGAATTTTTTGTCGTAACCTGAAAAATCCCACGAATCCTAATCCAGTGATCAGACATAGATAGAATTTTGTTCAAATTCCACGCTAAACTGGTTTCTTTTATGCTTAATTTTAAATCAGTTGGATTGTCTTTCAATTACAGCTCACGTGTTATGGAAGAATTCTGCCTGAATATCAATTTATATAAAATAAAAAACATACTCGAAGTAGAATGAAATGGGTGCATGCAGCTTCTTTCTTTCTAAGATGCTAGACTTATTTAGTACATAATTTAGTATCGAACCAATTGTATATTTCTCTTCTAAATCATCTATGGCTGCATTAAAAGACCGTATATCATGCTATCAGTTTAATTACGTTAGAGGAAAAGCCAATATTATAAATCTTACCATATACGTGATATTTTTAATAAGTACGGACTTCCTAACTCTCGCGGGATTAATGCGCAAAACAATGTATGTGTCTGAATTCTAATCAAGGAAGGAGTTTGTTCTTTTAGTAAGTACCTCGACAACGAGACATTATTTACATGCTTCCTCGTCGTCAACTAGGAAAGAAAGTACTATCATAAAAATACAAAAATAACAAATTAAACAAAAAACTGATATAATTTAAATTTAAATTAACTTTCTGGTAATTTCGTTCCAAATATTCTTTATATCAAAAGGCTTATCAGTGTGGCGACATCATTCGCGTTGATGAAGCGCCATCAGCGAAACTTCTCTCATGCGTTTTTCTTATCACCAGAGTGGCAACAGTAAGCCTTCATTAAGAAAAAGAACATTGACTGATTTTCTGTCTATTATTCCATATCCAAAAAATGTAAATAAATATTAATCTTCTTGGAGTCAGAACGACGTTTAAAGTTTCCTATGTTCCAAACTTCCACATCAGCATGGTTTTGAAGATTTATGTCTAGAAGAATGAAACACTTTGAAAACATGCGCACTAGAGTTTAAAATAAATATACTAATTTAGGTAAACATTTTACATTGTAGAAAATATACTAACTCTTGAGATTTTGCGAACTGAATTTAAACCACTATCTGTTTATATTATGCCAAAAAAAAATTATTAAAAAGAAAATCTGAGAGGTTTCAAATTTTAAATTACGTTCAAAGCGGCGTTTTTCAACATTTTGTGTGTTACTTATTAAATATCATATCCTTCGCACTTAAACCATAAAATTCAGTTCAACAGCAATATCGCAAAATAATCTTAAACTGAGCATAACTTTAGAATTTCCGATACAGTCTCACGCGCTGGAGATAAAAATGTTTTTTCTGTACAACGTTGCCATGGCTCGCTTTGAAATCCTTGAGTTTGTTAATCAAAAACTCGTTAAACTTTTACAAAATATGAAATCTATAATAAAACAAATTCCAAATTTCAGATTTGGGGCTCCAGATGCCCATATTCGCAGGAGGATCACGTCATTCAAAATTGGATGGCTCTAGGTACCGTGTTGTTTTATCACAATGCGAGAAACATACACACATTTATGCAGATTCTTCATTACATAATTTCTTCAAATATAATACAGGGCGATAATATTTGGTGACTAAAATTCGAAAAGTGAAACTGACATTCAGAGTGATTCGACGCAAAATCGCAAAACGAAAACAATAGTCTTTCAGGGACCAAGTTCCATTGGACTGAAAAAAAAATCAAGCTATAAACTAAAGATATATTCATTGAACTCGGAAAATGGTCTAATACTAATCCAACAAAATTTTTGTTTTTATTTTGTTATGGCAGAACACACTAGGGCTATCTACCTAACGGAAGGGGTGCCATAGTAGAGGGCTTTCTATGGGAAACTGGCTCCAATCAATTATTTTTTTAAATTCCTACTATTAGCTCACACTCTCCGTATATCTTGTTCAAATTTTCAATTGCTAATAAAATAATTTTTATTTCTCCATCCGAATTCAAATACATTTTCTTAAACTTGTAGTGAATGATACTTGATGTTAATACAGTGTTTTCACATGTTAAAGTCAATTCCTACTTATTTATTCCTGTTTATCGGAACTAAAGATAGGCTGTTTTTATTAAACATATTGTTGCGTTATACGGGTTCGTGGATTTGAGAGTATCCGATGAAAACACGATGCAGAACAATAAAAAGCACAATTTATTTACAGGAATCACTATTTACAGCACAGTTCCAAAATTACCTTTAAAAGCGTCGAAAATCTACAATAAATACGCTGAAACAATCAGCAACACAGCTTCAGGCTGTAACTGTAAAGGTAGCTTCACGGCAACACTAAACTTATAATAAACACCGTGGAACAATCACCAATACACTGTCAAGCTACACTGTAAAGATAGCTTCACGGCAAAACACTCTCTCGATCGCTTTCCGTTCACAAAACTCTCGCGTAGCTTAGCACTCACAGTTAGCAGCTATTCTCAGAACTCTCACAATTAATCACACTACTCGCAATTCTGCTTCACAATAACTAGACACTTCTCCTCAATGCCGGCTATCAGAAACGAAGGGGTTTATATAGGTTTTCTTTAAGTTCCACACGTTTCGAGAAATATCTTGACAGGAAGTTATTCTAGAAGCTTCCCGATTGGACCATGGAATATCGCCAATTTGGTCGCCAAATGGGCGATAAAGTCGCCAATCTGGCAACCATCCCATAGACTATTTTATGGCAACCCTAGTGCTATGCCGGAAAGCTTACATACAGGCGCAACCGCCGAATTTTTCGTAACAATATTATAAGACTTACAAATAATGACCGTTGACTAGGAATTCTCACGTGCTGTAAAAATTAATTTTATAACAACTTATAAATAGTAGTACATGACTGTGATAAATGGGATTGTAATATTTAACAAAAATAAGTGGCAACGGTAAGACAGAGTTCTAAGGATTTTTAAAGTGTATGGAATTAAAGACTTGTAGTTTTATAGAGTTGGATGAAGCCGATGTAATGTTCCCTTAGGTTGCGAAAATTCTCCCCATATTTCTATGTTAACGTGATAATAATATATGTTTTAAATATAATCCTTTAAAATCTTCCTTGCTTCGCAATAGGAGAAAGCAAAAAGAAATTACAACACAAAGTAAGCGAGTATTTTAGAGAAAGAAAAATATAAGCGTCAAGAAAAGCTTCCTGCGAAAACTCTTCGCAACCAGTCAAGCATATGTCGCCTTGTGTCATGTGAAATCATTAGATGGAATATTAATTGAAGAACTCGAAAGGTTCCTTGCAATAATGAAGCATTACAAGAGATGGATAGAACGAGAAATTATAGACCACCATCAGCTACATAAATTAGAAACGAAAAAATGTTAATAATGTTAATAAAAAGTAACTAATAAAAAAATTTTCTTTGTTGACCTAAGTAGGAATTGATCTTTAAATATATTACTTGTTTTACTATGTTAAAGTTTACGAGGGCTATCTACTTAAGGAAAAGGCTTGGATTGCTATTTGGTTTATCCGATTATGGTTAAGCACTCTTAGGGCTAACTGCCTAAGAGGAGGGAAGCATTCGAGGAGGACTTTCTAAGGAAAACTGGCTCCAATAAAGGTATTCGATTTTATTTCATTATAGCGAAGGACACAAGGGCTATTTACCTAACCGCAGGGTCAGCAGGCCTTTCAATCAGGCATTTATTATTAGAATTAAAATAATAGTGCCGCTCAACTGGTATAGTAGTTAGCGTCACTGACTGCCATGCCAAAGGGCCCGGGTTCGAATCCCAGAGAAGGCATGAATGTTTGTAAATGTATGGTGTCTGTGCGGCATGAGGCACTCTAAATATGCGGTGAGCCGAAAGTCCTCTCGAGAGGTTGTGGTAGGGAAGAGGCGTGGGCACTCGAACCCATTCTCTAGTGGTGTTCTCCATCAAAATTGGGGGCGGAACTGAGCTAAATCGCATTATCACCTGTAAGGTGCTCAAGCCTGTTGCCAACGACAGGGGTAATCTTGCGCTCCTTGCCACGATGAATTTAGTGGGCTTGGGCTGATTATACGTCAAACAAGTGAGCATTAGCAACAGCAACAAGATAATAGTAGAGGGAGTGGAATATATCGGAATATCGAAACTTCATAAATTTTGAAATGGGAATTTAACACATATTTACAATGCTGTTTTGATACTTGCAATTGTGGATGACAAAGTTTAGACCTGTATTTTCTCTTAATAATAGCCGCTTTGGTATTTGTGGATTGTTAATGACGGGCAGAAATTTAGTTCGCCTTAGGAATGGTGATGCCTTTACGCGTAATGTACTCTGTTAGTAACTTAGCTGTTGGTGTAGAGTGTGCAAGTTTGCCTGGAAAATTTTCATTCTATGAAGTCTTATATAAAATTAGTAATAACGGTAAATTTAATAATTTAATATGAATATTAAATATTAATTTAAAAATAGTAATAATAATATTAATAATAAAGTTCACGTTATAGTTGAGTAAATTCGGGAAAACTTTTATGCAGTTAAACCATTTCCTGAAATTTGAACCCATGTTGAATTGCCAGTTTTCATGAATTTTACTGCTCGGAGAAGGCATGAATGTTTGTAAGCGTATAATGCCAGTGAGGCAATGAGGCACTCAAAATACACGGCGAGCTCAAAGTCATTTCGA
>KK116906.1:134014-198399 GCA_000611955.2 Stegodyphus mimosarum
GGTGAGAGATCCTGGGACCGCCCCCAGGTATTCTCCTTTAACACTAGGGCGAAAATGTACAGTTAGTTTTGTGGGAGTATACCTGTACGGCCAAAGGTGAAATTGTAATATCCCTTCCATTTGTACTTTACCTAATAATTTAATATCTACGATGCGTATTAGAATTCCATACAAGGCTGGATGTTTGCACGTATGTTTTCCTCATCTTACGGATGTTATATCGATATAGCTTTGTGGGGAGTCTGGGCGACGTTCTTAGGGATGAGACGGCTACTTCCGATAAATTACTTCAGGGAAATAATCAGCCATTAAAAAAAATTAAAATACTTATCTGTTTAAGACACTTTTTAGTTCATTCGCAGATTTAAGATATAACTCAATAACCTTGGATATCTAAATCTCAATAACAAGGTCCAGTCATCGTATATCATCTTATTTACGTCTGCAATCAGACCGCGATTACATTAAAAAATAAGAAAGTTTAGAATAAAAATAAAAGATAACGGCAGACAATGAGAGAAATATATTCAGTGAAAATTAGATAGAAAGTGCTTAGGAAAATTTCAAAATTAATAATTCGTTTGGTGAGATTTAAAAATGTTAAATGAAAGAGAAAGGGGAAGATATTTTTTTATCTATTTTACGTATTTTTATGTGTCATTTTATTGTTTATTATTTATCTCTGTTTTGCAGATTATAGGAAACAGACTTAAAATTATGTGGTGTGGATCTAATTTCCAATGAGCAATCAGGATTTTAGTATCAGATTAATATTCAAATTTTTATATTGTATATGTATACCTTGCACAAAAAAAAAAGGAATTCCCGTTCTACTAGGCCTGTTGACGAAGTTTAAATTGCGTTTTTCATGTCTTGAAGGCCCAGCTTAGAACACATATTAGATTCATATATAGCAGCATTCCAATGTAGGTATTCTGACACAAAATCGGACTTTTTCTGATACAATATAACTGTATTTTTCCATATTTCAATTCTACGACTCAAATTATGACAAAGTGCCAAACTTTGTAAAAACTGTGCGAGTAGTTTTTAAAAAAACCAGCTCTCAAATTTTAGCTCCTCAATATTGATTGAGCTTGGTATATATTTATTAATATCTGTTTGGTTAATTTACTTTAATGATTCTTTTTTTCACAGTTTGAAATTTAGGCTCAATCCAGATAAAATTTTCAGAGGTTTTCTGATGCATTTTTTAAATTTGTATTTTTTAGTAATTTTTTATAAATTTTTCGAGAAATGTTTTGAATTATAAGTTATAAAATTTCTACTCTCACCTTAAAGTAGATATATTTCTAAGCAAATCTGGAAACAATTAGAGTTTTTTGTTCCAAATTCCGAAGACATACATGAATTTATATATCGCTGCGATTTATAGGTGATAATATGTGCTTTACGCACTTCGTTAAAATTATTTGCAAGAATGAATGATGAACCTTTCTTCCCGTGCGTGCACAATGAAAGGGAAAAGAAAACAGGTTACTACAAATTAACAATTTCGCCAAATAAATTATTTTGGACACAAACTGAAAAATATGCGTCAAGGTAAATTTTTGAATTCCTCGTTAAGTTTCTGATCAAATTTTACAAAAGTTAATGTTTAAGCATAATTTCAATCGTAGAATCGAAATATTAAAAAAAAGTAGATATGTCATTTCAGAAAAGTCGGATTTTTTATCAAAACATCTGCTGCTTTTTCAACCGAAAAAGATCGCTGTGCACTTAACGAGAAGAATAAAGTACATATATAGTAATCTTGATTTAATAATTAGAACTTTATTTTATATTGTCAAAGTAAGTTCCCTTTTCTATCTTGATAATGTTTGCCAAATTTGATAAAAATCGGTAGATTGGGCATTGGGAATCTTTTTTAAAAATATGTCACAAAACTACCAGCTTGTATCCGATAGGTCACTTTTAGCTTTTTACATAATAGAGACATTAGTTTATTACGAAGCAGGAGAGGTGAAAAATAAGCAACGCCTTCGCCG
This sequence comes from Stegodyphus mimosarum, assembly GCA_000611955.2. NCBI lineage: Eukaryota > Metazoa > Arthropoda > Arachnida > Araneae > Eresidae > Stegodyphus > Stegodyphus mimosarum. The sequence goes on from KK116906.1 coordinate 136,024, forward strand.
GGAATCGAACCACGGACCTCTCGGTTACGCGTCGAGCATGCAGACCACTACACCACAAAGGCATGAGAAGAAGGCGGGAGAAATACCTTATAACATGTTAAAATTACCAAATTGCTTCTAGGTATTTGCGTTAATACGTAAGTAACATAATCCCAGTTTTGTAAGCAAAAGGTCATAACAGAGGTAGAGGACTGATGGGTTTCAGTAAATATAAGTTTGGCGCACATGCGAAACCGTACATCATCTGGAACAAAGTTGGACGATCGCAGTTCGATCTAAAATGGGAGAGGGGTGTTTTGCAGATTAACTAAAAAGAAATTAAAATATCATCTTGCCTATTATAATCGTTTACAGAATAGTTTTTCGAACAATGAAAGCCATATATCAATATACGTACGTGCATAAATAGGTAGTCTTTTTCCTAAAATGTTAGACTATTCTTATTGTGTCTGATAAAGATCTCTACATTTTCTTCAAAGTATTATTTCGAGTAAACATTGCTATCAGTATTCTATATTCATTTTCCTGGTCATAGTTACTGACTTCAATTCACGTCTTCTTCAGATTCTCAATCAGGTACTTACTTATTAACGAATCACCTTAGCGCAGTTTGGCGATTTTTTACTGATGAAAAGAAGTTTTTTTTTTTTTTTTTCTGAAAGAGTCCCAAACTATCACCATTTATTGTAGGTCAGTAAGCATTATCAGCATATGAAAAGAAAACACACTTTAGTAATTTAAAGTTAAAATTTGAATTATTAAATAAGGTCTAAGTGATACACTAAAAAATAAAGCATTTACATTCATCTTCAAATCTTTCTATATTTCTCTGATCTGAGCTGTTCTTCTTCCCAATATATACAACGATCTGTTTTCTCTTAAAAAAAATCACAGAACTGCGAAGACACGTCTTTGTGTAACCCTCGGCAACAGCGGCTACCTAGGAAACGCATTATTTCCTCGTTGTTTCCTTTTCAGCAAAATTCTATATTCCTGAGCAAATTTTACTGCGGTTTCTTCCATTGCTGGAAATTCCACTAACTCATATTTTAAAATTAAATTTAATACAACGAGTTTTTTATAAAAACCGGTGGAACTTAGGTTAGGTTATTCAATTATGGCAAAGCACACGAGGGCTATCTGCCTAAAGGGAGGGATGCCTTCGTGGAGGACTTTCTAAGGGAAACTGGCTCGTATACATGTTACACATGAGGAAAACCACGAAAACCCGTTCGCGGGATTCGAACCTCGGACCGAACTACCAGTGTTCAGCGTCTTTACCGCTCGGCCGCTGGTGGGCCCATCGGTGGAAATTAGAATACAGCAAAAAGCGGCGTTATTTCACTGAAGGATGAGCAAGGTTGCCGGAAGAATGGTTATGTACATGGTTGCCAGAGTTTGGCACATTTTGAAAATTGGGCGATTTCTGATAAGGTGGTTGCGTTAAAATGTAAGTATCCTCGAATCGTACCATTTCTTTCTCTCTGCCAATGCTGAAATTTTTCTTCAGCATTGGGGCAAAGTCTGTGTGAAGTGCATTACAGAACAACCCTCCCCCCCTTATTGTGATGACACTTAATGTTATCTTTCGAATATTGTTACTGATTTGCCGAAGTCCCGCCCCTTTGTATACGAAAACATGCAAAATACATGCAAATCCTCCAATGAAAGATGCCTTTCAAATATTAAGCAGTACAACATCGTTCATATAATGTCGAAAAATGTTATGAACTTCTGCATTAAACACATTATGAAGCGTTCACAAACAGACTTTTGCATTTTCCTTTGATGTTTTTATATTAAATTACTTAAATTCAATAGTTTTCTTAAGGATATTTTTTCTCATCGTTTAATATTATCATTCGGTTTTAATGTTATCATAACAGCCGGAGTACATTAAATGCCTACGGTCTTAAGTTTTGAAGAGCCAATTAAGCTTTAAGAATGACATCTTGTAACACTCCTGTTGAAACAGGATCTACGAGACTTCGAATTTTATATAGTGCGAACCACGTAGATGATAAAAACTAATTACTGTACCAAATATTAGTATTCCAGGGGCTATGAAAGTAATCACAAAAACAGTATTTTAAAATAACTTAACTAGAAGTTGAAAAAAATATGAAATTTAGAAGAGATAATATTTGTTTAATGTCCCTGAAAAAGAATGGTTGATAGGCAGCTTTTCACCGTTTTAACATCTAACTAAAATGATAAAAAATTCTTATTTATTCTCATTACATATGGGGAAAAATAAAAAATCTTATACTATCGGTTCTTTTGCCGAGAATCGAAATCGGTCGAATTATCAGTGTTCAGCGATTATACTGCTAAGCCGCTGGGGGGACAGACAGGGAAAATTAAAAAAATAAAAGTTAATTCTTTTTTAAAAATGAACGATGTTAAGTATATTTGTCTATGCTTCTAACGTTTGCATTGCTTTCAAAGAGTATGGAATAAAAATAACCATGAATTAATGATCACAAAGTAGCATTAATTTAATTCAACAATGTTTAGTGCTTATTAGCGGCCGAGTAGAGAAGTCCTGGTAGTTCGACCTAGGTTCGATTCCAGGTGAACGGGCTCGCTGCATGAGCGTCTTCGTGTGCCTTAATAAACCAAATAAGGAGGCTTTAAAAATAATACAGTTGCTATTAATTAGTTTAAAATCTCTTTCAAAAATGAAGTATAAATCAAACAGCCGTACCCGGGAGTAATATATTAAGATCTTTTTCTACTTTTCCTACTTACAATAATGCTGATAAAAATACAAAACTGGAGATAAAAACGCGCCAAATGTATTAAGAAACATTGCAACCCTTTCCATTCTTTGGCAAACTAGATGTCTAGCATCTTATCATTATTACGGATTTTAGAATGTCTTGCGTTATGTCAATAAACAAAATTCTTTTATCACGGCAATTTAGATTAGATTTACACGTGTAGTGACATATTTTCCGCGAGCTTCATACGATCAACTTATTCTTTATGAGCTGAAAGGTGGCCTGATTATCTAAGTTATAGTTTAAGCGAACAAAAACCTTTGGCAATGAAATTCAATAAGAATTATTTTGATAATTTCCATTTAATACGCCAACAAAAGAAATGACAAAACTGTAACCTAAACTAACCAATTTTATGGCTGCGGATTAATATTTTTTACATAAAAAGTAATCATAGAAAGCCACTGCAGATACAGCTCCTGAATTTCATGTTTACGTTACTGAGAAACGGTAGTAAACTGTTAAGCCCTTTCAATTTTTCTTTGTATCAGCCGGTGTAATGGTTATTGATGACGGCTGCCTAAGCGAGGCGCCTAGATTCTAATCCCGGTGAAGGCCCTACGCACCCATTCTATCACTGCTAGACGATCATTTGCCTCTCCATTCCAAAATTGCGCGCTAGCAGCCGAGCGGTAAAGTCGCTAAAACTGGTAGTTCGGTGCGAGGTTCAATACTGCGAACGGGCTGGCTGCTTGGGCGTTTTCGTGGTTTTCCCCATGTGTAACGTGTATGCGAGTCAGTTTCCCTTAGTAAGTCCTCCATGAAAGCACCCTCCTCTTTGGCAGATAACCCTCGAGGCTTTGCCGTAATGACATAAACAAACCTTTCCAGAACTTGAAAAACACATATACGTTTACTTTAATACAGTTTACTTCTTAATGCGTTTGATAAATTAAAGAAGACACTGTATAGAATAAAGTACTAAATGCGAAAAGTGAACAAAATTATTTGAGTAAAAGTGGTGTTTTATAAATCAAATAAAATGCAAGTAAATAAAAGGCTGAGTATATTCCTTCCTCGAAATCATTATAATGAATCAACAGCCCCCGCAGCCACCTTCTTTAGCATCGTCTCTCCTGCCCTCGAACGACCCTGCTCTCGAATTTGTACGCTTTTTGGCCTTCGAAATTCTAAACGACGGTACCAAAAATATTACTCCTATAGAAGGATTTATTCCAAGTTAATTGTAATGGAAACTTAGGTTTGTAAGACATGTCTCTTCTATTCCACATAAGCTAAATTATATCCTGCAAAGGACTTGTCGAATTCTCACACAGGCGTGAAATGATACCAGCATAAAAGAAGGGTGAAAATAACTATTAAATAAGAACAGAAGAGCATGTAAATCGTGCCTTACAATAACACCGTCAACTTACCGTGAAACGTAAACGTGTAGAATATAAATCAATTCAAAGTCTAATTAGAATAGCGCTCGATCAGCATGTTAAGTTACGACTAACTTAGGCGTGACGATTATTCGAAATGGCGAAAGAGCGTTGCAGCGTGACAGCGAGATATCAAGGAAACGTGCGCTGGCTAGTAAAAACACGCTGTGAAAAACTCACAGATTCACCCGTTTAAATACTCACTTCACTTAACTTTAAATTTACATCCTAGGGAGGAAATACGAGAGGAAGTTGAGGAGTTCAGGAAAGGCATCAAACTTAAAATAATTTGATATGCAACAGGCCTGTAGGGCATATGCCCTACAGGTTATTCGAATATGGCAAAGCTACGAGGGCTAGAGAGAGGGAGCCTTCGTGCAGGACTTTCTAAGAAAAACTGACTCCATTCATGTTACAGAAGGGAAAAAGCGCAAAATCTAACCTTATACTTAGTCCGTCAGCCTGGAATTGAACCCAGGTCGAATTCGCAGCATTCAGCGATCCTAATCACTTAGCCAATAGTGGACTCCAATGATACGTATATAGTTTCTCTGAAAACTTTTTTGAAGGTATATTTTGAGATTTCATCATCCATCCTTTGTCGTAAACCGATTCATCATTAAAAAGTAAACTATGTTTATATTGTAAATCAACACATCAACATTTCTTTTCCTTCACCGAAAGGAAATATGTACATTTGGCCAAAACATCGCTTCCAATCAATTTTAATCTAATGTAATTTCTTTTGTAATTTATTAAGGGTTCCTGTGCATTAACCCGTCGACCGTGAAACTGTTGCCAAATAACACGATTTAGTGCCAATTACAGATAAGCGTGACGTACCAACACATCTATATCATCTGCCCTTTTTTTGACGTGATCCCGATTGAGTCGCAATAAGCTGCATTTTGTTTTTATGAGCAAAGACATAAATTAACCAACATACATCATTTTTGTATTTTTGGCGCGAAAAAGTAATTGAATTGTTTTACTTGCCTTTTGCAGAACAGCAAGCAATAATTTATTTTCAAAATTATGAGATCTCGCTATCAAAGACGTGTCTATTAATGGACACGATACGGTCAGCTGAATATGACCGACAAAACAGAAATAGATTTTTAACAATTATCTGCTGGAAATTTATATAGCGTTCCAAACAAAGCATGCGTCAAAATCAGTTGACCTAATAAATAGAAATCGACGAAAATATTTTTTATGAAGCGCAGAAACGAAGCGAGTTGAGTACTAACTGTTTGTCAGATAAAAAGGCGTCAAAGAACGTTCCATCAAGAAAGAATGCTTCCATCAAACAACGTGTATGTAAATAAGGAAAGCTTCCATAGACGTAATGTAAACCAGTTTGATTACTGCGCAGCTATATCACGGAATGAGTGAGAAATCCTCGTCACTGGCTCCCGTCGCCAAATCCCCAAGTTTACAAGAAATTAAACAATACTATAGAAGCAAAGAACTTACAGGATTTATTCTTTGATGAACTTTTCGCTATAATTTTAACTAGGATTTTCGTAGATTTTTTTTAGCTCCTAATAAATAATCCATTAACTAATCTACTTGCGCAGATCACTGATTTGATTTCGATTCACATCGATAAGGAAGGAGGAAAAATGGTGTCACAGAAGTTTGAACTCTTGACAAACGTAACCTTCGACCTCCGATGCCGGCTTCAAGAATTATTTCTTGGATCCATAAAAAGGTATTAAGTTTGAATCTGCTTCAACACCGGTCCAAAAGCTATTTCACGCATACGCAAAAAAGGTATTAGGGCCCATATAAAGTAAAATTCATGTATCTTTAGTGTACCTCATCAGTCTGACGAAGGTTTTATTGATAATCCCAGAAGTTCTTTGTCCTTTAGAATTTCGCAGAAACAAATGCCGCGTCTTTAGTGGGATCTCCGTCAATTTACATGATTCGACGGTAGATAGCTTTAATGGTCGACGGGTAATACGTAAGTACTAAATTAAGTAAAAGAATTAGATGGTGTACTCACTTTACAACCACACAATTTCAGTATTTCTTAGAGTGTAAACATCCAGTTCTGCAATCTGAAAGAACAATAATACAGTTAATTAAAAACTGCTTTATTAAAATAGATGACCTCACATTAATTAATTAAATCTGACTTTACCGATTATATAGAAAACCGTTTAGAATAATAAGCGTTATTTTACATTACGACTTAATATTATGATGTAAAATATCATAAGCATACAAAAACATTCCATAACATTTTCGCTTAATTTTAAACCTAAGTATCAAAATTATGCCTGTAAATTCCTTAATAAGTAGCAACCCTAAAGACAATAAATTGTGAATACTATTTTTGACAACCTACCGAAGAGAAAAAGAGACAAAGATTCTGCAAAAAAAATTGAAAAATAGTTTCCGTAGAAAGTGTTGACTTGTTTCCAGAAAGAAGAATGATATACGTCTGCCGGGTCATTTCATCTTAATCTTTTAATCGTTCAAAACCATATCAGCTGAACGTGGTTCTTATCAAAAACAACTTCAGAACTTTGAACCCGAAAGTGTTAAACACACGCATTATGAAAGGTGCTTTGTTACGCAGGGCATAAATCTGACATTTTTCTTCAAATTTTTTGTGAAGGTTACTCGAATAATGATCCAGTTGTGTTTTTGTATTTAAAAGAAAACGTAATACACTCCCTGAATACAAAAAAGGACAGTTCTACATCGTTCTACTGAGCTGATTGACGAAATATAACTTGCATTTTCCATGTCTTTCGAAAGCGCGACTTAGGATATATATTATATTTATATGTAACATTGTTCTAACACAGTCATACAAATTCTAAAGAACTAAAATTCTAAAACATCCCGTATTTTTTTCCATGTCAAGTCGTGAAAGTATGCCCAAAGGGCCAAGTTTTTTAAAAATCGCAAAAGTAGTTCTTACAAAATTAGTTCTCAAAATTATAGCTCCTCAATGTTAAATGAATTTAGTACATATATTTTTAATATTCCTTTTTAGATTAAACTCTCTTCTTTCACTACTCGAATTTTAGATTCAATTCAAATAATATTTGCAGATATTTCCTGATTTATTTTTTTAATTTGTGTTTTTTAGTAACTTTTATAAATTTTTCGAAAATGTTTTTGAATTATAAAGTTTTTAACCATCATTTTAAAGTAGATGTATTACTAAGCATACTCGCAAAACATTTAGAGTTTTTTAATCGAAATTTCTTAAGATATACGTGAATTTACATATTGGTGTACTTTTGAAATTTGGCATTTTTACTCCTTTGTTCTGCAGTTTTACACCATGTCCAAAAATGTCCTTCCTCAACCTTGATTTTCGCAATTGTTGATCGTAGGCATAATTTCCAATTACAAAAAAAAAAAATTTTAAGTACCTGAAGATTTATGTTTTTTACTTCCTTGCACGAACTAAAGAGGAAATATTGTAATCGGGAAAAATTTCAGGTATCATATTTTAACGAAAATATCCATTCTGACCGCTCTAGAATTCATTTAAACTATGATTTTGCGTGACATGTCTGCGTACGAACAGAATAAAGAACCCTTTTGCCCAAACGGATTGAAAAATGAATTTAAAATAGTTTCACAAGAGACTTTTTCGTGACATTTGTACGTACGTGCGTACGTATCTCGCATAACTCAAAAGCGAATAGCCCCAGAATATTGAAATTTTGTACGTGAAACTGCTATAACATGTTGTTGTGCACCTCCCTTTTTGGTTGCAAACGGCCGCACCAAAAGTATATATATATATATACCGATTCTGTTAGCCGCCTCAGTATGCTCAGGTTTTATTTGATTATATATTGATAAATTATGCATTTTGTGCGTTAAAAGTGATTAAATAATGTTGTTCTTTAATGTGTTGTGGTTAAAGATTTTATGTCTTTAATCTGCATGCAGTAGTTGTAGAATTATCGACAATTTAAATATTGTTAGTGAAGCTAAGCCTAACGGAGCTACCATTTGTTTCCATTTCAAAACTATAAGTAGAATAATGAATTAAGTCAATTCTTTGCACTTTCAAACCTTTTTGCGCCTTGAGACCAAACGCAAACCTTCAGCTTTGTGCACAGAAAAATCTGCTTTCTTCCACGCTGGCCGAATTGCTCGTTTTCGCGTAGAAACTAATTTTATCTGTCAGTATCGCTAAAGGGAATAATGATGATATGAGCTTGGTAGGTAACTGGTTTGCAATGCAAATTTGTGCAATTCTCTGATGTTTTTTAAGCAAAACCAGATCGAAGTGTACACAGGGAAGACACCGCAAAACACTCCGAACATTTTCGCAAAAACTGTAAGTTTTTTAAATAACGTATGATATAATCCTTATTTAACAATTAAAATTTGTATTTTAAATTTCTAAAGAGTTTTTTACGATAAATATAGGCTAGTCTTTTAAAAAATTCACGAAAATAGCCAACTTGCATCTGCTAAGTGACTTTTAATTTTTCATCTGTGAAAAATCTCCGAACTGCGGGAACGTAGTTGCGCTAAAACACAGGTACCATAATACGTTGTTCTTATCTCTTATAACACAGTTTTCAATAAAAATTTCTGAAGATTGTTATTCCACCTTTCGTCGCGCTTATCATCACCCTTTTATCGTTATGCTTAAAGTGATCACCCTTTTATCGTTATGCCTGTGTTTTAATCTCGGAGAACGGGGAGTCTAAGAGATTAAGCAACTTCTTTATAAGTTAATTCAAAATGGAAAAAGTAGTTACTATATAGGAATTTTTTTTCGTTATCTGATAACACGTGCTAGACAGATTCTTTTTCAACTGCAGAAGTGCAAAAAGTTGCAAAGATTTACTCTATATTTAAACCTTCGTTACTAATCCTGCAAATTAAAGAAAAAAATTATGCTAACTGTTGTGCTCTAACTTCTCCAATAATCCTTATTGGTGTTTTCTTCATTCTTACTCAAATCTCCAACAAGACTGTTATATTTATACTTAATTTGCGAAACATGGTAACAATAAACAGTGATACACTGTACATACCATGGCCAAAATGTTACCCACTACGAATTTGCAACAAATAGCGATGGCAGCAGGAAAGTACATCATACAAAACGAAAGAAGACCTTCAATATATTTACAAGCAGCGAAACCAACAAACTAGTAGCTATTCACGAATAAATTGAATTCTATCAGACCAAGCACCATTTCCTACCTACTTATTATTCCAGAACCATTTCAGTAACATATAACTATATAAACAATGTGTAAGAAGTATTCGCATCTGCTGCAAATTAGGAGACGGTCCACTTTATCTATTAATGGGTCCAATAAAAACAATCTCCCATATTCGTCACTGATCGTAAATAACTCCAAAGTACTATATCACTTTCCTCTAAAAAAAGAAAGAACACAGAGGAAATATCATTAAAATGACAAATATGGTAGTAAATATAAGCACACATTTATCTCATACCTAATAAAGGACATTTTCGATTTGAAGACAATATCGTTTCTTCAATTGCCGCCCAACCGGGGTAGAAGTTAGTGGCTGTGAACGCTGTACCAAAGGACCTGGGTTCGAATCTCGGAGAAGACATGGGTTTGTAAATGAATAGTATCTGTGCGGCATTGGGGCACTGTAAATAAGCGGATAGTCGTAATTTGTCTAGAGACGTAGGAGACCTTTGGACCCGTTTATCCAAGGTACTCTCCTTCAAAACTTAGTAAAGTCGTACTGGTGGCCAAGGCTGTTGCGAACGACAGGCGCAATTTTGCCTCCTTGCCATGATGAATTTCGTCTGCTCGTCCTGATATCGGACTGACGAGATCGGTCCCAACAACAGCATTTCTACAATGATCTCTTTTGTCCTTTTGCCTCAGGTCTTTCGAAAGAATAAATTGCATTAAACGATTAGTTTTTATTTCCTAAGTTCTCTTATAAACTATAAGCCATCTTATACATTCTTGGCAAATATTCTGTCTTGGGTGGACAAAGAAGCATTGCGTTATCTAACATGTAAGGGCTATATATGTATTCCGAATTTGTTTTCCCAAATCTACTCAATCACTAATGCTGGAGAAGTACGACTCCTTAAAAAGCGTTTAACTCTCGGAAAACTGCAATTGAAGGACAGAACCAGTTGACACCTTCGTAAATTCTCGCATCGTAAACTACTGGCACTCTTGCCTATTGTCAGCTACCAAATATCTAAATTTATAATTCCTTACTTGTCAGAGCGGTTAAAGCAGTCATTTTCAACCTTTTTCTATCGCGGTACAATTTTAACGATTTCAAAATTTGGTGGCACACTCAAAAGAAGATAAGTTATTTACTTACCTATAATACACTGTGTAAAATTGTTTATGGTAATAATTTTGAATGTAAAATAATAATATGTACTACAAAAACAGCAGTACGTTTATTAAAGGATTATTTACAAGTTAATAATAAGAATACATATAATGAGAAATATGAGCTTGAAGTTTTTTGATAATTTTGTTTATATTTGGTCTTAAAAATGGCAATGCTACTCTCATATGGTCTTCTACATTTAAATAGTCTCGGTCTTTTATTCGCTTTTATGTTGGTTAATATCGAAATTCCGAATTCACGCAAATAAGACGTAGAAAATTATAATAATATTTTTAAAGCTTTTTTGGCCACCACGGGATAATCGCACCTGATATTAATCCAAAGTGAATTAATTGACTCTTTCGAATAGTTTAAAATTAAATCTCGATTATTAGAAAGCGAAATTAGTTCTTCCTCTTCATTCAAAGTAAACTCAAATACGGAAGTATTCGTTATCACAAACGGATTACGAACCCGATCAGAATTTTTTTATCTCTTAATTTAGGAAATGATGAATAATTCGCCCCTTTAATGTTGCCAAATGGTCAATAAAAATTTGATAAATAGTTTTATTAAAATCTTTTGGGACTGATTCAAACTTTTTCAAACTGCTTCCCTGAGCTTTATTCTTCCATAAATGTTTTTGTTTTTGGAATCCCACCAAGTTATCTGTTGAGTTTCATATATTTTCTTTCGTCCCTTGCATACTTGAATTTATGTTATTAAAATGACAAAAATGTCTGAAAAGTAAGCTAATCTCCCATCTGCGCCAATCAGAACTTCTCAATTTAAATTATATACTCAAAATACATGGGCGAAAATGCTCCGAATTGCGCTCTCCTCCAGAGCGCCAAAATTGGCTTGGATACCACAATTGGCTCGCTTATTAATGACTTCGCAATTCTCATGTGTACCGTATACTAGGATACCCGAATTTCGCCAATTCTCATGTGTACCGTATACTAGGATTAAACCCATTATAATTTTTACTATGTACATTTCTAAAATTTGGCGGTACGTTTTAAGAATTTGGCGGCACACTCAGCCACTGTGTCGCGGCACAGTGGCTGAGAATCACTGGGTTAAAGAATATTGAATATTAGTAGTTCGTTCTGGGTTCAGACTCAGGCGAACAGCTTGTCTGCATGGTTGGCTTTCGTAATTTTCCCATACATAATGTTAATATTAGCCACGTTTTCGTATAATTTTCTCTACAAAGGCAGGCATCCCTTCCCTTAGACAGATAGCCCTAATCAATCATCATATGCTTTGCCACACTCAGATAACTTAATTTAACCGCTTTTGTCAATTATCTTTAATTTAATGAATTAAGGCATTATTTCGAGCAATGAATTGTTTTAATGTTTTGAACAGCAAGGGCCAACCAGCAGCCGAGAGGTGAAACAGCCAAACAGTGGTAATTCGTACCAGATTCAATTGCCGGAGAACACCTTGTCTGCTTGGGCTCTTTCGCGATTTTCCCCATGCTAATACTAGATAGGTCGCATCACAAATTGAAAGCTTCTACTCTTTAGAATAATTGTTCTGCTTTGTTACACGATATGAATCAGGCAATCACTGCGGATCGTTTTGGAGTTACCATGTAAAGGAGAAATTAGTTCTCCTTTACTAGAATCCTTTTACATGTATCGAAAACATTTCATGGTTGGTGATGGTGGATTCGATTCTGATAGTTAATTTTCTGAAAATGAACGACTTACCATTTGTTTGCGAAAGAAAGGAAAAATTCGGGCGTTTTTTCAATGATAAAGGTCGTATCACACATTCAAAACATTTCAGAAGAAGTTCTCTTGAGAACCATTTTTTTCCCTTTGTCCTACAATATGAAACAGCCAATCGCTGTGGATCGTTTAGGGGTAATCATGTAAAGGAGAAACTAGTTCTCTAATACAAATGGTGGTTGATGATAGGGGATCTGATGCTCACAGCTGATTAGTTGTTGAAAACGAACAACTTACAATTTTTTGCGCGAACGTTCTTTACGAAAGCACTCCTGGCCTTGGATAAACAGCTCTCATGTGCTTTACTGTAATCTAAATAATCCTTTAAGGCAAAAGAAATACTACTTTCTCTTTGTAAACTGATTTGTAATTCGTATTTTAGTATAAAATCGCAACAGTACGCTTCCAGCAAACGCGCTTCTAGAAACAGTATAGCTTCTAATGAAATTTATAGATTGCATAGCCAATTCTTCTCTACACGAAGAAATAACACATACGGAAGTTCTCAAAGCTAACAATAAATTATTTCGGATGGAATATTGGTCTGAAATCTTCAAAAGTGAATTTTTGAATAACCTGATTTATTTACTGGATAAAATATTTCCTAGAATTATTATTCAGAATCGCACGCTTTTCTTAGAAACAATATTACTTAGAAAGCTGCACATTTCCTAGAACGGGAATAAATGAATTAATGTACCCAGGTACTCATAAAATTCATCCAATAGGAAAAATAATATCATTTGCTATTAAGGTACATAAAAATATTCAGTGCGGGAAGACAACAGAGGAGGACGCTGAAATGAATAGAAATAAGTAGAAAGTGATTTCGAAATCGTCAATGTCTGAGAGATAATGCAACTTATAAATAAGTTACCTGAAGACGGAAAAATTGGTCACTAAGTACGGAGCTTTTCCGTTATCTGACAACACGTGTCAGACAGATTGCTTTAAAAAGAAACCTGCATCAAGATAAATAAATCCAGGAAAGAAAATAGTTTTCCTTCATCAGCTCAATTTAAGCTGCGCAAACGTTTTGTAAAATTCAGAAATATACCTGTTAGATTAATAATACATTTTAAAAATTGCTTTTTCCGTATTAACTATCTCGGCGCAATTTGATGATTTTTTTACAAATGTAAAAGTGACTTATCGGGTGTAAGTTGGTGGTTTTCGCGAATTTTTTTACAAAGTTTTTAAACTGTTAATATTTGGTTCTTACGTGTTATCGCAACCACCTTAGCAGAAGTAGCCAAATTTTCAGAGCGTACCAAACTCTCGCAGCCACGCGCATAACTTTTCGACCGTATTCATAAAACTTTATTTTAAAATATGCGCTTATGTAATTTGACAGCAACAGAAAAAAACTCAGGCAAAAATGCTGCAAAATATTTTAAAGGGAACAACGAGAAGATGTGTTTGCTAAATAACTATAAAAAACCTATTGCTGGATTGAGACTGCGCTCTTTTCTGGTGTTTTTTTAAAAAGAAAACTGATTGTTGTGTGCTTGGGGAGAAGAACAGAGCAAAAAAAAAAGTTTTAGAAACATTTTCAGAAGAATTAAAGTATTTTACTTTTTTAATGTATTACGTAAAACTTATCTAACCTTTAAAAATCTGTATTTTAAATTGGATTATTTTAAACAATTACCTGAGGGAAGTTTGTATGCATAGTGTTCTAAGCACCAGTAACATGGGAGGTTCTTATACAAAGCAGTAGAAATCAACGAAAGCCATTTTGAGAAAGCGGGTCATGGTACTTATGGAAAATCCTGTCGACCAGAAGAGACGGCGCCAAACGCGTCAAACCAAAAAACGGGGAAAAAAAATTACTAAATACAAGAAAAAACATTCTATTCTTATTTTTTTTTTTCAAATTTATTATAATTTATTTATATTTAATTTTTAATTTAAAATTTTCGTTATTCTTTCCATAATATCGCCATACCGTGGCCATTAACGTACTTTTTTTAGGTCGGTAAGATTCCATAACTTTGGAAATATTCAACAGCATGCTCTTCAATAGTAGGCAGGTCCCAAATTTTAATCATTTTTTTTGAAAATGCGTAATAAAGGAAAAAAAAGGAGTCTTTACTCAAGAATAATAACTAACACATGTAAATCAAGATTACACCAAACCCAGCGTGTTTGAAGAAGACTTCCATTTTTGGCGAAACATTGCGTAGTTTGGAATCTTTTCTTTAATAAGCAAAAATGGTTGACGGGATTTTACTCAGATCGTTTATTGATTGTTTAATAAATAAAGAGGCTTCAGTTCTTTCAGGGTTTCCAGAAGTTTTGCAGTTCTTTCAAAAGAACGATTGGCGCAACATTGGAGGAATCTCAGCCAACTTTCGTGATTCAGTGATAGTCAACTTTCACAGTGGTCAGGATAGTACGTAAGTACTACACATTATTACAAAAACGATCAAGAATCCAATATGTATTATACGTAACTAAAATATATAACTTCGCGAACGAAATAAAATAATTTGTGCTCTAATTGTAAAAAAATAAATTATGCATTCTGGCAGAACGAGCAGAATTACATTTTTAAAATAGGTTAGGTTAAGTTATTCAATTATGGCAAAGCACATGAGGGCTATCTGCCTAAGGGAAGGGATGCCTTCGTGGAGAACTTTCTAAGGGAAACTGCCTCGTATACACGTTACACATGGGGAAAAACACCGAAACGCCCATGCAGCCAGCCCGTTCGCGGGATTCGAACCTCGGACCGAACTACCAGTGTTCAGCGTCTTTACCGCTCGGCCGCTGGTGGGCTTTTTAAAATAGAGGAAAATTATTGAAACATTTCTGAATCATTCACTTTTTCGTTTATCGGCATGAAATGTACCGTATCTTCCAGCGTATAACGCGTACCGGTGTATAGCTTGCACCTATTAATTCAAACTATATTCTTTTAACTTCTAGATACATTCGCCGTTTAACGCATACCCTGTTCTTTACGAAGAAACCTGAAAGATATATGTACGATGCTCTTATTTTTTGAAATCATTCGGAGATTTTTCTCAAGCTCTCGAACAAAAGTGATGTGAACAATATGTGAGTGAAAGAAATGTTTGAGGGAGAAAATAATTCTGCAAACACGGTGGGTTGAATTAATGCAGATGTGCACAAGAATGTTATTATACAGTTTCGAGAAGAGCGGAAAACAATTTGGCGTAAGAATGCACTTTCAAACGAATTCGTGGTAATTGGAGTTAGAGGTTTTTTCTTTCTCTAATCATTTGAAGCCGTGATTTTGAAGTGAACATCGAAAGCCATAGTAAACCGTATTTACTTCAGTTGAAGTACAGTTTATCTAATTTTCATTTTAGTAGCAAATATGGCTCCTGTCAAACGAAAAAATTCTGTGCTGGTTTAAAACGCAAAGTCATTCAGTTTGCGAAAGAAAATGGAAATCGTGCCGTAGCATAGATGTTTAGCGTTGGTGCAAGCTCCATGCATAAGTAGAAGAAAAATGAAATCACATTAATTAATGTGCCAAGGCATAAATGTGCTTTGAGTGCTGAAGAAACTCAATGGCCTCTCCGAGAAGAAAATGTTGCGAAATGCGTTCTAGAAAATCACTAGACTGGATTTATTGTAACAAGAAACAGCAAACATTTATTTGCCTTGAAGTGGGTAAATAATAATGCAAATGAAAGTGAAAACTTTAAAGTAACTTTGAGCTGGTGTAATCGATTAATGGCACGGAATAATTTAGTTCTAGGATAAGAAACAAAAGTTTCGTAAAGGAGAGATATGGGCAAGAAACTGATAAGTTCCCAGGAGTCTGATATATGGTAGGAAATAAAACAATTGGTGTAGAGGGAACAAAAACAGTTCATATAAACTCAGCAGGTCAAGAAAAGTCTTAAACTCACCGTAGTGCTTTCCTACTTAACGGACGCTACAAAATTAAAACCTGTGGTTAAATGCCACAATGTAATTCTCCAAAGGGCGTGTTCATTCATGTTGATGACAAAAGATGGACGGACTAAAACGGTTGAAATTATGGATAAGAAATATTCGGCAAAAGCGCCCTGCTGCCGTTAAGTCTTTTAAAAGTCTTTTAGTTTGGGACATGTTCAGATCCCCTCTGATGGATAACAGGAAGTAATTGTGCCATTCAGACAAGGCAGTTGTTGCAGGCGGATGAACACCATTAGTTCAGCCTTTAGATCTGCGTATCAATAAACCATAGAAAGAAAATTTAGTGCCGCCCTGTTGGTGTAGTGATAAGCGTCGCTGACTGCCGTGCCGAAGGGTCCGGATTCGAATCCCGGAGAAGGTATGGATGCCTGTAAATGTATAGTGTCGGTGCGGCATGGCTGGTGTAATCCTCCACTCAAACATGGGCCCTGGACGCCAAAATTTGGAATTTGTTTTCTTATCTGTTGCATATTATGTAAAATTTAACGAATTTTTGATTAACATGTTCAACAATTTCAAAGCGCAGAATGGCAACACTGTACGAAAAAATCATTTTTATCTCCAGCGCTCAAAACTATCTATCTGAAATTCTAAAGACATGCTGATTTTAAATATTTCGTGATATTACTGTTGAATTGAAATTTACGTGCTTTAAGTGGGAAGAACATGACATATTTATAAACATTCAGTAAATAAAATTTAAAATTTAATTCTGTTCAAAATTTTTATTCCGTAAAAAAAGTTCTTTCATTTCAGTTTCAAGAAAGTAGCCCATCATTTACTTTCAGATCATGCATTCGGCCACCATGCAAATTGCGTTTGAGACTACTATGTTATGTTTATTTATTTTTATTGTGCTCCGCCACTGGGCAATACGCGGTAAGGAGGGATGCCTGTTGAAGGACATTTTAAGAGAAATTTGTTCCTATCCACATTAAACACGCGGAGAACCATAAAAACGCCCACATACAGCCAGCCCGTTCTTGCCGAGACATGAACTCCCGGACCGAACTACCAGTGTTTAGCGCCTTTAATGTGCTACCGTTGGTATGGCTAATCCTTTGTCAACAGGAAAACTATACTTTCGTACTCTATTCTACTTTCCATGTTTATTAGATTTGAATCACTATAGACAATGTATTATTTTTCAGATTGTTGTCACCAAATACTATGCCTCTGGATTATATTTAAAGAAGTTAAATAATGCAGAATCTTCATGCATGTTTCTTGCACTGTGAAAAAACAACGGTCAATCAAATTTAGAATAACGTAATCCTCCATAATAAAATAAAGTATAAAAATAAAGAGATCTCATTAATTCAAATGGAGAATGAAATTACGAAAAGCAAAAACTGTCCCTTTAATCTTGAAATATACGAAATAGTTACGTATAAAATTTTTAATAGCATGACAGACAATTTTTCACGTGTAAAAGCAAGTAGATACATACTACATTCATTCATCTAGATTACTTTCATGGTTTCTTTAAAACATGTATATAATTGTATATAATTATGTATATAAAAATATGTATAGAAGTTTCATTGGATCAATGGAAATGATTTTCCATTTGTATGCATTATCTGCATTGTGAATTCGACAAAGTTAATTTGGATGGATTATATTCAAAATGTATCAAAACAAGTATTTGTTAAAATAAACTATTCCTAACGACATCAATATGAAGTAAATCGATACGTCATGAAAATCGTCTAAAAATTTACAGTGTACATACGGTAGCCTTGACAACTCAATGTTTTTTCGGAAATGAACGATTAATCGTCCATGCCAAAAACCAAATATATAAGATATCGGAAAGATAAGTTAATTTCAGAGTTTTTTTTCCATCAGTAAAGGTAGTACCAGAGAAGCCGAATGCAAAAGACACTGAAAAAGAGTATAATGTTTTCTAGTTTCTTCTTTGAGTGAAACATATATATTTTTCATTTTATAGGAAAAATAATCTTGTGATCTATGCGAGTTTTATAATTATATATTTAAATGACAGATGTAAAAGACTTTTATTTTCCATAATTTGAAACTCATCCATATGGAAATGTCTTCAGAAAGTGAAATATTTATTTGAAATTTTTGACTTTATAAATGCATAGTGTTATGGGGAAGAACTTTGTATCAAAGTAAATACTTCATAACAACAGATAAAATATTTTTACTACTTTGAATGCACCTCGAAGACCTGAATACGCAGAATAATAATGAATATAAAAGTGTATATTAGGAAGCAAGCACTTTTAGCATAAATTATCTCAGTTTAAAACGTCAGTCATTCAATATGGTAGCAATTTTACAGAAGGGCCAATCGAAATTAGCTTTCTGCTAGCTATGGCAAAACATGGCTTTACTTCAGCAAAGACAGCTGTAAATTTGAAACGTTATTTCCTTCCAGTTGTCTGAAATTGCCGGCAGCGAAGCAACCTTTTGCGACCCATGAATTTATTTCAGTTAGGTATTTGTTACGAATACGGTGTTTCAAAGACGCCCAGACGGTATTGCGGTTAGAGGAGCCTACTGAGGTATCGAAGAGCACGAGGTCGAATCCTGGAGAAGGCATGGATGTTTGTAAATGTATGGTGCCTTTGCGACATGGGGGTACTCTAAATATATGTGGAACCGAAAGTCCTCTCGTGTGAATTGGTGGTAGGGGAGTGAAACCCTCGGACACTCCCAGGGGTGCTCTGCCTCAAACTTCAGGTGGAAATGGAAGTCCATCCTCCTTGAAGCTCTGGCAGCTATGAAGTTCATAGGCAAGATAACAACAATGGTATTGCAAAGATATTTCAGTTACTTGAAATCAGAGTTTATATTTCATTATTATTATTTTATTTATTTTATTTAACATCAGAAGAACAGCTGCACCGCTTTTAAGACATTCAGCTTTTATGCTCAACTGATGGAATCATCTACCAGCTGCTACGCCAAGCTTCGGGAGGGACTCGGCGAACAGCGGCATTTATTAAACACATTTAGTATACAGAATTCACATATTTATAAATAAAATAATAGTGCCGATGTTACAATAGTAATTAAGAATATGTGTTACATAATTTTTTTTTAATTTTGCTAATTCCTAAATACAAAAAAAAATATTGTTACACATAAAATTCAATAAAGTTTTAGAACTTTGATAATTGCATAATAAAAATTAAATATCAAGAAATAAATGTATAAATACAATAAATAACAATAAAAAAATTAGAATTAGATAAATACCAAAATACAGTAATGAATTTTTTATATATGAATTCAATATAATATTAGAATTTTGAGAAATACATAATAAAAATTAAATATATAAATACATAATGCCTAAATAAAGATATGCAAAAGGAAGGAGTAAAATTCTGAAAGCAATCGCCTAAAAGTAAATTTGATATCTAAGTTCCAGAGTAAACAACTTGAACAAAAATATAACTAAAATGTAAAAGCAGTTGTAAAAAATTTGAGAACCAAAAAAGTAGGTATTGAAAAATTCAACAGTAAAAGAATTTTTTTAAAACACGTAAAAATTGAGTATTAAAAACACAAAAATAAATAACAATAAATGGCAGTAAATGACAATTTAGCTTAACTCGAGGTTAGTCACGGACTTATCAAGGGAAAAGCGTGAGAAAATTCGAGTATGGCTAAACTCCATTACGCGTTTCGACAAACGACAATAATTGAGGCAGTAGCGATAAATCATTAATAGAAAAATAAAAGTAATATACACAGTATAGTGTATACATAATATAGTGGGTCATAATAATACATAATATAGTGTATGCATAATATAGTGGGTCATAATAATACATAATATAGTGGGTCATAATGATACATAATTTAGTGTACACATACTATACATAATATAGTGTATACATAATATAGTATATATATATATATATATATATATATATATACATAATATAGTGGGTCTCAATTCTTATCGTTTCTTTTCCCGACGCGCCTGCGATAAAATTTATATGTAAGTAAATGAAACATAAATATGTAAGTAAACACTTGTTGTTATTGTTGCGTATGTTCACTTGTCTGACGAAGTGAGACCCAGCCCACGAAATTCCTCGTGATAAGCAGCGCAAAATTACGTCTGTCGTTGGCAACAGCCTTGAACCCCTAACAGGTGACAGTGCGATTTGGCTCAGTTCCGCTCCCAATTTTGATGGAGAGCACACCGTAGGGACGTGTCCGAGGGTCTCTCACCCCTCTCCCCTTCCACCAAACCACACGAGAGGACTTTCGGCTCGCCGCATATTTAGAGTGCCGTCATGCCGCACCGAGATTACGCATTTACAAACATCCATTCCTTCTCCGGGATTCGAACCCGAGCCCTTCCGCACGGCAGTCAGCAACACTCATCACTATACCGCTTGGGCTGCAAGTAAATACTTGAGAAGATCATCATACATTACGAAAATGATCTACATAATGTATGAGAATAGTAGGGGATGAAAATATAAGTTTTGTAAAGAGTTTAAAATAAGAGTATCGGATTTGATCAGAAAGTTTCTTGAATGGAGAATGAAGCGCAGCACTTGATTAAAAGTTGATGAAAAATAGTTTTTGAATGAATTAGGATGACCTGAATGAAAAGAACATGAATTAACATTACCATTATAAAAGAACACGAATAATGCATCAGAAAATACGTCCCCCCCCTTATGGCGGGCACATTAGCCATTACTAGGCAGGCGTTGGCCGCTTATAAAGCCTTAAGTGGTGGTCACTTTATTATGGAGGCATCTAAATGGTGGACAACAGTTATCTCTCATTGAAGGGACCAACAACAGTGTCCATGTCTTCTCCGGAATTCTGCCCATCAGCAGCCAAGCGGTAGAGTCGCTGAACACTGGTAGTTTCGACTAAGTTCGATTCCAGGCGAACGGGCTAGCTGCATGACATTTTCGTGGTTTTCCACAAGTGTAACGTGTATACGAACCAGTTTCCCTTAGAAAGTCTTCCACGAAGGTATCCCTTCCCTTAGCTAGATATCCCTGGCATGCTTTGCCATAATTAAATAAACGAAACGAAACTCCTGAATTCCAACATTGACCCTTCGGTACGGCAGTCAGGGTCACCAAACACTTTGCCGTCTGGGTGGCGCCAGAAAAGTGTATAAATGGAGGTATTTAGTTTACATTGTAATATAAATGTTATTCAAAACAACTTTAAAAAGGAAGTTTTTTTAACTTTATTTGTACTTGTCAAAAACTACATAAGCTCAGATGCGAATTTTTGCATTAAAAACTTTCTCTTTGTTTGGAAATACATTTATATGTGAAAACCCTAAATTAAGTTAGTGTTAAACCTATTACAATCCATAGTGAATATAATTTACAGTATATTGTATCCAAGGCTATAAACTTTATCAGAATCTAAGCATCATCAAATGTCAAGCTGTAGTTAAAAAATGAGGTTCATAATTATTATCCCAAAAGAGCGTTGGCTCAGAAGGGCTATTAATTTCGTTTTGGCATTTTGCGTCCATTCACTGTAAATGTCCGTATTACTTTTCAAACTGTTGCCACCAAATATTATCACCTTGTGTTATATCAAAAAGAATGAAATACAGAAGAATCTCTATAAATGTATGTACGTTTCTCGCATTGTGATAAAACAAGTGTACCTAGAACTATCGAATTTTGATAATGTTATCCTCCTCCGAATACGGTCATCTAGAAGCCCGAATTTGGAATTTGTTTTATTATCGATTTCATATTTCGTAACACTGTAAAGATTAAGAAACTCAATGATTTCAAAGCAAGCAATAGGAGCACTGTAGGAAAAAAAAATTATGTCCTAGCGCGAGACTCTGTACCCGAAATTCTAAAGATATGCTCATTTTAAAATTATTTTGCGATATTGCTGTATAATTGAATAATATGGTTTAAGCGCGAAGAACATGACATTTAATAAATAAAGGTAACAGAGAAAGCGTTAAAAAAGCGCCTCTTTGGGCGTAATGTAAAATCTGAAAGGTTTGATATATATATATATATATATTTATTTACACAGGTATCATTATTTATCCGTCGAAGAAAGGTTTAATGAATAGTCAATGACTAAGTTGTCGTTAGTTTTTCTCACGTTCATTCTACTTGAAAAGTTTTCTCTGAAAAGTAAGGAAAATTTCCTAATTTGTTTATTTTTAGTCTAAATTAAAGAAAGTTATTTAATGACTAATTAAACCTACTAGAATAATTTGAAACAATAAAATTTTGGAATATTAATGTATTTGTATGTCAGTATGTTTGAATAACAAAGTATAATCAACAAAAATATCTTGCTAGTAGCTAACATTGGAGGTACATTAGTAGATTAGGAACTAAATAGAAATTTAAAATTTTTATTTTACATAGTATTATTATTACAGTTTACACATATTTTGTTAAATACTTTGTAAGCAAAATTTTAAATAAATTTGAAATATTTTTTTAATAAAATTTTTCATTTTGCTAAAAAAAAAACCTGGTCCTTCACTTGTTTTTAGATCTTGCATGCTGTCCGCATGCAATTTGTGTCTAAAGACCGTAACCTGATGATTTTCTAGAGAGAAATTTGCATCCAAACAACATCTTCCTCATCATTTACTACTTATGGCGTCCAGTCCCCCTTTTTACAAGTGTAGTAAACCCTCGCCGAACGCGGACTTGCGGAATGCGATTTTACGTTTATGCGTTATCTTAAAATCCTCTGACCGGCAAGGCCGTATATATACGGCCTAGAATATTTTTTTGTGATATCTGTAAGAACGTATATATACGTGCACTTTGAAATTTCTCAAACAAATTAAGGCAATATATTAAAAGTACACAATTCCAGGTATAAAATACCAGGAGAATTTTTACATTAAAATCAATAAAATATTTTTTATCATCGTAGTTTTGGAAAATTTATGCTTTCTTAACGAAACTCCTGGCCGGTCAGAGGGCTAATTGTTTCCATTTAATTTGACTAACATTGAAATTTTAGTTATATGCGGTACTCCGATAAGCGTCGGTTGCTTTTCAATGGTCATCTTTAAATTATCTTGCTATCTCATAATAAGTGAAGCATTGATCAGAGCAGCAAAATCTGAGCTTTAAAGTTCTCGAAATTCTCGATAATTTGCTCCAGGACAAAGGTACTGAAGACCTCACAACAATGCATCAAAATGTACAGGTTTTATTTTTTCCACTGAACACCACTTCTTTAATTCAGCCAATGTATCAAGAAATCACAAAAACATTCCAAGCCTATTGCTTCGGCTGAGGTGAATGCAGTTCGCTGCGTTGGACAACCGCCTTTAATGGCTATCCCAGCATAAACAGAGCTGAAGTGACTTTCGAACTTTTATGCATTTCAAAGATTGTCCATATGGTCAGCAACAGGTAGGAACTAAGAACAATAAGCAATAACCCAGCATAACCAGTAGTAAGAAAACATGTAACGTTCATTGCAGGGGGAGCCAACAGACAGGGAAATAAAATCAGCACTGGTAACTGCCACCAGCCAGGTGGGGCAGAAAATGCATGCAAATCATGGATGAAGAAAGCTTGTGTGGACGAAAAGATATGCCAGAAAGCGAGATACATATTTCAAAAACATATGTCAGTAAACAGAAGGCAGTGAATAAATCTAATCATGAACTGAAGTGCGAACATTCATGCAAAATGAATACCGTAGCCGTTCCTCTATAAACACGAACGCCAGTTAGCACTAAAAGTATTTATTAGCATAGCACATAGGAACGGGTACAAAGATAATATACATAAAAATAAAACATATACCAAACGGAACATTAAACATTCGAATTACAGAAACATCTAATACAGGGTGACCTTACGTCAATGTGACTGGAGGTCGACTGTCTTAGATTGTTCCTCTTCGTCACTAGATGGCGTTCGATAAAGTAGTTCGGTTACGGCTAAATAGTTCTGTTACAATACAAAAATACTATGGCCTAACCAAAAACAAATGGAAATATAACAGCAAAAGAATTTTAAGCAACGATAGGAAATAACAAGCTAGTTTAGGGCTTTAAGCCCTTCAACCTCCCCAATGATCTGAAATAAAATAAACATCTTGTCTAATATGTTAATACAATTTTTGATTTCGTTGAGTTTATTTTTGTAGATGCGAATGATTTGGGTGAGATTTGGGCCGAAGACTTTTTGAAATTCAGTCAAGATTTGAACCAATTCGGATATTTCACTGATAATGGTATTTTTCGCAGGTTTTTGGGGAGCGTGCAAATGATTTTCGGTTGTGCCTATTACGTCAGGCATATTTACATCTCTGCAAATAAACCATTAGACATTAATGGCACTCAAGTATCTGGAAGCAATTTAACATAAGGTCGAGGGTTTAACATAAGGTATACCTAGAAATGATTAACTCGCATGGAAACAAATAAATTCATCAACAGTGAATGCTTGCTGCCATCAACACTGATCAAAATTTGCCAACAAATTTAACGATCTCCATCGACTGAAAACGAAGCCAAAGAAATGGTACGAATTTGAAAAGCAATAGACGGAAAGGAATTTCAGATATTAAAGAAGTAGAATTCAAACAATTAGTAGAAAATGATGATCATGAAATGATAAATAAAGAATTTATTGATAACAGTAGCAGACGATGAAAGTAGAGCTAGTGACGAAGAGCCTTTAAAATATATCTTGCCACACACACAAAAGAAAGGAACAGTTCTATATTTCCCGTTCTACTGCATAACTAGTAGTAAGAAATTGTCGAAACGATAGACTACATTTTGACAATCTGTCTGGACGATTGTCGAAATTTAACTTGATTTATCAATGTGTCGAAAGCGTGACTTAGGATATGTATATAGTATTGTTCTAACATAGGTATTTTGACACAAAATCCGGCCTTTTTCTACAGTAACATACCAATTTTCTTCCATATTTCGATTCCACAACTCAAATTATGCCTAGGTATCAAATTTTCTAATTTGTGGTGAGAAGTTAATGGAGAAATCTAAATATTTAATTTGGCGTATCTTTTGGCAAACTTCTTAATTCATAGCAGCCTATTTTCCTTTTGTTTCTTTTCATTGTACATGAGCAGAATAAAGGCCAGCGTTCATACTTTCAAATAATTTTAGCAAAGTGTGTAAACCACATTTGGCGTTATTATCGCTTATAACAAATATCAAAAATTAACGCATATCTTAAGAAATTTTGAATGAAAATCTTTGCGACGGGCAGCTTGAGCGACTGGTAGGTAGCGAACTCCAAGGTTCTGGGAAAGCGGTTGCACCAATGGAGGTAGGAGGTAGGAAGTCTTACACGCCATGGTTGAACCTCTGCCCCAGTTCTGAGGGCTGTGAAGACCTTTAGTGAGATTTAATTCGCTGAAAAGGCCATGCCAATGCCTTATCTTACAAATACGTCTACTTTAAGATGACGGTAAAAATTTTATAGGTTTTAGTTCAAACTTTGTTTGAAAATATTTACAAAAATTATTTTAAAATACAATTTTTAAAAGTAAGTCATGAAAATTGGCCGAATATTATTTGGAATGAATTTAAATTTCGAAATGTGAAAGGAAGAATTAAATAAGTTTAATCAAAAAAGCGATATTAAAAAATACATGCCGAATTCAATTAAAATGGAGGAGCTAAAATTCTGGAAGCTAAGTTTTTAAAAACTGCTAGTGCGACTTTTACAAAACTTGGCACACACGGCCATAATTTGAGTAGTAGAATCGAAATTGGTATGTTATTTCAGAAAAATGTCCAATTTCGTGTCAAAATACCTATGTTAGAGCAATATATAAATCTAGTATAACAAATAGCGCTTTCGAGACATGGAAAATGCAAGTTAAATTTCGAAAATCGTTCCAGTAGAACAGGAGGTACGGAACTATTTCCCCAACCCACATTTTTTTTTTGTGTGTGTGTTCAAGGTGTATAAGAAGTTAAACGAGTTTTTAAAAAAGGCACAGGAACTGTCTGGTTTTACAATGGAAATTGACCTAAATGAAGAAAGGAGAGGATATTTTATGACGGGTATCGAAACACTTTGCATTCCTTACCGCGGAATATTTAATGGGTTGCATCAAGCACTGACCTAAGCCAAACTCACCAGCCTTTTTAAAAATGAATTGTATCATGTACCTACGTATTTAGGGGTTACAGAAATCCTTTAAATTAACATTTGTTTTATTTTCCGCTTTTATCTATAATAATATTTAGATCTGTATAAATTATACATACTTGCTTAATCTGAACTATACCTAATTCGTTTTTTCAGTGCAAAGTTAACTATGCGGAGCGCAATTTTGCCGTATGCGCAGTGTGTTAATGACGTAACCCCCGCGTTCGGCAAGGGTTTACTGCACAACAACATTAAGTAAAATTTTGTTTATTTTACCTGCTTGTTAAGATTTGTATTAATTTTGGTTTATGAACGTGAGCATTAAATACCGCTGTAAAGTTTGAAAACAGTTTTGCTTTAGTTTCCACCGGAAAAGCTGTTTTGGTTTACGAACAACACAGTTGACGGAATATCTTCAGGAGCGAATTATACACTGACTACCAATAAGTATTTGGACACCTGTGATAGAAAAGAAAAACTAACTTTATTCAAAATCAATAGTTGGTAGAGCCTCCACGAGAGGTAATTACAGCGTGGACCCTCCGGGGCATACTTTCCACAAGTCTTTGTATGACAGCTAGTGGTATTTTCTTCCACTCGGCTTGGAGAAGACATAGAAGTTCCTTCACCAATTTTGCACGGGTAGTGCACCCCTGAATTCGGCGATGCAACTCGTCCCAGAGGTTCTCGATAGGGTTCAGGTCTGGACTCGGCAGGTCAGTCCATTCGATGAACTCCATTGGCACCATACCAAGCGTTGGTTAACGTCGAAACATTACAACTGGCATTGTAGTCCTGAATGTAACAGGGGTCCAACCCGTAAAACTGCCACAACGTAAGAAGCACATTGTCATCCAAAACAGTGCAGTAGGCATCGGAGTTGAGCTTACCATGAATGGGGACCAAGGGTCCCAGCCCATACCAGGAGAAACACCCCCAAACCATAATTCCACCTCCGCTGAACTTGACTGTTGGCACAATGCATTCTGGCAGGAGAAGTTCTCCAGGTAGACGCCAGACCCAGATCCTGCCATCCGAACGATAAAGAGTGAACCTTGATTCGTCACTCCAAAGAACCCGTTTCCACTGATCTACGGTCCAATTTCGATGTGCTTTGCACCACATTAACCGAACAGTGCGGTTGGACTTTGTGATCAAAGGCTTATGGGAGCAGCACGACCACGGAAACCAAACAGATGTGCTTCCTTACGGATGGAATTCATTGAAACAATACTTTCGGATGCCTGTTGAAAGTCCTCGCGGATGAAGGCCATATCGGTTGGGTGCGGTTCTTCCGAATTTCTCTGGGCAGCATTCGTCGGTATCTATCTCCCAGTCTGCCGACTCGGGGCACATTCCGACAATCACCGCTCACCTTCCACTTCTTAATCACATAGGCCACTGTCGATTTTGGATACTTCAGATCGCTAGATATGTCCCTTAAGGATCGGCTACATTTGTGATACCCAATAATTATACCTTTCTCGAAATCAGAGAGCTCCGAACTGCGAGGCATCTTGCACGCGACTAAAGCCGATGCTGTTTCCTACACGATATATACCGACGGAGTCCGTGACGTACCTTAGGACCGCAGATATCGTCATTAGCATAGGTGTCCAAATACTTATTGGTAGTCAGTGTATTCGTCAACTGAAGTTCCATTGTATTGAAAATGGTCGGTTAACAGCCAACGATTTAAAAACTGAGCTTGAAACACTTCTTAAAATGTATATTTACGTTCCTGCTTCCCAGCAACTTCTTTCTGCAGTGCAGAAAATAAAATTATCTATGGGGGTATCTTTTTATTTTGCTATCTTTTTAAAGAATATTATATTCATAGTATGCATAAAACATTTTCTTTTAGTGACTAAATCCCTGAATCCCTGAAAGTCGATGGGAGAAAGATTTTAGTTCGAGGTACCGTTTATGATCATCCACCTGCTTCTATCTACATATTATAAGGAATTTTGTAATTAATTTTAGTTAAATTATTTGTGAAGTTGTAGTTTGTTTTGTAAAATGTAACACAAAATACTCGAAAGAGACGAAGCTCCGCGGTAACTATAAGATAACAGGAACAAATCTACTTAGGTTTGAGTAAATGGCTATCTCGCTAAACTAGCCTGATATCTCCAAGATAGCTACAGTTTTGGCGACTACATTTGCTCGCCAAATTTGGCGAGAAATAGCCCAAAGTCGCCAAACTTGACTACCATTTGGCGACATTTCGGTTCGGTTCCTGTATAACTATAATTGGTATTGTAATTGCGTAACTGTATTTGATTTCTATATGTAACTGATATTGTATCCTGCCCTCATATGCTTTCCACTAATATCGAGAAGTGGGGGGGTACCAGAGATTTTTCGGCGACCAGGGGAAAACTACATAAAAATGCAGAAAGCATCTGTTTCTCAGTTGTTTACTTCAGCGTTGAATACGGAATATTCAGAGATCTCTGTGAGAGCTTCGCCCTTTCAAAGCGCTTTTTTACGCTGTGTTTAACGTTCTTTGTAGTTTGAAGAGTAACTACTGATTGTACTCTCTGATACTGAGACGAGCTGCACGAATGTTTTTGTGGAAAATTCTACAATTGTATAGTGTTCCTTTTGGTAAAATAAATTTCATCAAGCTATTATCAGTTCTGCGCGCATTCAGTCCATGACGAACCCGTACACATACAACAATATCTTCCCCTCTTGTATTTCTAAATGGACAATTGGTATGGATATCATTCAAAACGAAATCTACGTCTGTCAATAAATATAACTCTATGACCCACCACTCTCCACGACATTTCCATGAATTTTGCTAACGGATGCTATATTGATGTCCGAACTTATTCCCGGAGACGTCCTCGTAGTATTCTGACACTAACGAGACAATACAAGACTAATGATACCGCACTTGTTACTTGATGTACTGTCAATCTTTTGTTAGATATTATTTGTTATTCCTCTCATGCATTCGATTCGATATTCATTACTGAATTCTTCTGCTTGTTTTAAGTCTCTTATATATTCTTCTGGGATCTATTACTTGTGATATAGAAGTACGTTGTAACATCTTAAAAGATAATACATTGAATTAATGCCTTGAATAACTACTGTTAGGAGACAGATATTTAATAGAAAATACCATAAAAAAATAAAGGCTACGTATCCGATATTTTTCACTTTGACAAATGGTGCGATTTTTTTCAACGGTGGCGGCTAATGTTAAACTTTGAGTAACAGGTGTTCAGTTATTACCATACATATTCAAAAATAAGACTCTCTTTACATTTTCAGAATGCATTTTAAGAAATAAAAATTTTGGTTATTATTTGTTTTATCTTGCCGGAATTAAAAAAGACAACCTTAGTCTTTTTCCTTTTCCTTCAGAATTTCCTTGAAATAACGGCACCATTAGCTGTGACTGGGAGAATAGATATAGTGATTATATTGTTATATTTTTCTTATCGTGCATACCACAGACAGTATAGTTATAAGGTATTTCTCCCGCCTTCCTGGCATGGCTTCGTCATGCAGTGGTCAGAGAGGTCCGTGGTTCGAGTCCGGGCGAGGATATTGCTCATTTTTCATTTCTTCTGCTTCTAAAAGTATCTAATAAATGTACAGTGGCGCCCGAACTAAAAAGGTGGTGAATGATGATTCTTCACAACCAGGGTTTGGCATTTAGCTCCCCAAATCCCCAGTCGTCCTTTAAGAGGGGGAGTATATAAGGTATTTCTCCATCCTTCTTGGCATCCTTCGTGGTGTAGTGGTCAGCACGCCTGGCGCGTATTCGAGAGGTCCGTGGTTCGAGTCCAGGCGAGAGAATTGCTCATTTTTCATCTCTTCTGCTTTCAAAAAATACCTAATGTCTCTATATTGTAAAGCCTAATCTGAAATCGCTCAAATTTGATCCAAGCCTAATTTAAAATCGTTCAACTACTCGTTCATAATAAACAGTAGTTATGCAGTTCATGTACAATTATCCAGATAGTTTATTTAGTAGATGTGTATCAAGTATAATTTGTAGGGTTATTAGGATTTTATCGGAAGCAGAAGAATGAAAATGAGCAACGTCTTCGCCGGGAAACGAACCACGGACCTCTCGGGTACGCGTCGGGTGTGCTGATCACTACACCACGAAGGCATGCGAAGAAGGCGGGAGAAACAACTTATATACTCCCCCTTTTAAAGAGCGACTGGGGATTAGGGGCCCCAATCTCCAAATCGTGGTGGTGGAGAATCATCATCCACCATCTTTTAGTTCGGGCGCCAATTGTAGAGATATTATGTATTTTTGAAGTAGGAGCGATGAAAAATGAGCAATGACCTTGTAGAGACATTAGGTTATTTAGTAGCAGGAGACATGAATAATATGCAATTCCTTCGCCGGGAATCGAACCACGGACCTCTGAAATACCGGCTCAGTGTGCTGACCATTACACCACGAAGGCACACTGAGAATATGGGAGATATACCTTATATAATCCCCTTTTTAAAGGGCGACTAGGGTTTTAGGGGACCTAGTCGCCAAATCCTGGACAGTGTAGAGACATTAGGTTAATTACAAGCAGGAGAGATGAAAAATATGCAGTGCCTTCGCCGGGAATCGAACCACGGACCTCTGAAATACCGGCTCAGTATGCTGACCATTACACCACGAAGGCACGCTGAGAATGTGGGAGATATACCTTATAACCTGGCCGGGACTCGAACCACGGAACCACGACGAAGTCATGGGAAGAAGGCGGGAGAAATACCTTATAAATTTTTCTCTGTGTCTGTCTGAGTATATATATATATATATGTGTGTGTGTGTGTGTGTTATAAAAACTTAGAGAGTGTGCTGCATAATTAGAAATATAACACTCGAAGGAGAGACTAGTAGACAGACGTATCCGAACTGAGCGTAATCTTTATTGCTGGACACGAACTAATTATTGAATCCATATTTTTCATTACCCATGATCATGGGCGAAATACGCACACCACAATTTTATGTATATTACTGCATTTTAAATAACGACGTAGTTAGCAGTAGGACAAAACACAGAGAGTTATTAAGAGAAAGGTTTTAGTTTAAGTTAGAAAGATTTTTAGGTCTCAGAGTTACGTCATCAGAGCTGCGCAGGGCATGCAAGATGGATTGGTCTAGAAATGACGCAATCTAGAGAAGTTTTTACGATTTTTAGAAAAGAGAGGGAGAATTAAAGGCTTACCGTTAGTTTAAATTATAAATTTGATTTACGTATTTTTTACCTTATATATTATCCCCTTAAAAATACGTAAGCAAAATAAAGAATATGTAAAAGATAAAATTTTAACTACCAGCGTAAATTAATTTCCCTCCTCTATTCTAAAAATAATAATCTCTCTTTGCACTGCGTCATTTTGAGACTAATCCATGTCATATAACTCTTACATAATTCTGATGATGTAACTGGAACTAAAACAGCCAATAATAATTTTACATCGGTATTAATTATCCAACCAAAATGCACTGAGAACCAAAACTAACACCGTTTGAATTAAGATTTCACTCTGAACATAACACATTTGCTCGCTAGTCTTCGGCTTAGCTGGATTTCTGTCTGCTGCTAATTTTTACTGCAAAGTTATCAAAAATGCAATCACAAATAATAAGCGAAGTTGTTTGCGACCGCAACACGTTTACTGAAAATAAAATGAAGATTTTATATGCCTCGGTTGCCAGTGTCCTATTCATTATGGATCAACTTTCCACGCAATCTAAAATTCTTGTTTTTCAATATGTTCTATTAAATATCTACACCATCAAAATTCCTGCTATTCATCACTTTTAATTTATTTTTAGTACGCATATAAATAATTATAAGTCATTTAAACAGCCGAATACTTGAGCTAAAGCTGCCAAGTAATAAATCAATAATTTATTGTTAGAAAAGTTTTCTTAAATATCATTTCCAAGAATCATAATTTTGATAATTGCGATGAATTATTGGAATAAATTTGAGTCAGTATTAAGTATAAATATCTATAGTTAAAGCCATTTCGCTTCAAATGTTGCAAACAAATAAGTTAATTTTGGGTTCCATTCTGGCATCGATTTGTACCTAAATTTGTATTTAAATACCTACCTTTGATTATGCGTATAAATGCGAAAATAATATAAAATACCTACCTTTTGATTTTGCGGAAAAATCTAAAGGAATGTACAAATCTGTATTTAACAGCCTAACTTTTGATTTTGCGTTTAGATCTCAAAGAATGTATGAATTAGTATTTAAATGCCTACCTTTTGATTTTGCGTTTAATTCTAAAAGAATGTATTAATTTGTGCATTTCCATTGTTTCAAATATCTTTCTTTTGCACATGTTTCACTTTTTCGATATTATTTTGTACATGTCTCAATAGTCTTTTTATTGTTTTTACAATACTTTGAGAGTGTCGGGGAATGATTTTTCTAAAGACAGGGTCACGCTTAACTCAATTCTTAAAGAGCTCCTTAAATTAATAAGAAAATCTTACTCATTTTCTTTTCGGATTTGCTTATGGCAGGTGTTTTGGCTCAAGAAGACAAATTGTCTTCCTCATTTTTCAGTTTTTTTCGTAGTTTATGATTTAACTCTAGCAAAATAGCTGTAGTTTACTTCGAAAAAAGACAACACACTCTCGTTTAATCTAGTTATTGTTAATTGATAGTTGATTGGTTTGTTTCTCTTGAGAAGTCTATTACTCTACTGTCGATAACAATGGCTACCTTTTCAGAACTTTAGATTTTACTTTTTAATTTTACTATTTACAAATTTTCCAGTTTAAAATAATGTTTCTGTACAACATTTTAAAATATTTTTACTACAATAGAAATCTAAATTACTTACACTTAAAATACTGACTCAAACTGATTCCAATAATTCCTTTGTATTAAATTTATGTTCCTTGGAGATGATATATAAAAAAACTTTTCTAATAGTAATTATGTATATATGAATATATGTATATATTTGTATATGTATATATAGAGAGAAGAGTGTACGTAAAAATAAATAAATATGTAAATAACAACATACGGTGGTTAAATATAGTTAAATAATTCATTTTAACTTAGTTTTGTTGGGTTCTATAAATTTGGATTGATATTAGTTTCGGTTACTGTGCAAATGCAATTTCATTATATTTTACTTTATTTGTTTTATTTAAATATTAGTTTAATTATTTTAATTCTTTCTTACTCACGTACATATTTCAGAATAGTGCTTTTTATTTTTCGGCCTGTGGTAACTGTTGGGCTAACTGATGATCAATTTATTTGAGAACATTGTTATTTCTTGTGTGTATAATTATTATAAGAATATTGCTAATGCGTTAGTCGACCCGGAAATCGAAATACCAACCGCCTGAGGAAGACGTTCTGGGAGATGTAAAAACCACTTCTTTTTATTTTGATATTAAATTTGTTTCTATACCAGTTTATTTCTATTATGCCGCACTGATTGTTATATCTGAATTTCATTTAATTCTTATTAATTTTATATATAAAGTATGATAACTGAGCTTCTTTGTATCATTATACAATTTCATTTATGAAAATACTCTTTTAATAAACTCAACAAGTTTTAGAACAAAAATAGTGTTCTTATGTTCGCGTAAAATGCTGTGTTAAGTTATCTGTTGCTTATAACATAACAATTACATCATATCAAGCACTTTAAAACAAAAAGTATTTCTGGGTATTTCGCGTCAGGAAATATCTTCGATACGTGAAATGCCCAGATTTTCCTTACCTTTCTTTTTATTTTATTGACGTTCGCTTTTTTTCACTTCGACAACCGAAAAAAGTAAATAAAGAAGTGAATTGTTTGGACAAAAAGCAATTGATCTTGCGGGTGGACAGAAAAGAGTCCGTAAATCTCTTTGACCACCACTGCGAAGCTTTCTCTACGCAAGAAAAGATCCTTTCAGAAAGGCGTACAAAGCGAACTTTATTCAAAAACAAAAATCTTAAAGAAATAGCATGAGAATAAGCATTAAAACACAATTTTCTTTTTCATTCTTATGAAAATAAATACACTTCAATAAAAATATTTAATCTGAAAATTAATGAATAGTTATTTGTATCATTAAACGTTTATCATCCATTAAAATAGAAACAGATTAAAATATAATTCACATTCATTCGTTGTGAACAAAAACGAATATTAATTATTATGATAGAAATGTTTTTACAATTTTAAATTTCAATCAGTTGTTCATTGATCGCTAAACCTTTATTGCTATCTTTTCTGAATAGCTTCAAAATAACAAAATGTCTCAGTATTCATTAATACTGTTGCGTGCGCACGGGTTCGCAATAGATTGAATGCAAACAGAACCGATGATAGGTTAGTAAAATTTGTTTTTACAAAAAAAAAAAAAAAAAATTACAAGTCTGGAATTTTCCATAAAAACACTCGTACTGCTCTTCTCAGAGCAAAATCAGTACTTACCATATTAAACTACTACGAACTTTAAACACAACGCTACGCAAAACGCATCTAAAAGGCGTTGCTATCACGGATATCCCAATACTGCGAACAACAACTGAGAGTAGATGCTGTTTCTTGTCTTATATAGTTTTCACCCGGTCGCTGAGAAAACTGTAGTACCTGCTCGAAATTACTGGAAGGCATGAGGGCTGGATACGGTTACAGTTACGTATAGGAATCATAATCGGATCACAATACCAGTTGCAGTTATACAGGGACTGGACCAAAATGTTGCCAAATGGCCGTTATGCTTGGAGACTTTTGGTGACTTTTTGGCAAATTTGGCGACCAAAATGTGTCGCTAAAACCGTCGCCAGCTTGGCAATAACTAGTCAACTTAGCGAGATAACCATTTACTTCGATATTAAATAAACTTACACCTGTATGCTTATGTATTTCAGCAAAGCATCGTCTCTTTCAAGCATGTCATGTTTTATTATGCAAAAAATGCTAGTTTCACGCATAATTTGTTAAAGTATTTATATATATACCGAATTCGTAGCAATGCGAATCAGCTTCAAAGCTTGAAGTAAAATACAATTTTTGCAGTTGAAGAAAATTGCAATAAATGTTTCTTTGAGAACTTAAGGGCTTAAAGCTCTCGCCTCATCCTCTTGGCGTCGATCCAAGGTAAGCAGTAGATCTACTCAACTCAGGCAAGGGCGAAAGTAACTTAAGATTAGAACAGCATAAGACAGAAAAGAAAGTAAATTCTCCTAGTTATTAAATGTTTCCAAAGAGAACAAGGAACTACCAAAAAATTTCTACGCGAGTAATTCACTTTAAAACATGTTGTCAGCAAATGTTTCATTTTCCAGTGCTCAGTTTCTGCTTGATTATTATTTAGGTTTATTCAATTTACCTTTGAGTAATTTGCGTAAATACTATGTCTAAAAACAGTCTCTCACATGTAAGTATGATAAGCTAGTAATAGCAAAAAAATACGTTAATAACAAACGAAGACTTTAGTAATTAATCCTTAGGACTCTTTTCAGAGAAAGAAGCGTTATAAAATTTTCCAAGAAAGTAAACCTTT
Organism: Stegodyphus mimosarum; assembly: GCA_000611955.2. Classification (NCBI taxonomy): domain Eukaryota; kingdom Metazoa; phylum Arthropoda; class Arachnida; order Araneae; family Eresidae; genus Stegodyphus; species Stegodyphus mimosarum. Next base: position 171,859 of record KK116906.1, read on the forward strand.
GTATAAAATGACAACAAAGCTAAACGACTGAATATATGTACAATATCTACTAAAAGCCTTCGTACAAATACTTTCAAACTCAGTTATGTGTCACGCGAATGTGAGTTACAAATGTATTTCATTTTAAAATTACATATTTGAGCATTTCCTGAGTTTTACCGCAACCTGTAAAAATGGCAGGAAAAATTATGTAACTACAAACTCCAACTGAAGCTCAAATTTTAGCAGTTTCATAATTGTTGAATAAATTAAATGCAGATAGCTGTGAGTATTTTCATTTTTTAGTATAAAAAATATCTGCTGTAAAATTTAAAGTTTGCCAAGAAGTTAACATACAGAGTCTTTGGAAGTTAACATACAAAGTCAATGGCACCACCTTGAGGTCATAAATAAAATCATGCACTGATTTGCAACTGCGTTCATAACGTATTTCGGAAAGCAAATCTACATGTTATAAAAAGATCCCAAATCTAAAAAAAGTCTGATCTGGACACAACATGACTTCCTTGTACGGCCTATTAAATAATACACAATTTTGGCTGCATTTAATTTAAACTTATTTTCCCGAATTTCATTAGAGGAACAGTTCTCACTTTGCGGTAAAACAAAAATACTTAAAACCTCAAAATTTCTACATTGAAAATTGAAAAATATAACAAAACATAAAACAACAAATACAGTAAAAACAATTAAGAAAACAAATTTTACAATTAAAATTAAAATTTCTAGGCAAAAACAAGCAATTTCGCCAACAGGCAAGAAGGCAGATTTTTCGGTGCACAAAACCGAAATTTTATTTTTGGTCCAACTCGCAAAAATGCACTGAAGTTGCAGAAAATAACTTAATTCACTATTCTACTAAGTTTCAAATGTAAACAAATAAGGCTGCTATGGTAAAGAAAGATTAAGCTTAGGCCGCACTGAAACAACTTTTATATTGTTGATAAATCTTCAACTATTGCATGCAAATTAAGTAAAGGCATAAACCCTAACCGGAAGATCAGAACAACATAATTAAATTGTTTTTAATTTCAGCAAAAATTGTACAATTTATCAGCATAAAAGAATAAAAGAAACTAAGCTCACTGAGCCGAGTATTAGAGTGGATGCATATATATATATATACTTTTAGTGCTGCCGATTGCAACCACAAAGGGAGGTGCACAACTACATGTTATAGCAGTCCTATATATAAAATTTTAACGTTCTGAGGCTACTCTTTTTGAGTTATGCGAGATACATATTTACATACGTACGTACATACGTAGAGTCGTCACGAAAAAATCTCTTGCGAAACCATTTTAAATAAAATTCCATAATCCGTTTGGGGGAAAAGAGTTCTTTATTATGTCCTTGCTCACAGATGTCACGCAAAAATATCGTTAAATTGCATTCCATAGCGGTCAAAATATATATTTTCGTTGAAATATAACACCCGGAATTTTTTGTGATTATAATACTTCTTTTACTTTGCACAAGGAACTAAAAAGATGCATTTTATTTATTATACGTAAATGTCCTTTCTTCAAAATTAATTTTAAAAAATAATATTTTATTTTTTTTAAATAGAACTAATAATTAAAAAACTGAAAGGTTTCAGATCTTAACGTTCGGCTAAAAGACGTTGCTATGGTTTTTTATGCTCTCGTTGAGCTCGTAATCTACCAGTCTGCTGTTACTCTCATTCACGCCCACCCATTTTTTTTTCTGGCCTTTTTTGCGTTATTATTAAACATCGTTTTTTTTCAATTTACACCGTATATAATTCAATAGCAAAATCACCAAAATTTTAACAGCAGCATCAAAGCATATGTTTAGAATTCTCGATGCAGTGTTCAGTGTTGGCATATATCTTTTCTATTTTTTCAGTTCATCCTATCAGCGTTCAGTTTTCTTAGTAAGATGGCTTACAAAACATTTTTTTCTGTATTTTTTATAATTAGCGTTTTGTCTGAGAGGTTTATTTATTAAATATCACGATCTTCGCACTTAAGACGCACAAAATTCAGGTCAATATAAAAATCACAAAATATTTAAAAACAGCATTCCTATAGAATTTCCGACTGTCAGTCTCGCGCACTGAGGATCAAAATGCTTTATTCCCAGCAGTTTTACCATTGTTCGGTTTCAAATCGTTAAGTTTGTAAATGAAATATTTATCAGAGGTTCACAAAATATGAAATTAATAAAAAATATATATATATAATGTTGCTCGAAGAAAATGTTGAATATTTTTATTTAGATAGATTACGAATTAAATACATTTTTGCTATTTAAATGAAACCGAATTGAAAGCATGAAGTATGAATCCCTTAAGAAATGCACCTATTGCTTTACAAATAGTTTAGTTTGTTATTCAATAAGCATATTTAATTTGTTAAATATCTTGCATTGTGCCGAATGGCATTGAATCTATTTGAAGACTAATAGCACTTTTGGTCTAATAAAAGTTTATTCAAAATCAAAATAATTTTTCATAAAGAAGAAGCTTAATATTATCATCAGAAAATATTAGAAACTTTGTATTCCGCTGATAAATAGCGTAATTCGCTACATTTTTAAAAGCGAAAGTTTAAATTGTTAACAAAAATATCTTTCTTTCACAATAAATATAACAACTTACCTGACGATTCTACTTGATCAGAATAGAATAAGTGCGCTTTTAGCACTTTTACTTGAATAGTTACATCATTTAGGAACTTCGCTTAAGAAAAGCGTCATTGTTTGTCTTTATAGATAAAACCACTTTAAGAATAAAGCTAATATTTAATATAAAAGTAACTGAGTGCAGGCAAGTTTTTGTATTTAATTGATTAAGTTTCCTACGCTTTTCAGTTACTGTTCTTAGAGAAAGCAGTGATTTTCAGTTTAAAATTAAAGGTCTTTTGTTCAATTTTTGAATATTAGTTTTACAAAGTTTTAAAGCTGAACAAGAAGTTAATCATGATTAACTATTTTCTTGCCAACCTGATAACTTTTAATTAGCCGCGACACAAATACACTTGCTTCACCGAACTGTAAATGAAGATAAAATTCAGAACATGTCTCTCTTATTTCCGCTAAATAATATTAATTTAGCTTTAAGATTAAAAAAACGTTAGAACATAATAAATTATCTCCCAAAAGAAAACATGGAGATTTGTAGTTTAATTAAGATGAGAAGATAAAGGAGAATATCTTTAAAGACCAGAATGGAGAAAAATGAGTCATACTCCCGAAAAGCGTTTAGGATGCGAATTATGGAATTTCACACATTAAATTAATATTCTGGATTAAAGTGAAGTATTATTTTGAAATTAATAGACACTTCTTGCTTTAATGCTTATTTTGTATAATATTAAAATAACATTTTATTCATGATAAGGTTAAATAACGAAATTTCATTAATACAATCATTTATTTCAGACCAAAAACATGTTTTCAAATAACACGTTGAAGCAGTTTAATTTACTGTGATTCTTTAAAGTTTAGTTTCATTAATTTCTTACATAAAACCATGTTACTCGTAGCCAAATTCCTGGCGAATTTTGTAATAGATAACGCCGCCCAACCGGTATAGTGGTTAGCGTCTCACTGCAGCGCCGAAGGGCCCGGGTTCGAATCCTGGAGAAGGCACGAATATTTGTAAATGTATAGTGTACGTGCGGCATGGGTGTACTTTAAATATTCGGCTAGCGGAAAGCCTTTTCGAAAGGTTAGTGGAAGGGGAAGAGAAGGTGGGAGACCCTCGGACTCCCCCGGAGTGCTCTCCTTCTAAATTGGGGGCGAAACGTCACTCATAAGGTCCTCAAGGCTGTTGCTAACGACAGGCGTAAACTTGCTCTCCTTGCCATGAGGATTTTCGTGGTCTTGAATTGGCTATAGGTCAGATAAGTGAGGATCAGAAACAACAGCAATAGTAAATAACAGATTAGATATAATGCATCTTACCTGGTGTATAATAGTATTAAGGACTACAACACTAAGATAAGTCAAAGATTTGTATTTTCAGAATATCCGAAATACTCGGATATTTGGACTAGCAGAGCTCTAAATATAGTAATAATTTAATTGAATTTAAATAATAATAATATTATAATAATAATTAATACCGTAATTGCTTAATCATAAATAATCCGTTAATTATGTAGGTTACATCACAAATTAAAAATCAAACGTATTATAATAGTATAAATGATAAGAAATGTGATATATATTATGTAATTATCTAATTAAATTATGCAATATTTTTCATTATATAGCTCAGATATATTACTGCTAATTATCTAATTAAACATTATAGAAATAATTATTTTACAGTTTAATTATAATACTTTATTATATGATTAAACTATAATAACAATTAACTAATTCAACTATAAAATACTTTATTTGTATGATGTGAAAATGCTCTAGTTTTATTAAAGTTCAAATTTTTGACTCCTGCAAGAATCTAAATAGAAGTCATTATTTACTAATTGATTTACGTTACAGATTTCGCCAAATCTGAAAGACAATGAAAAAAATTCCATTGCTTGAAAGTTAGATTAAGCAAGAAATGTTAATTTCTAAGTTATGAACATTATGTATCCTCTGTATTAACGTTCTCTTTTAGAACAATTTGTGAACAGTTTTTGTCTGTAGTTTGTGTAGCGTTCTTGAGAAGCAAGGCTGAAATTTTTATAGCTAAAGGGAGTAAATATGTTACTGTATAAGTAAAATATTAATACTGATAAAACACTTTTATTTTTCATACCTATTCAGTTTTATTAATTATTAATGATCTTGCTAACTTAAAAAGTAAATTTACGACCGTGTCAAAACTTTCATAAAACATCTGTAGAAGAATATATATATTTTGACAATTAATAAAAATAACTTGTGGATTATTACAGCGAACAAAAAATAGCATGTCTTCGCGAAACGAATTCCAAAATTAATTTACCAAAAATACTTGGCCCTGTCATAATGTTAAATTTCTGACGTAAAAAGAAACATGCATTTGCAATAAAAGTATCGTATGGTTCTATTGAACATTTCATAATCCGGTAAAGTGAGAAATAAATCCTCTGATCAAAAAATACACTGGAGGATCTTAAAGAATTCTAGTATTTTTTTCCTTCGAATTCGAATACATGCAATTAAGCGTCTAAAAATATGCTCTGTAAAAGGTGGACACTGCTTGATAAATGTCTGTAAATAAAACGTAAATGACGCAATAAAAACTATGCTATTCCGTAATAATAATTCATGGCTAAATTTTACACATCGCCAGTGCCTTTATTATGAATTACGCAGACTAACTGGCGATAAATAAACTGAAAAAATTGCAGAGTCGATCGTAAAATTTATGATCTTACGTCATGGTAAAACAGATAACCAGATAATAAAGCTTCTACCACTACGCTCCACAATTAATAAAAGGCGACGAACTTCGTCTGAGGCGAAGTTATACATTAATGATAGTATTTATAAGCTGCTCAAAAGTGAACTTTACGTTCCATAAATAAAAAAACAAAGTTTTTTAATAGCTTTATTTTTCGATTTAAAATTTCGCAAAATGTTTAGGCAACATTTAAAAACTTAATTCTTCGCTACAATACAAGAAGAATTCTTGGAAAGTAATGATTTACTTTTCACTCGAGAGTATTTTCTGTTCTATCTGAAACCAATTATTTAACTCAGCGCTTAGAAAAAATTGTAGCATGTGGCGAAAGATATTAATGAAGTTCATAAGATTAATGTAAGCGTAGGTTGAAAATTATTTATATATATGCAACAGCTATGTAGTCTTCTTTGAAATGCTAATTTATTTATATATTTTTTACTTTCCTGCTTTTCCGTTTTCCGATAATCTTATTCTGAGTTAAATATCGTAATTTGTACTTGTCAACAAATCCCGTAATGAAAACCCTAAATGTTATTTTTTCCGTAGAAACGTCTTTTTTAATAAAAATGAAATATTTACGATGTTAATATATATTAAAATTTCATACGTATGAAAGCATTTTTCGTACTTTAAAATGCTTTCATATATATTTTTTTAAATTTTGCGAATAAATTAATTACATAGAAGCCTTAAAAATAATAATAAAACACTCTTTTTTACATGCGAAAATCAAAGGCAGGATAACATTCTATTGCTCTCCTACGTCTTTATCCCGTTCCAATGAAAATAATCAAGGATCAAGGAAGTTAAATTTACGGAGTACGCTAGGGCAAGCCTTTAACTCCACAGCATCAATTATAAATCATCAAAAGAGGGGATCATCAAATACGGGTAAAAATTTTGAAGTACCATTAGGCTGCGTTCAGATAGGGGCATAAAGGGCATAGATAGAGCCATAGTCAGAAGGGCATAAAATACCGGAGTTCCTTTCACACCTGCGAGACAGGGTCTAAGCTGTAGCCAATGAGAGAAGCTAAATTTGCTCATGCGTGGATATGTTTACAGCTTTCCCGTGCTGTTTTCCCGCTCAATTGATTTCCTCCGTTCGCTCTGCTTTTGCCGCTTCGTTCTCATTGGTCGACGCTTATTCCAAGTCGGCATAAATTTGAAAAGTTAGAACCCTACGCCAAGAGCCAGTAAGAGTATCTATGTAGTGGGTACTGCCAGAGCCTTAAAACCAGATTTTGTGACGTAGCACAGACTAGTTGGCTTGGCAACGTAGCTCGGCTTAAACCACTTATGCCCTTTATGCTCCCATGTGAAGGCAGCCTACAGACACCCCGATTTTATCGTAACATTTTCGGTCTGTACCCTTACAGATATACCGACTTTATCGTAACGTTTTCCCTCTGTACCCTTACAGACACCCCGACTTTATCGTAACTTTTCCCGTCTGTACCCTTACACCCCGACTTTATCGTAACTTTTTTCCTCTGTACCCTTACCCGACTTTATCGTAAATAACCAAAGTTCTGTCGCCCTACTGAACTGAGTGAAAGCGAAAGAGCTAACTATATTAGTGAGAAAGACATTAGCACTAGAACCATTGGTCATCAAGGTGGTAATCGTCAGACAGAACAAGTGTAGAGAAGTTATGTACCAAACAATTACTTCCGAAACGGCGAGTTTATGATAAAGTCTAATACACTGTCGATGAAATTTGTGCAATCCTTGTATAAAATCACAGATATCTCTGAAGGTACTTAGATAGTTTTTTTTATGATATTTTTGTGCAAAACGAATCCGTTGTAATGTAAAGAACTGGGTAGTAATTATTGCTACAAGGAACAGATTTTGAAAAATTGGCTAATGGCTAGCTTCTATTTGTAGATGTCCTTCGGTCTTAGGGCAATGATTTAGTTCCTGATGTTTAATTATTTTCGTCTGGGAAGGATGATTCTTATTAGTTTAGTGTTCTTCTGGAGATGATACATAGTGCAGATCTCTGGTTAGGCAGTAAAATAGGGCAAGAAGAAGTGGGCGAGACATCACAACTTCACCAATGACCAATAATTTTACAAGTTCAGTTCCAACTGACAATTCAGCTTCGCCCCAGTGTGTGATCGAGACACCGCGGAGGATCTGTGGCCAACTTCTAACTTCGACTGCCATAACTGACACCCACTCAACAGTCTACCAACATCTGGACGACTCGCTACTAAATTATAACATGGACACTTAACAGCCGTTTGGATTCTACTCGATATGCTCTCGATATGGACTTAAAATTTGCACTGATTCTGTTTTTGCTAACTCTGAACTTAATTTTGCTTATCGTTGTACTAGATATGAACTCAGTCTTATATTACTGTCACATCGCTTACGCTTTCACAACTTATAATATTGCTTACCTCAATAGGGCTTCGGCCTGGGAGCCCATTTTTCTTGACATGCTGCTAAATAAGAAGGACCCATGGCCAACTAGAATTGTTGGCCATTGATGGACAGATCTGAGAGTTTTCCATTTGTCTTTCCCTCCCCCCAAAAAAAAAACCCTACCACCAAAACATACGAGGGCCTTTTTCGGCTTATCAAGATTGTGATGTCTCTATGATGTACATTGCACACACAAAAAAAAGCATGGGACAGTTCTATATCTCCCGTTCTACTGAGTCGATTGTCGACATTTAACTTGCGTTTTCCATACCTCGATACAGCGACTTAGGACATATATAGCATTGTTCTAATATAGGTATTTTGACGCAAAATCTGACTTTCTCTGAAATGACATGCCAATGTTTTTCATATTCCGACTCTTTAACTCAAATGATGCCAAACTACCAAATTTTGTAAAAATCGCACGAAAAAATTAGCTCTCAAAATTTTAGCTTCTCTATATTAATTGAATTTGGTATATATTTATCAGTATCTTTTTTTGTTAAACTTATTTGATTCTTCTTTTCACATTTCGAAATTTAGGTTCATTCCATATAAAATTCGTGCATTTTTATGATTTTTTTAAATTTGTATTTTTAAATAACTTTTATAAATTTTTACAAAAAAATTTGAATTATAACCTTAAAAATGTTTGCCATTATCTTAAAGTAGATGTATTTCTAAGCATACCTGCAAAAATTAGAGTTTTTATTCAAATATTTCCTAAGATATACGTGAATTTACATTTTGGCGCGTTTTAAAATTTGGCGTATTTATTATAAGCGATAATAACGAAAATGTGGTTAGCGCACTCTACTAAAATTATTTGAAAGTATGAACTGCGACTTTTTTTCCGCTCGTGGACAAGGGAAAAAAAGAAAAGCAAAAAAAGTTGCTATAAATTAAGATGCTAGCCAAATGAATTATTCTTGGTGCAATCTGAAAAAATTGCGCCGAGATAAATGTTTGAATTTCTTCATAAATTTCTCATAAAAATTATTTAATCTAATAGCTAGGCATAATTTAAGTTATAGAATTGAAATATGGAAAAACAATTGGTATGTTATTTCAGAAAAAGTCCGATTTTGTATCGAAATATAAATCTAATATATACCCTAAGTTGCGCTTTCGAGACATGAAAAACGCAATTTGAATTTCATCAATCGGCAAAGTACACTGGTGTGCAAGCAACAATGTAAAAATTTAGCACATAGCCATGAAATTGCAGAAAAGGAGGTGTGGAGATCAGTACAATGAACACGTAAGTCAGTAGAAACGTCATGCGTATGCAAATATCAGGAACGAAACGCGTGATGTCGGCGCCCGCAGCTCATCAGTAGAATAAAAGGAAGGACGGAGACGCAATTCAACTTATTCGCTGCAAGTGCCAGTGAGTCAGTTCGTGAAATATGGCTAGAAGAAATCACCTGGACGACTTCACACGTGGAAGAATGATCGAAAAGCTTGAGGAGGGGCGTACTGTCACCAGTGTAGCTGCAGATTTCGTAATAAACAAAAGTGTCGTTTCGCGCGCTTGGAAAGCGTTCCAAACCACGGGTACGGTTGTTAGAAATGTTGGTGGTGGCCGCCCGAGGAAGACATCTGCAGGGGATGACCGATATATCGTCCTGCAGGCGAAAAGAGGCCGACAGTAGTCAGCAAGTGCCATTGCTCAGCAACTCTGTACAGCAACGGGGAGACAAGTGTCGCGGTTTACTGTGGCCAGACGTCTTCACAAAGGGAGCCTATTCGCCCGCCGTCCTGAACGCTGCATCCCGTTGAAAGTTGGCCACCGACGTCACCGTTTACAGTGGTGCAGAGAGCACAAAAACTAGACAACTGATCAATGGAGTCGTGTCTTCTTTACGGATGACAGTCGATTCAGTACCAGAAGCGATTCTCAACGCGTTTTGATTTGGAGAGAGGTCGATACCCGGTTTTATCCCAGTAACATCAAGGAAAGACACCGTAACGGTGGTCCTGGAGTTCTTGTCTGGGGAGGCATTATGCTGAACGGGCGAACTGAGTTCCACGTTTTCGATAGATGGTCTGTAACCGGGGCTCGCCATGGTGAGAATGTACTCCTTCCCCATGTGCGTCTGTTCCGAGGTGCCATTGGCCCAGATTTAATTTTTATGGACGACAATGCACGGCCACATCGGACTCTTGTTGTTGAGGAGCTACTGGAAAGTGAAGATATCACTTGAATGGATTGTCCAGCGTACTCCCCAGATTTAAATCCCTTCGAGCATGTGTGGGATGCTTTGGGGAGACGCATTGCAGCACGCTTACATCCTTCGGAGAACACCCAACAACTCAAACAGATACTGATTGAGAAATGGACACCCCTACCGCAAGAAATGTTGCAGCAGCTGTTTCTGAGTATGCGAAGACGGTGAGAAGCAACTATTGCAGTGAGGCGAGGGCATATCCCACATTAAAGAACATCTGCTTGTTGTTCTTCCTCTTTGATAGACAATCATGAGTCACGATACTATGAGTTCAATAAAGCTTGTTTTTGTTTGATTCCATACCCTATGCATTGTATTCCTTTTTCAGCTCCGATGCTTTCGTCATCCTTTACGTACATAATACTCTCCTTCATTTCTGTATTTCATGCCTCTCAGTTTATTTCTCGTGGAGTTATGGCAAAAAATCCTGCTGTTGCTTACGTTTTGCACACCAGTGTAGAAGGGGAGATATAGAATTAGCTTTTTTTTTTCGCCGTGTGTATATAATTGTATACTTACAACAATTTCCTTGATTTACTTGCGAACGCATTTGCTGTGTCATAGTAACTTAACTTTTTTCCTTTACTGTTTACATTGTTATCTGCGAGTAATTTATGAGGTATTTTCTTCCTCCTTTCCGCATGCCTTCATGGCATATTTGGAAGCGCACTCGAAGCGTATTTCGGAGGTTCTTATGTTCGGTGGAACGACTGCGTTATTCAAAATTTGATGTCTCTAGGTACCATTGTTTTTCACAATGCCAGAAACATTCATGCAGATTCTTTATTATTTACTTTCTTTAAATTTACTTTCATGGTTCTAATATTTGGTGGCAGCAATTTGAAAAGTGAAACGTCGTTTATAGTGAACCAGCGTAAAATGCAAAAACGAAATTAGTAGCTCTTCTTTGGAGCAAAAAAAAATTAATTTAGTAAACTACAGCACGTCAATCAAATAACAAATCTGCTGACTAGTCATCGTCATTTAAAAATTATGGATATTATTGAGCAAGTTACTGTAAGATTTGGATCCCATGGAAAAACGTTGAAAGAAGAAGAAAGTTAAAGAAAGAGAATTTGCGGCGTGTCATTTCTTAATTTTATTTTCCAGAAAACGGGCTATAACTAGATGCTTTCTAATGGCGAGACTTTCATAAAGCATAATATACCCAGTGATGAAGCATACGCTTTTAATGCAGAAAAATTCCATCAATCAAATGAATTGCGCCCGACGTGTGAAGCAAGACCGCAAAGTCCAAGTCAAAAGCAGTTAAAAAATCATGGCAATAATTAACTATTTTTTCCGTATATCGTGATGCTGTGCCTCATGAATTTCTGAGAAGTGGCCAAATTGCATTAACTATTTGAGGGTATTGTGGTTATCTTCGAGGGCATTGTGGCTTTTATGGAAACGAATCGATAGATAAAAGACCTGCATTGGGGCGAAATAACACATTGCTTTTGTCCCACGACAATGCACCTATTCACATCACTAATGTTTTGAAGTTTTGCTCACGAATTAAACAGATACCGGTCCGCAAGCTCCATATCCACCTCATTTGATACGTTGTGACCTTTCTTATTCCTATGGTTAAAATTGCTGCTTCGAAGTCGCCGTTTTGAATCTATTATGCAATAAAAGAAAATTATCTGTTAGCATTAAAGTTATTTCATAGAAACGACTTTCAATTGTTTTCCGAGGATGGAAAATAAAATATCAGCGTAGGTATATTGCACTAAGAGAGGATTACTTTGAAAAGGTTGTAGGAAATTTTGGCCAATAAATTGAAATCTTCTATTTTACGAAATTATTCCGATATATTTTTGCCACAGTTATTTGTTTTGTTTTCCTGTTATTCGAATTGTTTGCTGCAGTTATTAACCTTTTGCAGGGTGCTGTGTCATATATGTTCTGCACTTTCACTGCTTCAAACGTGTCTCAAGAAATATCAGTAAATTATGAAGATTTAAAATTTGCTTTTTAACATGGATAGGAAGCGTAAGACCCTGTTGATTTGTTTTTATGTTCCTTCTTGTTAAAAAGCTGCATAAATGGCCCTAATATATAAATAATTGGTCCCTACGCCCCAATAGAAAAGATTAATTTAGAATTTTATTATTTTTTAGTTTCTAAATCTTTATTTCATACCTGACATTTAGTAACTGCTGCAAATGTAAACAAATAATAAAGTATATTCATAACACCATTATCAGAAGCACATTATAAGCCGTTATCCATTTCCTTTCACTCTCTTTTCCTAGGATATATAAAATAATCTTGGGTAAAAGCAGTGGTTTTTAGTGGTTCCGATAAATTATATTAATACTGCATTGTCTCCTCGCAGGATAAAAGTTTTCTCATATCTATCAAAAATACATTGCATTTCTTTTGCTTTTCCTGTACGACCAAATACCCATTCGAGCTATTATGCTTTATGAGGAAGGGTTTCCTTAAATAGCCGACAACGCTTTATTACAATCTCCATTTCAGCTAATGGGGAATCTTTATGTTTATTCTCAAGACAGAGATGGCAGTCATTCAGCCTCTGAATGCACAAAACGAAACATAATGTGTTTTCTACACAAACACATCTTCTCAAATCGACTTCTGAAGTTTTTATTGAGTCCTCTTGCATTACCGTTTCCATTACGAAAATAGCAATAAAATGATCGATATCCAAAGTCAGTAATGGAATAACAACATGTTTTTCTAGGTCAGTACTGAAAATTTACTAGAAGGATTTGTCCAGAATTTACTAACGAGACAATATTTCGTGACTCAAGAGCATTTATTATCCTCCTCCTGTTGTTCGATTAGATGTTGTTGAGCTTACCTTTTAAGGCACTTTACTCTGCACTTTAATCTCGTAAGTTTGTTGATTTTTGCTCTATTTTCTACTTTCTTATCTTTACGGAGGGCACTTTACATGACGTCAATCTAGCAGATGACGTCAGCAGATGCAGCTGAGACAGTGACATAGTGGCAGTCGTACTAAAGACATAATGGACATTTTTCGAATGAACAATGATACTTTGAAAAAAATACAATACCATGATGAAAGATTTAAGATGTCAGATTTAAGATGCTGGCTATCGCTGTTCAAATCTTACCCTTGTCTGGTTTAATTTATACGGCTACGCTATTAAATTTACATTACCAGTTCACCATAGTAACGGCAAAACACTATCGGTGGAACTAGAAGTATCACAATCAGAGTAAAATCTAGATAAAAATACTTTTTAACAGATACATCAGATGGTTGCGCAAAGTGAAATTAACGGAAGTAAAATTTCCATTAATTGTTGGTAGAAACATAGATTATCAAACTAAGTTTTAAAACACTAGCAAAGCTTAACTTAAAACTTACCCCCAACCCCGAACGCATCACGCGCGGAGAATCGCGGCAAGCTTAATGCAAACAGCAGAAATACACGGATGGAAAGCAGTAGCCTAAGCTGCCAAACGCTCTGCGACAAATTTTGAAACTAACTCTTATTAAGATTTTAACCTAATTTACAGTGTGGTGGAAGCTGACGAAAGCAGAAATACAGAACAGTAGAAATAATAAGGTGACATAAACTGGTCAAATTACGTTTAAGACAAATGTATTACAAAAGTACAGGAAAGAAGAAAAAACATTTGATAAGTAACAGAAAAACTCTATTAATATATTATACGTATTTTAGCCAGCTTAATCTATTCATCTATTCATTTGGTTATGTAAATTTAATCACCATGCCAAAACAAAACAAAACGATCACAGTAAATATTGCAGTATAAACATTGTTAAGGATGAGGGAAAGAAGTTATAAATGGAATTATAGACCAACAATGTTCAAGCGAAATTAACCAATGTCATTGAATTCACACTTATGTAAAAACTTCCCTAAGAACGTTTGGCGTTTCACTCTACAACGATTATATACTTTGCATTATGCATAAATTATGTATAGTTGTGGTTAAGACAACCCTGGTACACTGTGATGGTGTTATGAATTTTGTACATAGACAGATGATTTTAGTGAAGTTATATATGAAATTGTTATATTTTTTTTGTATAATGTAACATGAAAATCTAGAAAGACGAAGCTTGACGGAAAAGTACGAATACAGGGGCAAGTCTCTTTAACATTGAGTAAATGGCTATCTTGTTGATTTAACGAGCTCTTGCCAAGCTGGCAACGGTTTTGGCGACTAATTTTTTGTCGCTAAATGTGGAGAGAAATCGCCAGAACTCGCCGACCATTTGGGGACGTTTGGGTCCGGTCCCTGTATAATTGTAATGAGTACTTTAATTGAATAACTGTAATTGATCCTGTATGCAGCTGTGACAGCAATTCGGCCCTCATATGCCTTCCAGTAATTTACAGAAACAGAGAGTACCAGAAATATCTCGGCGGCCGGGTGAAAACTATTTAAGACCGGAGAGAGCATTTGCTGTCAGTTGCTAGTTCAGCGTGAGTTTGCAGTACTGAGATATCTCCGGGTTAGCTTCGCTCTTTAGATGCGCTTTGCATTGCGTTGCGTTTAACTTTCTTAGTAGTTTGAAGGGCAACTGCTGACTGTCCTCTGTGATACTGTGAAAATTTGTACGACTGTTTTTGTCGAAAGGTCGTGAACTCTGACGTATTTCTTTCGATAAAGTAAATTTTAGCATCGGCGTTGTGTGCATTCAATATATTACGAATCCGTACGCAGACAACAATAGTATCCGCTATTAGAACTGTTATCCCTTGCATTTCTCATTATCTTTTTTGTGTTTTACGTGGCATAATTTACGCGTAGTTTTACGTGGCGTAATTCCCGATTGCCAGCCTGACGTAACTGAAATCACGTCCGGCTGGGAATCGGGAAATCCGAATTTCGAATTTCAAAAAGGGTCTCGCTGATTCTTCATGTTTCTGAGCTTCAAACGAAAAGTACGTAATCGCTCTACACAAGTACTGGTTGAGTGCAACTACAGTAAAATCAACCCAAAGTTTACTTACTATCAAACTTGCAATTACGACTAAAAATCCAAATGAGATCTACTTTATTGCTACTAGCTTACTTGCAGTATACCAAGTTTTAAATATACACAAAAGTCAAGTAGTAAATTAATTAATTATTAATGTAGCTTCTAAGTATGTTCGAACTCTACGCATAAGTATTAAAACCAGAAAACTCTCTGTAACTAGCACTGCTAATCAGTTGGATGGATTACGAAAGATGAAGGTACAGTGTCTTAATTTACCAAATTCGCTTTTCTCTTGACTGCTATTTAAAAGCTTCGAATTTACATTCTGGTAAGGCTGAGGGAAGAAGTAGAGTTACAGGACATATTTAACATATGAAATAACGTATTGAATGAAATAAACTTTACAAAGTGATATTAAGCTAATGGTAATTTCTTCGATAATAAATTGATAATTTCTTCTTCTTTCTTCAGTAATTTTTCTTGCTAATTTCTTCAATGTTTTGAATAACATGACATTTCCTTGACTAATTAAAACGCTATAAATATTAAAACAAGGTAGTGTGTGTAGTTTTACGGAAAGGATACGGAAATATAAACTGATTTCGCAATTTTTTTTATTTGAAATAAAAATGTCCATTATTAAAGCAAATAAAAATACGTGAAAACCTTAATTCTGTTTTACGTAAATAGAAATGAAATGAACTCCTCATTATCTGAGAGCTGATCAAATGGGTCATGTCTTTTCTATTTAATTTTGCATAATATTTATTCACAACAGTACGTAATTTAATCATACGTATTCGGAATATAAACATTGTTAAATTATTCATTAGGAATAAATAGCTGAATAATAAAAATAAACATAATAGTATCCAACCAATTAATTCTGGTTTATTTAGCAGTATTTACAGCTATTTTTAACTTAGTTTGTCCATTTCTAATTATATTTATTTTTTGTTTTTAACAAAGTGTTCCTTCTCTTTTGAATTATAATAAAATATACCTAACCAAGCGAAACTGCGAAACAGATTAAACTGTTTGAATGTATGGGTAAACCGTTAATATATTTTTTGTTGATTATTACTTGGGATGGTTATTCTTCGTTGTTTTTTTCCTTACGTACTCGTGGATTAACTGTGATTTCAGGTTAACCGTGGACGCGTTCCTGGTCACCCGATTAATAGGAAATAGTTGTAAGTTTTCCAATTCTCAGTGTTCATAGAAATTAATAGAAAAGTTCTGATATCCACATGACTTAATTGCATGGCCTATTAAATGACACACAGTTTTTGCTGCACTTTACTTAGACTTCTTTCTTGGAATTATTCTAACTTAGTTAACAGATTCCTCAAGCCAAGTTAAAAATAACATCAAAAACTTCAAATTTTGAAATTAATTATCCTGAAAAATTTTTTTCGTACGGGAGTCAGTATAAGTATAGGAAAAAGAAGACGGCATTAAAAGTTCGATTTCGTTATTTGTCCAAAATATTTTGCCAAAACACGAATATTTTCGTCATTTAAACACTTCTGTAATTGGAAGCATATGATTGTGACAAACGATTGCGAAACTGAAGACCGAGTAAGGGGACGGGTATATATATATACTTTTGTTATTGCAAATTGGAATAAAAAAGGGAGGTGCACAACTAGATATTCTAACGGTCCCATATAAAAAATTTCAACGTTCTATGGCTAATCGTCTTTCAGTTATGCGTGATATATATACATACAGATGTAAGAAAAAATCCATTTTTAATCCATTAAAAAAATCAAACTGTGATCAAGAACGGTCAAAAAGGGTATATCCTTTAAAATATGATACCCGAAATTTTTAGCAATTTCAATACTTTCTTTACCTTTTACAAGGAAGTAAAATTAAAAATAAGAATTCCACTTCTATATTAATATATGTATAATCGTTCTTCAAAAAAAAAAGACAATAAGTTATCCGGCCTTTTTTTAATATCCGGCTGGACCATGTTTCTGATCCTTCCAGATATTTTGACACCATGTGTAACGTGGATACGAGTCATATATCCTTAGAAAGCCCTCTTCGAAGGCATCCGTCACCTCAGGCAGACAGTCTTAACGTCTTTTGCCATAATCAAATGAACCAGTTTTGAGTTTTGCTACACATATGCAATTAAGGTAAAGACTCAGATAAAATCAAATCGTAAATCTATCACGTGATTATATGAACGCCTGAACTTGCAATCAATGTTATAAGAGGAAACAATGTGAGGCGCCACAAAGACATCATTTTAACTCTAAACAACCAGTAAATCACATTTATATCCGTGCATTTGTAAAATTAGTTACTTGAAACTGGCAACATTTAATACATACCTTTAATGTTTTAAAACCCAAAAGCATTCAAACAAGGAAATACATCAGTTATTATTTTCACGAAATCACAAGATACAAGAAGGTAATCTCAGTTGCAACCCTGCCATACTAGTATAACTACATCATAAATCCACTCGTTGGTAAACAACATGTGCAATGGGTTTTCTTTCTGTAATATGAGGCGTTTATAAATTTCCGGTCTATAAGGAAAACCGAAATAATGCCAACGTTAATTTTATAATTTGCAAGTTCACCTCTGTAACCTCCTTTACGATGAATTTCATTAAGACGTATTTAGGCGCAGTTTTAAGGCTCATTTCTAATAACAATCACGAAATCATGATTCGTTTCTGTAAAATTTTCTTTTTTAAAAATGTATTGGGTTGTTCGGAAAATAATATCGTTTTTTACAGAGGGTTTAATTGCATTTTTCGATAGCCGACTTCACACGTATTAGATGCGTTCTGTAAGGTCCGTTAAAGCTGATGGAGAGCTTAAGAACATGAGGAACCCATAAATCGAGTTCTGAGATTAAACCTACTTGTTTCAAATGACCATGAACGCACGAATTCGATTAAATTTGACCTCTCAGCGATCTCGCGAACTGCTATTCGTCGGTTTGCTTCAATTAATGCCTTTACTGCGTCTTTATCAGTTTCGACTGGCCTTCCAGAACGTGGTGCATCTTCAAGAACAAAATTGCCGAATGGAAATTTTGCAAACCAGTTTGGCAACCGACGTTTTGTCAGTAGGTCTTCTCCATATACATCGGATAACGTTTTCATGCTTGAACAACATTTTTACCTTTTCGATCCTAAAAAGTAAAGTATGCCGAAAATCCTGTCTTTTACTTTCCATATTTAAAAGGGCACCAATCGAAAATTACTGCGTAGAAACAATCGAACTTTTTCACAAACTAGCCTTGATATATTACTTATAAGGCGTTTCTTCCGCCTTCTTCGCATGCCTTGGTGGTGTAGCAGTCAGCACGTTCGACGCGTAACGGAGAGATCCGTGGTTTGATTTCCGGTGAAGGCGTTGTTCATTTTTCATGTTTTCAGCTTCGAAAGAACCTAATGTCTCTTACACTGGCGCCCAAACTAAAAAAAGGTGGTGGATGATGATTCTCTACCACCAGAATTTGGCGATTGGGTCCCCCAAAGCCCAGTCGCCCTTTAAAAAGGGAGTATATAAGGCATTTCTCCCTCCTTCTTAGCATGCTTTCGTGGTGTAGTAGTAAGCACTCTCGACGCGTAACCCAGAAGTCCGCGGTTCGATTCCCAGCAAAGGCGTTGCTCATTTTTCATGTTTACTGCTTCCAAATAATGTAATGTCTCTAATGTAACAAGCTGTCAAAATATATAACGGTTATACGACTTTTTAAGTGTGAAGTTGGCTGTGAAAAATAAAATTAAGCCCTCTGTTGGGAAAAAGCGAAATTACTTCCTGAAGAACAACCCGATAGTAATATGCGTTTTATGTGATCGCGGTTAATGTTATGATTGGGATATTTCTTTCGATCTGTCAAAGTCCCGCTGTTTGTATACGAAAACATAAAAAGTACTTTGCTTAGTGGAAAAATTTTTCAAAATTTAGTTCTAAAGTTGCTTATTTTTGCAAAGGTATGTTTTCATATAAGATTCAATTAGATTATAAATATAAGCAATTGACAGACAAATTGTATTTAAATAATACCAATTGACAGACAAATTGAGTTATGTTAGAGGTTAAGTAATCAAACAGCTTGGTTTCGATTTTAATTCACCATGTAAAACAAAACAAAAAACAAAACAAAAAAAAACTTTGAAATAATTGACATTTTAACGATGGTCCAAAAGGATTTGTTAAGGTTTTTATGCCCTCGCTGAGCTCGCAGTCTATCAGTCTGCTGTTGTATTCAACTCCTGCTAGCTTTATTGTTAAGCACCATTTTCTTTGCACTTACGCTATTTCCTATTCAACAGCAAAATCACTAAAATTTTAAAAGCAGCGTAGCACATATGTTTAGAATTCCCGATGCAGCGTTAAGTGTTGTCATACGCTTTTCTAGGTTTTTCAGTTTTTTCTAAGTTTATCATATCAATGTGCAGTTTTCTTACTAAGATGGCTGACAAAACATTTTTTTCTTTTATGTGTCTTTCTATTATTAACGTTTTGTGTGTTTACTTAATTTATTGAATATGAAGTTCTTGGTGTTTACCCCAAGTAAAATTTCATACAGAATATTTAAAAACAGCATATCTTTAGAATTTCCGATAGACAGTCTCGAGCGCTGGAGATAAAAATATTTAATTCCGTACAGTGTTGCTACTGCTTTCTTTCAAATCGTTGCGTTTGCAAATCAAAAATTCATTAAAATTTTATAAACTACGAAATATAAAATTCGGGCTTCCAGGTTAACATGTTCCGGTGGAGGACAATGTTTTTCAAAATTTAATGACTCTAGGTACCGTCGTTTTTTCACATACATACATGCAGATTTTTTATCATTTAATTTCTCTAAAGATAATAAAGAATGATAGCAACAATTTAAAAGTGATTGGCTGTTTATAGCAGAAGACGCAAAATCCCGTTTCAAGACTAATAACCCATTCGGGCTAATTCTTTTTTGGGCTAGAAATCACACTTGGTTTGGCTTATATTTTGAATATGTTTATCGATTTTAAGCATATTCAGACACATTTTTTCCTTGCTCAGGAGAGAGAAAAAAAATCTGCAGAATTTTTTATTCTTTCCTTGCTTTTTTAAAAAAATATGATACGGACACCACATGACTTCCTTATACAGAATATTAAATTATACGCATTTTTTGCAGCATTTCATTTAAACTGATTGCCTCGAATTTCATTAGAGATATATTTCTCCTTCAATTAATTCAGTTCTCACTTCGTGGTAAGGAAAAAATACATAAAACCTCAAAATAACTTCATTAAAAATTGAAAGGTAAACAAAAACACATAGAGTTAAAAAATTAAAAAAAGCAATTTTTACAATTAAAATTAGAGTTTTTAAGGAAAAACAAGCAATTCGGCTACCAGGCAAGAAGACAGGTTATTCGGTGTGCAAAACTGAAAGGTTACTTTCGGTTCCTCTCGGCGTGCATAAACTGACTTAATTTCCTATTCTACAAAGTTTGAAATGCATACAAATATGGTTGCTATGGTAAAAAAATAAATAAATTGGCTTAGCCGCATTTAAACAGCTTTTAAATTGTTGATAAATCTACAACTATTGTATGCAGATTAACTAAAGGCATAAAAACCTTAATCGGAAGATAAGAACAGTATAATTCAATCATTCTTAAAGCAAAAAAATACTCACTCAATTTACCAGCATATAAGAATAGGAAAAACTGACTTTAACAAGCCGAGCAGCAGAGTGAAGACATATATATATATAAATACTTTTGCTGCGGTCTATTGCAATCAAACGGGGGGTACACAACTACATGTTATAACAGTCCTATATACAAAATTGCAGTGTTCTGAGGCTACTCCTTTTTGAGGTATGCGAGTTACGTACGTACAGACGTGACGGAAAAAATGCTTTCTGAATCCATTTGAAATGAATTTTATAATTCGTTTGGGAAGAACCGTCCTTTATTCTGTCCTTACACACAGATGTCACGCAAAAACATCGTTAAATTGCATTCGATAGCAGTCAGAACGGACATTTTCGTTGAAATATGATACCGGAATTTCTTGTGATTACAATACTTCCTTTCCTTTACTTTAAGGAAGTAAAAATAGAAAACAATTCTCAAAACATATTGTTACGGATTTCGCATTGAGTTAACTATTTATTTAGAACTGTAATTAAAATTATTTTATTTTCCCTCGCAAAGTAGACGAATTTGAAGAGAAAGCTATGACGGAAAATAAAAATACAAAAGCGCGTGCATTTAATATATAATAAAAAAATATCTCGTAATTCCTGTTCCCATCCAGGAAAACCGAGAAAATAGATATTACCAGAATGTTCTCGTGAATAATCAAAAAGCTTATAGAAGACGAATTAAAACACCTCAGTTCAGTTGCTGTTGTTTTAAGCGAACTGTTTTGTTTACTTTGCGCTCTTATTCATTGTAGCGAATTTGCTGTGAGATTGGATTAACTTTCTCTGTTTTGAATTAAGTTCTATTTAACGTTTAAGATATTGTGATACTATTGTACGAATATCTCTGAGGAAATATTTCAGAATTTTGTTTTATTTCTTGTGAAAAGAATAAATTTTATGAAGTTTTTATCGACTTGTGCATTCAATCCATTACAAACCCGCACGCATGCAACAATATACTTGAAATTAAAGTTGTTTGTTTACCTAATTTTTAATTTTACATTGGTACGCTCTCTTTCAATAAGAGATGTATTCTAAGAATTATAATTAGCGGTACAGCATCGGTGAAATAATTTCCAGAAACATTAAGAGGAGTACATAGATGAGCGTTTTGCATTAAAGATATTACGAACAGGTTATAAGAGATAAATTTTTGCCTTTTCGTAATTAAATGCTGCCAAAGTACCTGTTCAAATGTTTCTGATTATGCTTATGTTAAATTAGTCCAGCTCTACTTATTCCTATTTTGAAATATTTTTCATCGTTTCCTGTTATCAGTCGGTGAATGTGATCAAAACAGCCGTTGATAAAGGTGATCACATTAAGCGGTGCCTAATGTCGTAAGTTTTGACGAGCCAATCATCTTTAAAATGATAACTTGTAGAACTCATCCTGAAGAGAGATGTATGAGACTCCAAAGTTTTGGTAGTGCGTGGTGTAACGGTAGCACACTCGGCGCGTATTCGAGAGGTCCAGGTTCGACTCCCGGCAAGAGCATTGCTAATTTTTCACGTCTCCTGCTTTAGTGAAAACCTAATGATTTTACAGTGGCGCACGAACTAAAAAGGTGGTGAATGGTGATTCTTAACCATCAGGATTTGGCGATTGGGTCCCCTAATCCCCAGTTATCCTTTAAAAGGGGGAGTATGTAAGGTATTTTCTTCCCCTTTCGGCATGCCTTTGTGGTGTAACAATAGCACACTCGGCGTGTATTCGAGAGTTACAGGTTTGAGTCCCGATGAGGACATTGCTCATTTTTTACGTCTCCTGATTCGAAAAAACCTCATGACTCTATAATATCTTGAACCTACGAAAAAGCTGTTATCTAAAGACGACAGAACTTTGAATATTTTACGTCAATCAATTGAATACATCTATTCGGAAACTGCTATAATTGCTAACAAAGTATTCGTTCTGTTGAATATGGAAACTGATAAAAACTTCATTTGTATTACATTTCACACTGATGTTACTAAGCGAAAATGACATAAGTCATACAATTGGTTCGAAACATGAATGGTGTTAGCTCTAAGGAATTAAATGGTTGGAGAGTTACCCGAAACAAATGGGGCACAAAGACGGAATTTCTGAGTATTTGCTTATCTAGGTTTGGATCAAGAACATTTACGATCATTTGAACAGGATGGGCTAATAATAGTTTAGATAAGAGCTAATGACGTAGTCTAGGCAGATCCAATCTGAGTAGGTTTTGAAAGCCTGTATTAAAGGAAACGTTAGGAAATTCAATTGAGCTGTAAGATTGCAGAAACCTGATAATAGGATTATTATCAAAATATGGCAGCGAACAAAGCGAAATCTATAGCCTCTGTCTAATTAGAATGGAGTAATGTTGATTAGCATACAGATTAAGTAACATTAGTAATCATTTAAGCAGAATTAGTAATATCTGAATATTTAAAGTATTAACGAAACATTAAACCTGTGTGTATTCAGACAAAAACTATTGACAGCTGTTATATGAGGCATTTCAGAATGGAGTATATGTAGCAATGCATCGATGAATAAATTCAAAGGTATTCAAAAGTTGAATGAGAATCGTAATCTCTCTCTCTGTGTTTGTTTGTTTGCGGGAAGCAGCCCACCCACTTGATGACAAGTCGCCCTATAGCTTTATTAGGCTGTTCCAGCTCTCTCTGTGTATATGCATTTCACCATTTCCCCAGAGACAAACTTGCCGATTTCAAAACCATCGTCGGCTTCAACAACGAGACATAATAATCAGGGTTAGATGCGGCCTGGATCGTTGCCTCCAAGATAAACTCGTCATTTCGTGTTTTCTAATTATCTAACCGGCATGGCCGTATATATACGGCCTAGAATATTTTTTGGGATATCTGTAAGAACGTATACATACGTGCATATTAAAGCATGTTAAAGAATTTAAGGCAATATATTAAAAGTACACAAATCCAGGTATAAAATACCAGACGAATGTTTACACTAAAATCAAGAAAGTAATTTCTTCTCTTAGTAGTTTCGTGAAATTTGTGCTTTTTTAGTGAAACCCTGGCCGGTCAAAGCGTTTTAAACCGCAAAATACCGCGGAAATGAAAAGAGAATTTTTGTTGCTTTACTGGTCATATTCTTTTCACAGTAGGGATGAATCAGGTTCATGCAAAGCACAAGTCACTTAAAAACGCTGGAAATCGGAAAGAACCCCCACCCTACTTTCAGCTGACATTGTTATAGGAACTACTTCTCCGACAGTCGAGCTTTAAGGAATTGTTCTTTTTTAACTTTCAGATATGGAAGTAGGGAACACAAACGAATTTGACAAGTAAGGGGTTTAAGTTAATACGACGAAAACTTCGAAATAGGTCTTAACAGCTGATAAAAGGAGAAAAGACACATTTCTGTTGTAAACTAAGGCAGTTTCAGAAAAAAAACGAAAGACAGCAAATATATCTAACTTTCATACGACGGTAAAAGAGAAATTTTGAAAAGGCACAGTCTTCTTTCTGAACATGTGATCTTCGGAGACTGAAATTTGAATTTCGAATTTATGTTTTATTTATATCACACTCTGTGCAAATTTTATGACTTGTTTGATTAAAAAATCAGTAACCTAAAAGCAATGTGTTGCCACCACTCAGAACAAAATATTTTTCTCTTCGGCATGCCAGTTTGTTGCCGTTCGATAAAAAGTAAGGTAATATAATCTAATATACGAGTATGCTATTAAACTTTCAAGTTTAATCACCAAACACAGTTATTCAAAAGCAATGTGTTGCCACAACCAAAAATAAAATATTTTCATCTTCTGCGGACCAGTTTGTTGCTACTGGACAAAGCGCAAGATATTTGAATTTTCTGTTAGAAAACCAAACAAAACCAAAACAAAAAAGCAATATACACTAAACTCTATTTATTATTATTATTTATGCTACTCTTATTTATTTATCAGCCCAAAGAGGCAATTTGCCCAGAATGGCTATTAATCTCGTTTCGGCATTTTGCGTCGTCCATTATAAAACAGCGTTTCACGTTTCAAATTGTTGCCATCACATATTAAAGCCCTGCAATATATTTAAAGAAATTAAATAATGAAGAAGCTGGCATAGATGTATGTATGTTTCTTGCACTGTGAAAAAAATAACGGTACAAAGAGACACCGAATTTTGAAAAATGTAGTCCTCCACTCGAAAATGGGCATCTGGAAACCCAAATTTGGAATTTGTTGTATTATCTATTTCCTATTTTGTAAACTTTAACGAATTTTTATTAAAAAACTTAATAATTTCAAAGCGAGCAGTGGCAACCCTTGTACGAGAAAAGCCATTTTTATCGTCAGCGGTCGATAGTGTGTATCGAAAATTCTAATGATATGCCCGTTTTAAATATTTTGTGATATTGCTGTTGAATTGGATTTTATGGTTTAAGTGCGAAAAACCTGATATTTAATAAACAAAGGTAGCACACAAAACATTAAAAAAAGGCCCTAGAAAATTTGAAAGACTTTTTTAAGGTCATTTTTATTTATTTATATATTTTTATTTTTATTTTTACTTGTTAATCGGTTTTAGTTAAATGAAATGCATTTAGTTGTGATATACCTCATTAAAATACATCAAATACTTTTATGGATTATCACTTCTATTTTTTATAGTAATCAGGTATTATGTTAGCGGAAATTGATTCATTTTAAGGTTTTGTATAATATTACAACAGTCATTATTTAAATGCGCTCGTTATTCACAAAATCACTTACAAAATTTAATAAATGAATGCATCACTCAAGACTGCACTTAAGATAATGTATATCGTTTTGATCTTTTGAGTTACAGATAGTCAGATTTTAAAAAGGTAAGATTTTATGAGGTGTTGCTTAAAATACAATGCCTGCCAGCATTCACATTTTAACTAGCAGATGCCAATAAACTAAGAGAGCTTTTGGTCTTATCTCTCATTGCAGTTGCTCGCTAACAGGGCAGAATAAATGGCTTCCGAGATATATATCTTTTCCACGCCTCATTGCTAGAGAAAAACTACAACAGTAAATGAACCATTTTTCTATGAAATCGTCGCAAAGGGGGAATTACACGTCTATGAACAAAAAAATTAGAAGAATTATGATCAAAATTATGGACAAAAAAAATTAAAATAACATCTCTATATTTCTTATATGTGTAGTAACAAAATATTTTTACTCATAAGGCCTAGAAGAAAACTTAGGCATTCAAAATCTAGAAATCAGTAAAAATTAATGCTATTTATATTTCGCTAACAAAATTGATGTTAAGACACAATAACACGCCGAACGAAACTAATTCAGAAGTCAAAACAACAAAAATCAGCGTAATATTCTCAATATTTTCACAGGACTAGTTTCGATGGTTTTTACCGAACCATCATCCTTAGCTGCGAAACACGTGAATGAAGAAGATCGGAAATAATGATTAGATAAGATAAGAAAGCCTGGACAAGAATAAGCACGTGGCGCCATCTGTTGGTGAAACCAGAGCTAAAACATAATTTCTTTAAAGGCCGAAGGCAAAATTGGATTGGAATTAAGATCGTTAACTAGAACAGAAAGATTTTTTTGAATGTGAAATGCCTCTAGAAAATCCAGTTCTCCAATGGAAGATGTTTTTTGAATAATTTTGGCAGCAGAAAAATTGAAAATGTGATTTTCGGACCAACAATGTTGAGCAACAGAAGACTTCTGAGTTTCCTTTTTTCTAACATATGCCTCATGTTCTTTGACGCGAAATTTTAAGGCTCTTTTAGTTTGGCCAATGTAAATTAAACCACATTGGCAAGGAATCCTATAAATCCCCCAGGAATTCATATCCGGAACGGGGTCCTTGAGTATGGAACTCGGAATTTTATTGATGGGAGAATAAA
>KK116906.1:202502-223772 GCA_000611955.2 Stegodyphus mimosarum
ACCCCGTTCCGGATATGAATTCCTGGGGGATTTATAGGATTCCTTGCCAATGTGGTTTAATTTACATTGGCCAAACTAAAAGAGCCTTAAAATTTCGCGTCAAAGAACATGAGGCATATGTTAGAAAAAAGGAAACTCAGAAGTCTTCTGTTGCTCAACATTGTTGGTCCGAAAATCACATTTTCAATTTTTCTGCTGCCAAAATTATTCAAAAAACATCTTCCATTGGAGAACTGGATTTTCTAGAGGCATTTCACATTCAAAAAAATCTTTCTGTTCTAGTTAACGATCTTAATTCCAATCCAATTTTGCCTTCGGCCTTTAAAGAAATTATGTTTTAGCTCTGGTTTCACCAACAGATGGCGCCACGTGCTTATTCTTGTCCAGGCTTTCTTATCTTATCTAATCATTATTTCCGATCTTCTTCATTCACGTGTTTCGCAGCTAAGGATGATGGTTCGGTAAAAACCATCGAAACTAGTCCTGTGAAAATATTGAGAATATTACGCTGATTTTTGTTGTTTTGACTTCTGAATTAAAATTGATGTTGTTAGCTATGTTGTTAACTATTAAAAATAATTTAGTTACTTTATAAGGTATTTCTCCCGCCTTCTTCGCATGACTTCATGGTGTAGTGGTCAGCACGCTGCGCGCGTATTTCAGAGGTCCGTGGTTCGAATCCCTGCGAAGGCGAAGCACACATTTTTCACAATTCCTGCTTTCAAAAAATACCTATTGTCTCTACAAGTGGCTGCCGAACTAAAAAAGTGGTGGATGATGATTCTCCACCACTAGGATTTGGTGATTGGGTCCCCTAATTCCCAGTCGGCCTTTAAAAGGGGGAGTATATAAGGTATTTCTCTAGCCTTCTTTGGATGCCTTCGTGGTGTAGTAGCCAGCAAGCTGGGCGCGTATTCCAGATGTCCGTGGTTCGAATCCCTGCGAAGGCGAAGCACACATTTTTCACAATTCCTGCTTTCAAAAAATACCTAATGTCTCTAGAAGTGGCTCCCGAACTAAGAAAGGTGGTGGATGATGATTCTCCACCTCTAGGATTTGGTGATTGTGTCCTCTAATTCCCAGTCGGCCTTTAAAAGGGGGAGTATATAAGGTATTTCTCTCGCTTTCTTCGCATGCCTTCGTGGTGTAGTGGTCAGCAAGCTGGCGTATTCCACATGTCCGTCGTTCGAATCCCGGCGAAGGCGTTGCTCATTTTTCACAACTCCTGCTTTCAAAAAATACCTAATGTCTCTACAACTTAATGACTTTTATTAAGACGTATTAATATATTTTCATAAAAATTTATAGCACAAAAAATATTAGAAAGAGGAAGATACGTAAGTTTAAAATTCTCTTAACCGCTTTACGTAGCCATTAATGTTTACTAATTTCCAGATTTTCATTGCTTCTAATTTTTTCAGTAAAAATTTATCAGTTAACATAAAAATATGAAATACAGAGGTATAAATATTACTCTGCGATGCTATCATCATGCGATAATTTACATGTGCTTTATTTTTTAACAAGATATTTTGTACCACGTTTCAAAACTCCGAAATATTTGACAACTTTATATATTATTAGATTGAAGTTATGAGTTTTATACAAGATATTAAAAATGTGTTACTATACCAGTATTTAGTAAATTAAATTATAGCACTATATGTTGTTATATCAATATTTATTAAACTGAATTATGGTTGTTTTACAGCAAGTTACGAGGAGCCGCTGTTAATATTTATGAAAAAACTGCATCGAAAAAAAATTTTTTTTCGCTGTCACAATATTTAAACTAAATTACGGTTGTTTTAGAACATATTGCGATGAGCTTCTGTTAAAATTTACAAACTGAGGATAAAAGTAAAATGTGTTGCTGTCACAATATTTAGTGTTTAGAAATTACGGTTCCCTTTAGATTATTCCCCTTAGAAGATTGCAAAAGTATGTTGTTTTCATAAATCTACGAAATAAGAATTACGGTTCTTTTACAGTAAATTTTTATGAGCTGCAAACGCAAACCATATGTACGTTCATATAGGTTACTATAATTTGCTTATTGGTTTAGACGGTATAAATATAAATTATACCTTTCTGAGAAATATCTTATTTACAATGGAACAACTGTTATTATGCATTGGCTAATTAGCTCTGTGCACGTGATTCTTCCAACGCAAACTAAAGGAAACGCACGTGTCAGCAGAATTCATAAAAACAATGAGTGATTAATTTAGAAGTGTGTCACCTTCTTACACGTGCCCATTGATACTCTGTAATGACCTTGATCTCGCATACTCACCGGTTACCTTGAGCGTACCCTGCAATTACTATGACATTGAGAATCTCCTGGTTTTACCGAAAGTTGTTTTCGCTGCTGCCTTTTTCATTTCACTTTTTAAAGGTAATAAAAACTGTCACTGTAGATGATATTATGCAGATGATTTATATCAGTTTCAAAATGCATTACAAATATTGCTTGGAAATTTTTTTATAATTATCACTGTATATGTGAACGATAATAAATATTACACATCTTTTTTTAATTGTGACACAGCGTTAATAATCATACATAGTTTATATCTAATTATTGGCTTAAAACCCTTTTCTTATAGGATGTAATTTCGAACAACCTTTAAATGCTAATTTCTGCGTATAGGATTTATGCGTGCTGAAAACTTCAAAGGTAATAATTCAAAAAAAAGGTTTTGACGACAAAAATTAGTCGTCAAAACCACTGCCACCTTGGCGATGTCTCGCTAATTTACCAAGATAGCCATTTACTCAATGTTAATTGACTTGCCTCTGTATTCTTATTTTTCCATTACAGCTTCTTCTCTTTCAATAATTTGATATTACATTTTATAAAAGATGTTACAGTTCCACTCATAATTTCACTCAGATTATTTACACCTTTACAAAATTCGTAGCAATATGTATTTCTGAATGTAAACTAATTTAATTTAGATAAATGTACACTGCGAAAAAAAAAGAGAGGACAGATCTATAGCTTCCGTTCTACTGGGTCGATTAACGAAATTCAACTTGCGTTTTTCACGACTCGAAAGCGCGACTTAGGATATGTATTAGATTTATATATGTCATTGTTTTAATATAGGTATTTTGACACAAATTCGTACTTTTCCTGAAATGACATGAAAATTGTTTTTCACACATTTCGATTCTACGATTCAAATTAACCAAATTTTAAAGTTTTGTAAAAATCGCACGCGTAGTTTTTAAAAAATTAGCTCACAAAATTTTAGCTCCTCAATGTGAACTGAATTTGGTATATACTCATTAATATCTCTTTTTCGAATAAACTTATTTCATTTTCCTTTCATATTTGGAAATTTAAGTTCATTCCATATAAGTTCATTCCATATTTTTAAATACTTTTTATGAATTTTTCGTAAAACAATTCGAATTAAAACCTATATATTTTTGCCATCATCTTAAAGTAGATGTATTTCTAAGCATACCAGCAAAAAGAGTAGAATTTTTTATACAAAATTTTCTAAAATATATGTGAATTTACATTCTGGCGCGTTCTGAAATTTGGCGTATTTATTATAAGCGATAATAACGCCAAATGTGGTTTACGCACTCTTAAAGTTATTTGAAAGTATGAACGATGATTTTTTTCCGTCGTGCTCAATGAAAAAACGGAAAATAAAAGAGTTGCTATAAATTAAGAAATTCGCCTAGTGAATTATTCTTGGCGCAAACTGAAAAAAATCCGCCATGATAAATTTTTAAATTTCTCCATAAATGCCTCACCAAAAATTGCAACATTTAATATCTAGGTATAATTTGAGTAGTAGGATCGAAATATGGAAACAAATTAGTATGTTATTTAAAACAAAGTCAGATTTTGTGTCAAAATACCTATGTTAGGACAATGCTATATACAGATCTAATACAGAGGCTTTTTGCACATTTTTTAGACGATGTATATTGTATTCACAAAACTAAATTACATAAAATTGTGTTTTAAATGTTCTATTTGACATCCCTTATTCTGAACTATCTTTCGACACCGCAATTTCCAGGATAATAATGCCTTTTGAAGTGTCAGAAGAGGTATTCAAATCCCATTCCTCCCGAACAGCTTTCCAGAGTCCTGTTAGGGTTTTGGAACAACGTTTGGATAATGCAGTTTTTAAAAGTCCTAAAGCACAAATATCCATAGGTGACACATCGGGAGATTTAGTAGGGATATCAGTGAAGGGTATTGCCTTGATACCAGTTCCATTTCGTTTAGGAAATTTAGTGGATTTTGATGTGTGACTGTTAGCATTGTTCTGATGGAGTCTCACAGATCGATGGCACTGTGGGTAAAGCGATGGTATTTTATTCAGAAAAATTGGCGATAAAATATGTTCCTGATAGTATTTGGAGTCGATCTTAATTTTTTGCATTCTCTTTATTTTTAAGTTGCCATTATAAGAAAAACCAGGAACAATCATGAATCCCTTAGAAAAACATTCTTTCGATTCTTTGAACCATGTACTTAAATTTTTTCTCCCCTTTTTATGATAATAAATGGCTCTTTTTTTGTTAAAGTCATTTAAATACACCCATGCTTCATCTATTGTGACAATTGTTTTCCATTTTTCTTTGGTTAAGTGTTTGTCATATAGAATTCTGCAGCGTGTCCTGCGTTGAGCGATATGCTTTGGAAGAAGACGATGCACATAGCGTTTTTTCGCTTTCTTAAGATTTAAATCAACGTTTATCATTTTGTTTACAGTGGACACCGAGCATTTTAATGATTTTGCAACTGTCCTTTGAATAAGGGGATTTTCTTTTAACATTAAACAACGTACCTTTGCAATAGTCGAAGATGCCTCTTTTTTCCTTGAATACGTATTTGGAATTTTTGTCCCACTTGAGACTCCAATTTGACGTTTTTTTCCTTTCTTGTTGATGATATTACCTATCGACGCTTTAGATATCAGAAAACCATGACTCTCACATCGTTTTTGGATAACGGAGTATGCATATTTCTCTTCGGAAAGAGCGTAAATGTAGCCTTCGAACCACTGCTTTGTTAAATTCGCCATTTTGAATAAAAACAAAACTTTCAAGCCACAGACGATAATTTTGATATTTGCCTTATTTATCCTTTACATTTGACAATCAAATTTTTCTATAAAAATATTTGAGCATTGTAATTAGTACAGCATTTTATTATTTTTATTCTTGCCCTATTATTTTACCAATTATCTAGATATTTCTTTCGATTGTAATTCGTCCAATCTTTTCCCTTGATTATAAATGCTTTATTTGGGCATTACATGTAAATTATTTCCTTCCCTCGTTTGTTTCTATTTGTGTTCGGACAACAAAAACGGGTAGGGAAAAGAGACCAACTCAATGAGAGCCTCAAAATTATACAGATTTTTTGAAGTATTGTATATAAAAATTTCTTTTAGAATTAATAACCATTATGCTAATTGACGATAGAGGTCACAGTGAGTTGATCGGAATGAAACCGGTTCTTGTTCTTCAGTTCATTCACTTTGTTTAAAGCTTCAGAACGCATTTCCCTTGACAAGTTCTGTTTGGAGCTTTAAATAACAAAATATTAGCTTTGGTTTTCAATGTTTTTGTATTTTCAACTTTTTTTTACTTTTTCTGTTCCAAATGTGTATTATAAAATTTGGAAATTCATAAAAATAGAAATAGGTAGGGGATCATGGTTCTTACAATCTTTAAGTAATTCTCTCATATATTTCATTTCCCATATTAGATGGTATAAAATTTTGCAGAACTACGCGCAGATTTTCTACTAGTTTTTCTAGTTTTTTTTTTTTATCTTAACAACAAATAGAAAATTTGTCAACTTTCTCATATATATATATATATATTACTATAACTTGTATATTATATGTATGTATAATATTAATTACTTAAATCAAGTTTCAATGATACAAGAGCTTGACAGTGTAAATATAAAAGTACCATACTGTAATTCTGTAAGTGGATCGCTCGGTCAGATCATTAACTACTTATTTTTGTTTAACTGATTAACGTGATTTTGAGTTTCTTGAAAGACTAGTTTCCTATATTATTCCAATCTCTACATTCGGCGTACTATATGATGCTAATTAACAATATTTTTCAAGTTTATTTTCCTCCTTACCGCATGTCTTTGTGGTGCAGTTACAAGAAAATCCTGCTAGTAATCGAGGAGTCCGGAGTTCGAATCTCAGTGAGAACACTAAATTCTATAATTTAGTCAGGTTTGTAGTACTGTAATAATGAGTTACTTCTGTAGTTATGTTTTCACATTTTATATCTTTTCAGGATCACAACTGAAAGAAAATATTCTTTACATCGTAAAGGAAAACATCCTTTATATCTTTTTAAGCAAAATATTGGAAGAATGCCCGGCTAGCCTTTTATAGAAGGAAAATATTTTCTGGTTCATCGACTGGGGGTCTTGCCTGCATTTTGTCCAACAGCTTGTCCAATATCCTTGGTATGGAAGCATAACAAAAGAACTTGTTATTCCTCAGCGCAGAAATTGTTAGAAAGGAAGAAATGCAGACAGGATTCTTCCGTCAATATTCTGAGAGCCCACGGGTGTTTCTTCTTTGTGAAGTACGAGGGAAAAAAATGGCAATTCAAAACTTGATTTTTTATTTATTTATTTTGCTAGGCAACAGGGAAGCAAAGGAATTGTATACTGCTCTCGAATATAATTCTCTTCAGTTAATAAGAATTACTATGATATTAATTATTATGGCAAGAATCGGAAAATAGATTAGATATTAATGATTTTCAGTCTAGTTTGACTTTATTTTCATTGCCTTTAAAAACGAAAGAGAGTAAGGCGTAGAAAATTTACAAACGGAAGTTATTAAATTAAAGTCTTTAAATCTTTGAAGATACAGATTTGATTAATTTTTTAAAAGATAATTATCCTCGGTTACTACATTTTGCAATAAGAATAATCACTTTATATAGAAATACATTTATGTGCGAGCAATTCTTCCCGCAGTTGAAAAATAATAAGCCTAAGCGCGGTTGGTAATACAGATAATTTCTACTAATTCTTCTCCAAGGTTGCAAATTTTATGAAAATCAAAGCATCATGACGTATTCTAACTGAAAGTTTAATAAGACATAAAGAAATTTATAATTATTTATGCACATAAATACACGCATTCTGCATGTGTGTTAGGAAAAATTTAATATATAAAAAACGAGTAATAAGTTGTGATTATTTACTCTAAAAAATTTTGAGTGATTGACAGAACTTGAAATTTAAAAAATTTGAAACGTTTTCGTAATTTGTTTATTTTCTTTATTTAAGTTAAGTCTTTCCGTGGATAATTCGACATGTTAGAATAATTTGAAATAAATGTCAGTCTGAAAATTTCATATTTAACTAGCAATATATTTGAATTACAAAGTAGCAGAAATATCTTGCATCTAGCTGCCGACATTTAGTTCCAACAGAAAACAAATGCAAATTAGAATTTTTCCTTTGTGATATTATTATTACTGTTTATAAATGTTTTAAAAACAAAATTTTAAATTTAGTTTAAAAATTTAATTAGCTAAAAAATACATTTTTACTTTGATTAAAAAAACTGACCAGTTTCATCTTCTCTCAAACTGCGAATTCGGTTTCCATACAATTCGAGTTTGAGACCATCGGCATAGGATATAATAATGAAGACAAATTATCGCTATTTTTTAATAATGCCTTCATTTAACAATGTTTACTTTTTGACATGCTAGGATATTATGCCTTCAAAATAGGGTTTGTGGTTTATGAGGTGTTGGTGCACGTGATTATAGCAAAGCCACGAGGGATATCTACCTAAGGGAAGGATGCCTTCGTGGCGGACTTTCTAAGGTAAACTTACTCCTATACACGTGACACCTAGGGAAACCACGTAAACGTCCATGCAACCAGTCCGTTCGTGCGATTCGAAACTCGGACAGATTTGCCAGTGTTCAGCGACTTTATACCGCTCGGCCGCTGTGGTTTATGGGGAATACCGATTTTACGTGAAATTAGTTCTTAAATTTTAAGTCGGCTTTAAATTCCCTGCCACCCCAAACTACTAGCTAAAATATGTCTGAAATAAGCAACAAAATCAAATCTGGAAATTTCTAAATTATTAATTTTAAGCAATTATTTTAATTAATTAATTCTAAACAATTAATCTAAGCTATTGCCCAAGATTACTGTATCGAAGCCAGCTGTATTATACATGCGTTACAAACTAAGAAGCTTTTGTTCATTCTCAAGTAAAATATCCTATTCTGAAGTTTCTGATTAATTTTCTAAAACAAAATTTTATTTTTCTTATAAAAATGAATTCGTAAAAATTAATTTTAAAGGTTATCTTTTTAAAGGTTATATTTTAATTACGACAAAGCATTATACATCTATCCGCCTAAGAGAAGAGATGGAAAGTCTCTCTAAGGGTAAGTGGTCAATATTTATGTTACACATGGGGAAAACTCCCACGCAGGCAGCCAGGTTGCCCGTAATCGAACCGAGGTCGAAATACCAGAGTTTAGAGACTTAACAACTCGGTCGCTGATGGACTAGCATTTTAAACGAATGACAGAAAATGAAATTAATTTTTTACTGTGAACATACGACTGCATCATTTTTGTATTTTGTTCTGAAAATATTCAGTACTTTGTAAAATTCCTCTACCACTATTCAAATAGTTTCTGTATCCTAATGCTTCAAGCGATAAATTTATGATCCTCCATAGGTTATTGTAATTGCCTGACTTCATTGATATCTGTGGCCTTTGATTGATTAATCGATCAATGTCCGTTCCTTGGATTTTATATTGGCAAGTTTAGACGAAGAATTTACCTCATCTTGGACTTAACAATTATCCGCAGTAAATAGTCAACTTCAAAGCATTTCTTAATTCATAAAAGTATTTTTCCCTTTTTACTTCGTTGTACGAAGAAAAAAATGTATTTTAATCTCGGAAAATTTCGGGTATCATATTTCAATGAAAATATCTATTTTGACCGCAATCGAATGCAATTTAACGATGGTTTTGAGTGGTAAAGAAAGTAAAAACAAAATAAGTCTAATTTTAATATTCGTACGTAAGAACACAATAAAGAACACTTTTCCCCAAAAAAATTATAAAACCGATTTAAAATGGATTCTGAAGAGAGTTTTTCGTAGCGTCTGTGCGTACCTACGTTAATATGTACGTATGTACGTATGTATCTCGCATAACTCAAAAACGAGTAGCCTCAGAACGTTGAAATTTTGTATATAGGACAGCTATAACATGTAGATCCGCAGTCCTATTTTGGTTGCAATCCGCTGCTCTAAAAGTATATAAATTTGTGTATATATATATCCACTTTGTTACTCGGCTCAGTGAGCTCAGTTTTTTTATTCTTATATGTTGGTAAATTATACACTTTTTGCTTTAAAAGTGATTGAATTATGTTGTTCTTATCTTCCAGTGAAGGTTTTTACGCCTTTAGTAAATTTGCATGCAAGATCTGTAGAATTATGAACAATTTAAAAGTTGTTTAAATGCGGCTGAGCCTAATCATTTTTCTCATGACGGACATATTTGTTTACATTTGAAACTTAGGAGAATATTAGATTTGTTGCCAATTTAGAGAAACTTAGCTTCGCAACAACGAGATAACGCCTTACTTCGTAATTTTTAATGTAGATATTTTGAGGTTTTATGTGTTTTTGCTTCGTCGCGAAGTGAGAACTGAATTAATTGAATGAGAAATACTGAATCGTCAGCGAAAAACTGTTTCTTTCTTTTTTTGTTCGTTTTATTTCTTTTACACATCGTTTTAGATTTATTATAGTATTTGAGTAGAACATGTGGCAACGATTAGGTAATTCTCCAGAGGATATATATAATTTTTGTGCATTCTGATGGGTTATAAAGTAAATGAGATGTAACGCTGCTAAATGAAACTAGCGCCAGAGTGTCTCTGTGGTAAACAAATATAGTGAATTTTAATGAGTGCATTTATTTTATTGTGGTTTATGCGCTATCGATGAAATGGATTTAATTCAATCCAATAAGTTTAAATGAAACTCAAAATGAGTATAATTTAATATTCCGTACAAGAAAGTCATGTTGTATACACATCAGATTTTTTTTAAGTTGTGAATAAGTACTCACTGTGTATGTAAAAGCGCTAAATGCCTGCCATTTTAACATCCTTAAATATATTGTGTCCCAATCCTAAATTATAGGGTGTCCCAATCCTAAAATGTAGGGTGTCCGAACAAAAGAACCGAATTTTATATGTCTACAAAAAACGCTTAATTTTAAAAAAGCGAAAATATTTTTTTAGATACCTAGCTAAATATTACAATTTAGGAATGTTGAGTCTGATTATCTGAACTAAAAAACATGGCATTTTATAACTGTCAGTTCATTTCCCAACTTCGTTGCACCTTAGTTGATCTGGAGCGCTACCCATACAAACAGCGATTTTTGATTCTGAAAACTCTCTACAAAACCGGTAAGTGTTACGCACTGTATGTTAGGAAACTTTGTGCAGCATTTTGATGTGAAAATGCATCTAATGGAACTACAGATAGCAGACTGATAAAGAAATTTGAGAACACAAATTCGACAGCAGACATCAAATCTCCACCTTCTGGATCCGGCCAGTTTGTTGAAACCATCATTTATCGTAAATGACATGGTATTACAAGTCTCAAAGAATCCGAAATTAAAGAATAGAAATAAAAGAACTTAAAGGAATCAGAACCCGTCTTTAATCCACCCGATATGCAGGTATGTGAGAAAGGGATTACGAAATTCATCGAGAGAGTACGCTGCTATAGAACAAGTCGAGGAGAACATACGCGAGACATTATTTTGCATTCTTAAGTATTGGGTGCTTGAATTAACCCTAACTGTTTGTTGGACAGAAAACACATATTTATTTTAATAGAACGGTATAAGATAATTTACTGAAAGCATAAGCGTCCTTTATGCAGCAACAACGTTTCCATACTTTTAGGGTAACTTGCATTCCTCGATAAAAAAAAGGGGGGTTCGTTTGAGGTAATCCACTAATAAAGCCACTTTTCGAGATCATTAAAAGATGTGAAGTTTTGTTCAGAAAGGCCAAGTAGCATGGACCGAAACAAATGGCAATCGGAAGGAGTAATGTCAGTGAGGTGTTGCCTCTGAGACAATGCCATCGAAGTCTCTTCAAGATTTCCTTCACTCGGTTTGCAACATGTGCTTTGTCAGTGGCATGAGGCAGAATTACTTTGCCGTGCCTCTTAAGTTATTGCGGCCGTTTGTCTGTAAGTAAGCTATTCCGATTGAGCACTTAAGCTTCATAGCATTCAGCAATCACGTTTGACCCGATTGCAGCAGACCTGACTTGATCCCACCAAAGCAAAATATTCTTACCATCAAAATCCAGTTTTGACGTTGATGATGATGGTTCGCTTCGACACGTCTGTAATTGCATGCATAAATGACTTTCGTTTTTGTCTTTGAAGCAGCACTTCACAAATAATTAAACATTTCGCAATGTCCTTTCTTTGTCAATTCATGTGGTACTTAGTTTCCTAATTTCTCAATCCTCCTCTTTGCTTTAAAACGCCTACTATCACTTGACGCATTAACATTTAGTGTTTCAAACAACCGTTTAAATTTCTCAGATAAATCTTCTGCGAGTCAATTGTTATCTTTGAACAGAACGTATTCTCTGTACACTTCCACTGGGAAACGATGACTTTCCGCACGAGATTTCTTGAATGAAAGCAGAAGAATACCATTTCCCGCAAATGCTGTTTTGTAGGTACACTGTGTGAAAAAAAAAAAAAAAAGTTCTATATCTTCCGTTCTACTGGGCCAATTGACGATTTTCATGTCTCGAAAACGCGACTTAGGATATATATTAGATTTATATATAGCACTGTCCTAACACAGGTATTTTGGCACAAAATCGGGCTTTTTGTGAATAACATACCAATTGTTTTCCATATTTTGATTCTATAATTCAAATTATGCCTAGATATAAAATTTTATAATTTTAGGTAAGAAATTTACGGAGAAATTTAAAAATTTATCTTGGCGCATTTTTTTCAGTTGGCGCCAAGAAAAATTCACTTGGCGAACTTCTTAATTTATAGCAAACTATTTTCCTTTCCTTTCTTTTCCTTGTCCGCGAGTGGAAAAAAGCCATCGTTCACATTTTCAAATAATTTAACAGAGTGCGTAAACCACATTTTCGTTATTATCGCTTATAATAAATACGCAAAATTTCAAAACGCGCCAAAATGTAAATTCACGTACATCTTACGAAATTTTGAATAAAAAACTCTATTTTTTTTAGGTATGCTTAGAAATACATCTACTTTAAGATGATGGCAGAGATTTATAGGTTATAATAAAAAAGTGTTTTCGAAAAATTTATAAAAATTATTTAAAAATATAAATTTTAAAAGTAAATCATAAAAAAGCTGGCGAATTTATTTGGAATGAATCTAAATTTCGAAATATGAAAGGAAGAATCAAATAAGTTTAATAAAAAAAAGATATATGAATAAATATATGCCAAATTCAATTAACATGGAGTAGCTAATATTTTGTTAGAGCTAATTTTTAAAAAAACCTGCTCAAGTGCGATTTTTACAAAACCTGGCAATTTGACATCACATGAGTCGTAAAATCGAAGTATGGAGAAAAATTGTCATGTCATTTCAGAAAAATTCCGATTTTGTGTCAAAATACCGATATTAGAACAATGCTATATATAAATGTAATACATATCCCAAGTTCGAGATATGAAAAACGCAAGTTGAATTTCGCCGATCGGCCCAGTAGAATGAGAGGTATAGAACTGTCCTCTTTTTTTTTTTTTTCGCAATGTACAAACCCCGACAAGGCACGAAATAGGCATATCCTTCTCACTCCACTCGAAAGTCACGCCACAGATCTAAAAGCCTAATGTTTTTGTTGTTCCGTCTACTGTCGCTGTCTTTTATACTTTTATGCTGCGCTGGTACAGACCTCTCTGCGTCAACAGCGAGAATTAGTTCTAGCTCCCAACAGAAACATTTATGAGTTGTAAATACGTAAAAATATTGCAAACGAATACAAAACTAAGCTTTGCCTAAATTAAAAAAAAAAATCTCTCAAAAATAATCCAGTATCTTTCCTTAGGTCAACGGTTCAGTATTCAGTAGTGCTGAGGGCGATGTTTGCGTCGGTAACGTCAGGATTAACCAAGGATCTGGATATATTTATGAATATTAACCAAATGTACTTTTCTCTAAATTAAACAAAAAGTTTTGAAAAATCTTTCAGTTAGCAAAATTAGTATTTGTCGCGCCTATACGATGCGGAAGAATTTTACGTTTTGAAAATAAATATAAAAAATATCTAAGTAATTTTATAGCTGAAGCACAGATTAAATGAAATAAATAAAAAAGTTGCAATTCCTTTGCTTTACATAAATTTTTGTGTTATTATTTTTAAAATGTATTTTCAAAAATTTATAAAAATAAAATTATATTAAAGGAGTTAACAATAACAATCTATTTGTTGTTAAGAGAAAAAAAAAACTAGAAAAACTAGTAGAAAATCTGCGCGTAGTGCTGCAAAATTGTATACCATCTAATATGGGAAATGAAATATATGAGAGAATTACTTAAGGATTGTAAGAACCGTGATCCCCTACCTATTTCTATTTTTATGAATTTGCAAATTTTATAATATACATTTGGAACAGGAAAAGTAAAAAAGTTAAAAATACAAAAACAGCGAAAACCAAAGTTAATCTTTTCTTATTTAAAGCTCCAGACTTTGCTAAGGGAAAAGTGTTCTGAAGCTTTAAACAAAGTGAATCAACTGAAGAACAAAAACCGGTTTCATTCCAATCAACTCACTGTGACCTCTATCGTCAATTAGCATAATGGTTATTAATTCTAAAAAGATTTTTTATATACAATACTTCAAAAAATCTGTATAATTTTGAGGCTGTCATTGAGTTGGTCTCTTTTACCTACCCGTTTTTGTTGTCCGAACACAAATAGAAACAAACGAGAGAAGGAAATAATTTACATGTAATGCCGAAATAAAACATTTATAATCAAGGGAAAAGATTGGATGAATTACAGTCGAAAGAAATATCTATAAAATTGGTAAAAATAATAGGACAGGAATAAAAATAACATAATTATTTTGATGTCAGGAAGTTGAAGAAATGAGCAATACGCTCGCCGGGACTCGAACCACGGACCTCTCGAATACGCCTCGAGCGTGCTGACCACTACACCACGAAGGCATGCTAAGAAGGCGGGATGAATACCTTATATACTTCCCCATTTGGTGATGGAGAATCATCATCCACCATTTTTAGTTCGGGCGCCACAGCAGAGATATTAGTTTTTTTCTTTTTTGGGGGGGGATAGCAGGAGATATGAAAAATGAGTAATGCCGTCGCTGGGACTCGAACCACGGATCTCTCGAATACGCGCCGATCGTGCTGACCACTACACCGCGAAGACATGCTGAGAAGGTTGAAGAAATACGTTATAAGATAAATGCCGACTTAATCCCATAAATCCCGGTTTGGTAAGGTAAATGCCTTCGTTGACGCGTTGCTTTTAAAACCCGTTATACTGTGTGGGGAATTCAATCAAAATCTGTTTATCAAAGTCGTGTCTTAAATGTTTTAAGGCCATTTAGGTTATTTGTAGGTAACGTTAGGTTATTTGAATATGGCAAAGCCACGAGGACTATGAGACTATAGAGAAGAAATGTCTTCGTGGAGGACTTGCGCGTATTCAAGTTACATATGGGAAAAACAACGAAAACCAATCATGCACGGAGCTCTTTTTTGGATCGAACTCAAACTACGTCTATTTACCAGTATTCAGCAGTCTTAAATATCCGGTCTCTAATGGCGCACTTTATGCATACAGCAAAGTAAAAGTCGAAGTTTATTTTATTACATTTTTTTAATATTACACATACACATCGGTCATTGAAGTTGAAAACTTTTGTTTGCAATGCGTTGGGCCTTCTTGGGTTTGAATTACAAATAACACGCAAGTGGACAGTGATGGCCATGGATATTTAAATGGATCAATGATACATCCAAAGAAAATGAAACGTGCAGGAGACATCTTTTAAAATGGTCAGAGATGACTGAACCGGGGAAATATTTTTGATGACATTTTTTCTTTTATAACATATTTTCTGGTGGACTCAAATTTTGTTGTCCCAAATGTAGGTACCAGAAATAGCTTAGATGCTGTAGGAGCCTGTTTTGCAGTTTGCTCGCTTTAGTAGCTGAAGTTTTGGCCTGTGAAGAATCCACTTCCGTTTGGATAAAAGATTATCACTGCAGGATGGATCGATTCTTTACAATAATCCGATAAAGTTCTGAATTCTCATGACCATCTAGCGCTATTAGTGGTGCAATCCCATAAAAGATAAATACCTCCTAGTTGCTGAAAATAAATCCAGACACTTGAAATTTACGCACAAACCAAGCTGGGTTCAGTGATTCATAAGGTTCCAGCAGCAATCTTAAAAGATATTCATGAAAAGCAGAGCATTATGTTAATTTTCCAATTATATGGCGTATTTCAAATTTTCTATAGTCCAATGAAATCCATCCTTACCTAAATGAATTCGATTTTTCTTGCTGTTCTCGGGAATACGTTATTTTCAAACAATCACGTGACTAGAATAGAATAGAGATTTGACAATATAGTGGCCAAACAAAAAAAAACGTTAAAGTTTCGTATCAAGGAACATGAATCTTGTGTCCGAAAGGGCGAAATTAACAAGTCTTCAACAGCGCATCATAGTTGGAAATTTAATCATAATTTCGACTTTGGATCTGCAAAAATTATCCAAAAAGTTTCTTCCGTTGGTGAATTGGATTTTCTTGAGGCTTCTCATATTCACAAAGATTTAGCATGTTTAGTGAATGATTTTAAGTTCAATCCAGTCCTTCCTAATCCTTTTAAAATTCTATTAATATAATTCTTGGTTATTATTTTGCCGATAGATGGCGTTGCCTCCTCGTGCATGGTACTGCCCGAGGGTATAAAAAGCCGTTACTGAGGTTGCTTTCCCTTTCTAGAAATTTCGTTCTCCTGATGAGGAGGGACCTGTAGCTGCCCTCGAAATCGATTGAATGTTTTAATGAATGTACGCCAAATACAAGGTTGTTTCAGCGAGTGTGATTAATCATGTGACTGTTTAAAATTTCTAGAGTGTCTTTCGGGAAGCTTGCAGGATGTTTAGACCCTTGAAGAACTAAGGGAAATATCGCTATGTCTTCTTAATGAAACAGATACCTGAGAAGGGTGTAAAAGACTCTTTTAATAAGAACTCAAATATATTAGCAGAATGCGCTTATTGTGCTTATAAAATCAGCCAGCATATATGGTGTAATTAAAATTCAAGATAGAATTTCAAATTAAAACTACGCTAAGCTGTAAGTTAGGCCATGTAGATATGATTAACGCGCAAGTTGGCTCAGACCTATAAATACGTGAAAAGCATTATTGGCATGAATAAAGCAACGCAGAACACTATTGTAGAATTTCAACTAGTAATGTGGCCTTCAGCAGGCGGAGCACGCCCAGTCTAAGCAATCTCACTTTAAATACTATGTATTTCGTTTGAATACAAGCGAACTAAAATTTGCATTCTGGTAGGAAAACGGAAAAGGAGAATAACAGTAAAGGTACTTAACATAAAATAACTGATTAGATAAAATAAATAATTACTTCACAGATTTCGTCGAAACTTCTATTGCATAATACGAGATGATGAATTTCCAGCATAGAAACCATACACTAATTATTGTGCACTTGAAATTTTATTCCCATTTTATGCACTTTCAGAGGTAATCGATCATTGCAAATAAATACGTGTTATTACCGGACGGTGATACATTCACTTCCAAAACTTCAGCACGGAGAGGAAAATGCTAATTTCCGGAAGCCAATCAGAATTGAAGAGGATGCAACTCGCTGCAGAGGTAGATGGAAGTATGTAAATATGTTAGGTAACAGCCAATTGCGGTTTCCTGTCAAGAAATATGCAAAAAAGGCAGTCTTATAAGAAGCCAGCTTTATGAAGGGTTACAGAAGTTGATTGTAAGTGCTGAGAGAAGGTTTTAAAACTTTCGTACAATTTGTTTTCAAGACATATGTGTTTCTATGACTTCCGGAAAACGAATGGAAGATTCTGGGCGTTGGCGTGCTGTGGGGCGTATTGAAGCAGGACAGTCGATCACAGATGTTACTCTTTTCTTTGGCGTTCATCATTCTGTAATTTTACGTTTATGGTAACAATTCCAAACCACACAAACAGTTGTCCGAAGGCCCGTAGCCGCTCGCAAAAGGGAAATCCCGCGCGGAAAATCGATATATTGCTATTGTAGCCAAGCGGAATGGCAGAGCGACCTCCACACGTGTGACATCTATGGTTACAGCGTCCATTGGTAAGGCGATATCTGCAGCTACTGTACGCCGCAGATTACATATTAGTAGACTGTACGCCCGGGTAACTCGAGTTTGTGTTCCTCTATCCGTCCAATCAAAAGGTGAACGATTACAGTGGTGCCGGGAACATGTCAATTGGAATGCGTCTGATTGGGGCAATCTCATGTTTACTGATGAGTCAAGATTTGCTCTGGAGCCAGATGAAAAGCGTATAAGGATACGGCGTGAACAACGAACACGCAATCCAAAAACATCACCGAACATCACGCATTCCGAGGCGGAAGCATTATGGTGTGGGCAGGGATTTCGTTAGGAAACCGCACCGACCTGCACATCTTTAAACGGGGTTCTTTGAAGGCTGTGCGGTATCGAGATGAAGTCCTAGAACCCATTGTGAGATTGTATGCTGCAGCAGTTGGCCCTACTTTTGTTTTAATGGACGATAACGCACGCCCCCATAGAGCTGACATCGTCGATGACTGCCTGGAGAGTGAAGGGATTGCGCGTATGGCGTGGGCAGCATATTCGTCCGACCTCAATCCCATTGAAAAATCTTTGGGATGCTCTCGTCCGTGCTGTATCTTCATGTTTCCCACCTCCAGCCACTCTTGTTGAGCTGGAAACTGCTCTCCAAGAAGAATGGCGATTCCT
The DNA here is from genome assembly GCA_000611955.2 of Stegodyphus mimosarum. Lineage (NCBI taxonomy): Eukaryota > Metazoa > Arthropoda > Arachnida > Araneae > Eresidae > Stegodyphus > Stegodyphus mimosarum. The sequence goes on from KK116906.1 coordinate 220,633, forward strand.
TAATTCTGCGGTGGTGGACCACCTAATTGAAAGCATGGTCACAAGGTGTAAACTTTGTATACGGATGAGGGGGGATCACATACTCTATTAATGTCCTTTTTTTCATTTTATGCTGTTTATTTTCACTTTATACATAATTCTGTTTAAGTCTCAAGTATGTCATTATCTGATAACTTACAAAAATTTAATACTGTTTTGACTACTGTACATAATTATTGATTTTGCTTTATGCATAAATATATATGCTATTTTCCTGCCGAATTTTGTGTCAGTCAAAGCAGTATTTGTTGATTGTTTTGCATTTTACATCTTCGTGTTTAACGTTTGCAAGAGAATGTAAAATCTGTAAGGTATATTTTAATTTTATAACAGTTGTTTTAATTTTGAAATCTTTCAATTCCTATTTCTATTTACAACTCCGTACCAGAATGAGTTTTTAAATTCGCGTTGAATTCAAATGAGTTAGAAGAAGTATTTAAGGAAGGTTCAGCTTACTTCGATAGAAGAGTGCTAGGAGTCCTTAGCGGCCTTCTGGTTTACGGCGTGTTTGCTTTTTGGCTAAGTCATTCTTAAAGCTGTCCCGCTAAGCAGTATTATATGTGCTTTTTAATATTCGCCAGGTAGTTCAATTTAAGAGCCAACTATGTTAGATAATTGTGTCTAACGTCGGCTAAGTCTCGTTCAGTTAATTACTTTTTAGTTTCTTAGTTCTTATTCTGAGTTAAAGCCCGAGTAGAGGCTTTCCTGTAAGCCCGAGAAGGAGCCGACTGTTATTGTTATTTCAGTGAATAAAAGGGTAACTTAACCCTTCTCGAGTCTGCGTCTTAATTGTTCTGAACTCAGAGATAATTCGCTACAGAGTTCACTAGGCTCCTTTACGTTTCATCATAGACAAAGGGAGGGGAACCCTGCAAGTCATTTACACAGGTAGTACGGATTATTATTTTTTATACGTTGAGCAATTTATAGACCTAAATTTTGAAAACCACTCAACTCCACAGCTTTAAAAATTGCTGCTCTAGCACAACAGTCATTCATAAATAGTTCTTTTCCAAGTTCTGGTAGGTCACTTGCTTTGCAAGGTATATTTTAATTTTATAACAGTTATTTTAATTTAGGTAACCTTTTCTGTCTTGCCTCGTGAACCTTTCGTGTCTTATCTCGTTTCAACTTACAACTCCCTACCAGAATGAATTTTTAGAATCGCGTTGAATGCAAATGAGGAAGAAATAGTATTAAAGGAAGCTTACTTCGAGAGAGAGCTAGGACTCCTGAGTAGCGCGCGTTTGCCTTTGGACTAAATCTCTCTAATTGCTGTTACGCTCCGCCGTATACCACGTGCCTTTTGATAGTTCGCTGGCTAGTTTAAAACTAAGGGCCAACTATGCTAGAATTGTGTTAGCTTCGGTTAGCTATAGTTAGCTCTCATTTCTTATTTTTGAGTTTAAGCCCGAGTGGAGGCTTTGTTATAAGTTCAAAGAGAGGAGCCAACTGTTCATCTTATTTTTGGGTGAACGAAGGATAATTACCCTTTCTTGATTCCTGTTATTTCGAACTAAGCGATAATTCACTTAACAATTCACTAAATTCCTCGACATTTAAATTAGCAGGATCAAAGTGAGGAACTCCACAGCTTTGCCGGCATTACCAGAATGAATAATCAATGAATCGTTTCGTAGCACTGGTGGAGAAGACCTTGCGATTAAACTTATTTGAGATAAACTGAGAATATACACGAAAAAAAATTGAAGCAAAGCGATTAGCCAATGAATTATTCTTCTCTCTTAAAAAGAAATAGAGTCGCCGTAGTAAAATTCTTACTTGATTCTGATAAAGTAACAATACTTCAGGCCAGTGACCTCTACCGCGTGTAGTAGTTTGATTAATGTTCAGAGTTGTGTGAATCTTTGACCACCTTGAGGAAATGCGTGAGAAAATAGTACATATTGCATGCTAGATTTCTTTGGCCCATTACTTCACAGCGTATTTTCGGTCCCGCCTTAAGTGGTATTTGAACAGCTGCGGTAAATAAATGAGTCATATATGCTCACGAAATAGCTCTGAATGCTTTTAAAATTTGTTTTTCATTATGAGAATTTTACATACTATTATTCCTCATCTGTTTGAAAATCCGTTAGTATTCTACTACACGTATTTTGGAAGGCGTCAAATGCCATATAAAAGTAAAAATGATCTATAGTATTAAAATCTGTGTGCGTCTGTTTGTTTGCTTAATTGTGGCATTATCTCCTCCGGAACGCCGGCCAGTTGAGGTTCGAGAGAGGTACATCCAGGTTCCAAAGATTCGTGGGAAGCCATTTCGACCATTCTCATCTTCGTACGACTTTAATTAGCGGAGATATTAATTAAAAACTCTGAAAACGCTCATTTTCATCAAAATTAGTGTGAAGTCATTTCGACTATACTCATCTTTATACGAATTTAATCAGCCGAGATATTAATTAAAAACTCTGAAAACGCACATTTTCGCCTTCATTTTACCGAGTGCCAACACTCATTTTCATTTCAATTAGTTCAATATTAGCATCGACTACTTGGAGTCTTTACTAATCTATAAACCTTAGGCTGATTGCCAAAAAGAGATGATGCCCTATGAATCAACACCCTAATCGGGTGAAACAGGAAAGAATTTCAAGAATTAAATGATATTACAGCAATTAAAATGGCTATTTTGTCAAGATTAAAGCAATTACATGGCAATTTGCAGTAAACTAGGCATAAGAAAGCAATAATTGATGGCTAAAAGATAGCAATAATTGATTGCTAAAAGATAAGAATTAAAAGCATAGCTGTTTAGGAGTTTATTCCTTCCCAGCATGGCTTTGATATCAGTATAACTAGGCATTGGCAGTGGCAAGGAATCATAGGTGTCATGACAATTCCAGGCAGTAAATAAGAGAATGACGAGTTTTTCTTCATGAAGAACAGCAGCACACAGCTTCAGTTCTGCGATCTATCTATATACTAATACACTCACGTTTGTGAAAATTGCAACACCAAGAAGGAATCGTCATAATTGAATGCAATTTAATACACAGTTGAGTGGTAGTGGTACAAATAAATGATTAAATGTTCAAAGCAAACAAACAAGAACAAGAGATCAGAATCAGTATTTTGTG
>KK116906.1:224738-292331 GCA_000611955.2 Stegodyphus mimosarum
GCAAGGAATCATAGGTGTCATGACAACTCCAGGCAGTAAATAAGAGAATGACGAGTTTTTCTTCATGAAGAACAGCAGCACACAGCTTCAGTTCTGCGATCTATCTATATACTAATAACTCAAGAGTTCGTCGTACAATGTTAAAGTCATGGAACTCAGTACATAGTCCTATTGGCTAAGCGAGGTCACATGATCTGGATGCAGATAGTTGCACTATTTTGGATACTGAGAGCAAACGATAAACAAAAACAGTGTAAAACTTGTAAATAACGTAGTTGGACAAGGTACTACAGTTGAGAAAAATACAAAATAGGATGTAATGTATAGTATAATTAAATAATTAGGTAAAAAGTCTCTTTTTCCGAGAGAAGTAGTCACGTGAGTGGCTGAGCCAATCAGCGTCGTCCATAGATGGGTGAACAAAGTTCGGTGCAAAATCAAAACAAACTGTGATTACAGATTTCAAACTGATTAAAGTGAATAAAATAATGAAAAAATCTATGATACAGAGTTCATACAGTGCCAGGCACAGTACATGTACATAGAGCGGAATAAATTCTTGATTAATACATAATTCTTGAATACATTGAAAATATTTACATATGTACAACGTTCATTACCATCTAGCGTTATGATGAATTGTCCGAGGACGTTTCACCGTTTGTTCGATACTTGGATCATAATTTACAATCTCTCGGAGTGCGATATATTCAGAGTTATGCATGCTTTCGAAAAATTTATGCGCAGTGCATAAAATTTGAGATTGCAATGGCATAATTTTCAAGTCACTGTGAATTTGTGAGTTTCTCACAAACCACGGAGCATTTACCACAGAGCGAAGGATCTTATTTTGTAGAACATCTAGTTTTTTACGTTCAGTTTTGTTGGCAATTGCCCATGCAGGGCATGCATACAGCAGAATTGGCCGAATGAGGGAAATATAAAGCATCTTCTTGATTTTGATGTTTAATTTTGACTTTTTACCGATTATGGGATAAATAAAATAGAAGGCAGCATTTGCTTTGTTCAAAATGTAGGAAATATGTTCTTTGAAGTTCAGGTTTTTATCAATTATGACACCTAGGTATTTGTATGAGTTTGGATTGTTAATAGTACTATCATTGATCTTGATATCAGTATTTACCCTCATTAGGGTTTTATATCGCCGAAACAGAATAACTGAACATTTACCAGGGTTTAGATTAATCTTCCATTGATGGCACCATTTTGAAATGATATTGATGCTGAGCTGGAGGTTGTTAATTGCATTTTGCGGATTTCTGGATTCAACAAGAGCGACAGTGTCATCTGCGTATTTGAGTACTTTGGAGTTAAATGGTTGCGGCATATCATTGATATATATGTTAAAAAATATTGGGCCAAGGACACTTCCTTGGGGGACTCCACTGAAAATAATACGTTTAGAAGAGAGGGTGTCACCACATCTTATCTGAAAAGATCTTCTTTTAAGGTAAGATTGTGAGAGTTTAATAAAACCATGTGGGAGCATGAAATTGGTGAGTTTATGAATAAGGCCATCATGCCAGACTCTGTCAAAAGCCTTCTCGAAGTCCAAGAAGCAGGCCGCCATAGCATTCTTTTTGTTAAATGCAGAGGTAATTAATTCAATAAGGTTTAAAACTTGGTGAGTAGTGCTATGTCCCCGTCGAAATCCAAATTGCAGATTTTCGATTAAGTTAAATTTTTCCATGTGATCGGTTAATCTGATACTTAAGATTCTCTCAAATAACTTTCCCATCGCAGGGAGAAGGCTGATCGGGCGATAACTATTAGGGTCAGACGGATTTTTTCCAGGTTTAAGAATCGTGATAATAATTGAGTGTTTCCATTGAGAAGGGAAGTAAGCAAGTTGTAAGCAAGCATTGAAAATATTGCAAATGATTTGAAGACAGTTATTTGGAAGGGCTTGAATGGCTTCGTTACTGATTTGGTCATATCCTTTGGCTTTTCTCTTTTTAAGGTGTTTAATAACATTCTTGAGTTCTCTAAGAGAGGTAGGAGGAAAATTACTGAGGTTGTTATTGTTTTTTACGCTATTATTAGTGAAATTTACTAAATCTTCAGTATCTTCATCAGTGTTTGCAGGCTTCTTGTCTCGGATTTTAGGGACTTAGCAATTTTCCAGACTGAATTTGACTGTATCTCCATGTTTTCTAAAAGATAGTCCCACTACTCTGATTTAAATTCTATAATATCTTTCTTGATCTTTCTATTAAGATAGTTGAGATTGCTTTTAACACGAGGGTTAAGCGTAAGCTTCCAAATTTTTCTGGTTTTGTTTCTGAGTTTAATAAGATCCAAAATTGCATTAGGAAGAGTGAGATAATTTCTGGGTTTACTTTGATAACAGGATTTTTGAATGGCAGTATGAAATCTGTTAGTCAGTAGATAGATTTCTTCTTCAATATCAGAGCAATGGGTGTAACTTTCCTTTCCAACATGCGATCTTAACAGGTTTTTGAACTTAATCCAGTCAGTTTTGGTTTTAGATACGGGAAGTGGTGGGTAAAAGCCATAAAAATCAAAGTTTATGGGAAAATGATCTGAAGAGAGTTCATTTTTGACTTCTAGGAGTGGAGTATTAGGAATATTTTTGGTAAGGAGAAGATCAATGACTGCTCCCGATCCAGTAAAATGATATCTTGTAGGCGAGGAAGGAGCTATTAAATTAATATCATTTTTGATTACATAGTTGTACAAGATAGTACCATTTGCGTTATTACTTGTAGGATTCCAGTGTACATGTTTGGCGTTCAAATCTCCTGCCATGATGGTGGGATAGTTCTGAGCAAAAAGAGTGTCCATATCTCTTTCCGTGATGATATTGTGAGGTGGATTATAGATGGAAATAAACAGGTAGGCCTCATTTAATTTACTGTAGATGATTGCAGCCGTGACTTCAATTAGGCTATTAAGATTGAAAGAAAATTTATTAAATTTTAGATGTGATTTAATGAGGATAGCAGTGCCTCCGCATCTATTTCTGGTACGATCAGTTCTGATGGTGACATATCCAGGGATTTTGAACTTGTCGCATGCTTTTAAGTGAGTTTCATTAAGCATTAAAATGTCTATTTGATATTTTTCAAGATATTGGTTGATTTCATGAAGTTGATTTCTTACACTATTTGCATTGAAGAAGGATACTCTTAGGAAACTTTTACTAGTTGCATTTATGTTCTGAATATTATTCATGAGTCTAAAACTCATAATCGATACTAGTAAAATATTCGATAGCTGCCATAGCTATTTCCATTCTGGAGAATAGGTTTTTGGCCTCTTTAAATTGTTTAAAATATTCCTTGAATTTTCCAATTTGATGCTTAAGCCAGTCAAAGAATCCAAGTTCCGACTTCTGTTTTTCTGCAGGCAGAGCTTCAGCAGCAGGAACGCGTTGAGATGTTTTCTGAGTAGGCGGGGCCAGTGGTTCCTTAGTGTCAGGGGGTGGAGCTGAGGGTTTCTTACTGGGTAGTGCAGGAAAGTCATTTTGATTAAGTTTGAATTCATTAATTGACGATGATTTGGGATCTATTTTGAATTCAGTATTCTTTTCTGCATTATTCTTACCATTTTTATTCTTGGGAATTCTGCTTGGGGATTTGGTTTGTACATTATCTTGTACTCTATTAGGTCCTTTTTTAGCCATCGGAACATTTTTAGGAATATTGTCGGGGTGATAAACACATCCTCGATATGACGAAACGTGATTTTCACCACACAAGGCGCATATGGGTAGGTGTTCTCCCTTTTTTTGGGTGCATTCAAAACTTTCGTGTGGTCCAGCACACTTCTGACATCTTGGTTTATATTTGCATAATTCTCTAATGTGCCCATTTCGCTGGCATCGATGGCACTGGACGGGTCCAGGTCGAGATTTATGACTTCTGACAACGATATCTAAACCTCTGAGGGATTTTAGATCGAATATCTTCTTACTATTTTGATGTCCTCCTTTCGTTTCTACTAGAAATAGCGGCAAATTTTTAACCGTACCATCCTCAAATTTGGTAAGTTGCTTAATTCTGGTAACTGGAATATCCAGTGCTTCGAGATCTCTTTTAATTAAATCAATACTTGCTGTCTTGGGAAGTTTTTTGATTACAGCTTTAATTGGCTTTTCCGAGTTTATTCTGTATGTATGGAACGGAACTCCTCTTTCCGTGAGTAGCTTTGTTACTGTCCTATAATGGTTAGGGTCGAAAAGTTTAATTTTGAGGGTGTCTCCTGTGAGATTTCCTTCCTTAAGTTTGTCCCAATCGGAGGCAAAATCCTCCAGCACAATAGGTGGAATATGGGATGCTGTTTTCTTTGGAGTAATAAATTCATCATCAGATCGATCTTGCTCCATATTATCTTCCGAAGGAAGATTGGTGAATTTATTATTAAGTTTTGGAGAGCTATCCTCGGTTTGAGAGATAGTACGTTTGTGTGTCTTTATTGGGGATTTAAATCCCTCTGAATCAGTAGTGATTTTCTTTTTTCGACTTTTGTTTAACGGAGTGCGTAATGCAGTGTCCTTTATTTTATTCTTTTTGGGAGTACTCTTAGGAGATACACTTTCCTTAGGTTTATTATTACTATCATTCGATATTTTTACTGAGGGAGTGCTCTTTGGTTTTTTGATCCAATCATTTGTGGAATTTTGTCTAGTTTCATTGTTTGCTTTAAGCTTTTCTTGATCCATAACTATTGTTATGGCCGCTATGCATTCTTCTGTGTTTTTTAACGCAGTGTTTACCTCATCAGATGGGGCCTGAGAAATTAAGCTGTTATGCCTCTCGATTGAGATTATCTTAAGCTTTTCTAGCACCTTAATGGTGTCTAAATCGCTTTCATTTGTAATGTTAAATTCATTACATAATTTTTGTACCAACTGGTACGAGCTCTGTAGGGTCTGGTTGTAATCCTCTAATTCTGCCATGCCTGAACTATTACAGATAACAGTTAAGCCATGCTAAAATCAAGGAATAAACTTACCCATTAGAAGAGGTACTATCCACAGTTGCACTGAGAAAGCACGACTCCAATTGTGAAGCAGCAATAGGCAAATCCAAAGAAAAGAAAAACTAATGTAATCCAAAGTAATCCAAGTTGGGGAAGAGCGCAAAAAATTCCCGTCTCGTCTCTACGAGCTCAGCGACAGGAATCAAACTAAATTAACTAGGTAACAAACAAACTAAACAATGATGTTGATGTTACGAATTTCACGTTACGAATTTCACATTTATTTTGTTGTTACGAATTTCACATTTATTTTGTGCCAACACTCTGGCATGCTGGGATAAAAATATGCTTTATTTTGAAAAGTGTTGCCACTGCTCGCTTTCAAATCGTAGAGTTTGTTACAAAAACGTGCAAGTTTTACAAAATCTGAGAGAAAAATAGCATTGCCAAACATTAAATATATTATTATATCATGTCACATTCTGACGTTAAAGAAAACACGCGATTGCTTGTGACGTCACTGTAAGTTGAAAATCTTTCGTTAATGTCCGCATTTTAAATAAATAGCTGCTATTAGCAAATTTTATATCTTGGTTAGGATAACTGACACGATATGTTATTGCCACGTTAATTCGTTTACTAATATTGAGAAAAAGTTGGTATATTACATTAAATTTAAATCATGACATTACATAATTTAAGCTGAAGTGTCAAAAGCTTCTGTTTCCTAGTTTGCTAACAAAAATAATATTTAGGAATTGGATGTGGCTTGGAAAGAATGAACTCATTTCATTTACATCGAACTGTTTTTATCCATTTTCTTTTCAGATGTATATAGAACATATAAGTTTTACTCTGACTGCAGGGCTCGCTAGTAATTATAATAAACTGAAAGGTTTCAGATTTTAATTTACGTCGAAAGGGGCGTTTTTTAACGTTTTGTGTGTTACCTTTATTTATTAAATATCATGATCTTCGCACTTAAACCATAAAATTCAGTTCAACAACAATATCGCAAAATAACTTTAAAATGAGTCTATCTTTAGAATTTCCGATACACAGTTCCTCGTGCTTTAGATAAAAAGTTTTTTTTTCCTCCGTAGAGTGTTGCCATTGCTAGCTTTTAAATCGTTTGAGTTTGTTCATCAAAAATTCGTTAAAGTTTTGCAAAATATGAAATAGATAGGAACACAAATTCCAAATTCGGGCTTCCAGATGCGCACATTCGGGTGGAAACGTACATTATTCAAAATTGGATGGCTCTGGGTACGCGTAATGGCAAACCGCACATTGAGTTGGTCAATGTTAACGAATTTCGCTTACTGCGCATGCTCAATAGTGTACAGTTGGCGTGGGAGCAAATACTGGCGAATAAAAATAAACAACCCTACGCAAGCCTGTTCGTCATGCTGGCCTTAGCGACTCTTTACGATTGCAATACTATAGACGCTTATTGCACTTGCTTCTGTTTCATTTCATTTTGGTTTATTTTGTTCATAAATATTACATTTAATATCAGTTATTTGTAATAATTCCTTTAACTTCAATTCAGTAGTTTAAACTAGATATATTCCTTAAGGTGTTAAAGTATTTATGAATGGAACACATGGTAAAAAATCGATTGCTTTTATTCCTCAGAAGTACAATCAGTAAACAACATCATGTAATGTTTCCTGTTTTGTAATCCTTCTTAAACGAAAATTTGGGGAGTTTACAATTGATATTTACACCTAAGTAATGAAGCAACGTACAACCTAACGAGTTTTAAAACCCCGAACTGTTTACGTCCAGATAACAGAACATCAACCATATGCCATATTTGTCTTCTTTTAAAATGACGCCAAAGTTGTGGATTGCGCCAAATTCTCTTCTGGGCATGCGCAGTGTGCGTAATTCGTTTAACATTGTTCAACTGAATCTGCGGTCTGCCATTTCGCATTTCGCTCTAAGTACCGTTATTTTATCACATTTGGAAAAATATACATACATTTATGCAGATTCTTCATTATTTAATTTCTTTAAATATAATACAGCGCTGCAAGATTTGGTGGCAACAGTTTGATAAGTGATTCAGACTTCTAATGTTTCCGACGCAAAATCGCAAAACGAAAACAATAGTCCTTCAGGGACAAAGCCCCTTTGGACTAAAAAAAAAAAAAAACTTTGGCAATATTATGCTCAAGGGGGCGTTTTTTTTAACGTTTTGTGTTACCTTTGTTTATTAAATATCATGCTGTTCGCGCTTTAACCACACAATTTAATTTAACAGCAGTATTACAAAAAAAGTTTAAAAAGAGAACTACCTTCAGAACTTTCGAAAGACAGTCTAGCGCGCTGGAGGTAAATTTTTTTTTCGTACAGTGTTGCCATTGCTAGCTTTGAAATCATTGTGTTTGTTTTTAAAAATTCGTTAACGTTTTGCAAAATATGAAATAGATAATAAAACAAATTCCAAACGTTTGCTTCTAGATGCCCATATTGGAGTGGAAGATTACATTATTTCAAATTTGATGTCTCAAGGTACCGTTGTTTGTTTACTTTGCGAAAACATACATACATTCATGCAGATTCATTATTTATTTAATTTCTTTAAATGTAATGCAGGCGTTATTTGGTGGCAACAATTTGAAAAGTGATTCAGAATTTTATAGAGAACCAACGTAAAATGCCAAAACGAAGTTAATATCCTTTCTGGGGAATTTGCTCCTTTGGGCAAATAATTACCTACAAAAGTTCTATAAAATTAATTACATATTATTGCGTATAAAAACTTTGAGAATTTATTTCTCTCAAATGCTAAGCAGGATAATTTTCGTTTTGTTTATGTATTTTTTAATCTGTTATGATTTATGCGATTTGTGGCGTCCACTGACTCGCCGACATTGGAAGTTCGTCATGAATTAGCATATGTAATTTACAGCTGATGTGGGCTTATTTGTATTTATTTGAGAAGTCTTTTTTGCGCCAGCTAATTTGCATCTCCTTCCAGGGCGAGATCATTTCTGCGTCTGAAATCAAAAGTAACAGCACAGACTAAAAATTAAAAACAACTGCTTAGAAACTTATAATAAAAATTTCGAGATGACAGAAAATTAAAAGACGTGGCACAAACTGACACGCACAAATTTTCAAACGGAGTGAATGGAATCTAGCACAGATTTAAAGATAAATGGATTGCTATTTTCACAGAATAGAACTGTTAACTGTTATTTTTCTAAAACATAAACAAATATTAAAATAAATACATCTGTGTTTAGAATAAAATTCTCCAACTATTTTTTTTTAAATCATGATTTTAAAAATCAATTAATTTTTCCTTTTTTATTTAACAGCTTCTTAATTTTTCAATGATCGGATATTACACGCCCCTTAAATGCGACGAAAAATGATTAAAACTACAGAAAATTGGATAGATATTTGTTGTAGTTATACCGTATTAAATTAAAAGTACAAATCAACGTGCTGTAATGAAACAGAATGGTATTGATTAAAGATTTTAGAAAGCAGTTCTATAGAGATTGAAAGACCAAGCACATCATTTACGGATCTTATTACAAACTGAGCTGCAGCTGTAATAACTGTTTGCTTACATGATAACCATCTAAAGCTATACTCTGCAGTTCGTAAGAGTATTAAAAAGTAGTATACACGCAATCTGCCGGCTAATGAACATGAGACATCTGTTTTACAAATAGTGTTACGGATTTCGTATTTATTTAGAATTCTAATTAAAATTGCTTTATTTTCCCGTGCAACGCAGACGATTTTTGAAGAGAAAGCTACGTCGGAAAAGTAAAAATAAAAGAGCGCGTGCATTTAATATTTAATAAATAAATATCTCGTAACTGCTGTTGCCATTCACAAAAATCGAGGTTTTACCAGAATATTTTAATGAATAATTAAAAAGCTTATAAAAGCCGAATTAAAACATCTCATCTCGGTTGAAGTTGTAGCTGTTTAGAAGCGAACTGCTGTTTGTTTACTTAATGCTGTGATTGATTGTAGCGAATTCGCTGTGAGATTGGATTAACTTTATCAGTTTTGAACTGATTTATGTTTAACGTTGGAGGTATTGTGATATTGTATGAATATCTCTGAGGAAATATTTTAGTATTTTGTTTTATTTCTTGCGAAGAGAATAAATTTATTAACTTTTTAACGACTTGTGAATTCAATCCATTACGAACCCGTAAGCACGCAACAGTAGGTTTCCGGTACTAAGCAGACATCGTTTTTTCCCGAAGTAACGTATTTTCACTTGTTTAGCAGTGTTTTAGGTTAATCTTCGGATTATGGTAACTTGGCGGTTTTTTGGCGAAAATTTGGCGAGCAACCTTGCTACAGCAACCTACCAGTTTGTTTGCAGGACGCCATTTTGTTTTGACGAAGTAAAGGTTTTTTTTTTTTTTTTTAACTCAACATTTTTTCCAACAATCTGCTAGCCGAGTTACGTTTATGCTAGAATTTTTACGGAACAAAAGTGCTTAATCATGACGAAGATTAGGTGCGAAATTGTTTCTAAGTGCCTATTAGCTAAAATCACGATCGGAATTTTCCGAAAAGTCGTGGAACAAACGTGCACAGAAATTTGTTTTTACAGGGCAAATTTGTATATGAAACATGTAAATAATTTTTCTCGTAAATTAGAAAAATTTCCACGAAAATGCAGGAAAATTTTGTGAATCTTTGAAGCTGGTAAAAAAGGACATATATGAAATTACCTCATCGCTAAAAAGTATGTATACTATGCAAGCTTTTATATGTTCAGCTTGCATATACCCTTTCCAAGGATGAACATTTGCACGTATAAAATAAATAAAATATGCAAGATATTACATTAATTTTCTTTTCCCTCTAAATTATCCATTATAAAAGTCACCTGCGAATTTATAAGGCAAACATTAAAAATGGTTGCAAATACTTAGTGTCAAATATTTAACTTATTTCCATGCAGGTTTACTTGTACTGAAATGGATTGCAAAATGCTACAAACGCATAATGCACAAAATGACTATCATTTAATTAAAATATAAATAAATTAAAGAACACTAATTAAAATATAAATAAACATATACATTAAATTAATAAAAATTATTGTTATTATTATAATTTTTATCGCCTTACTAAAATGTCGCCAAAAGTCGCCAAACTACCAGTTACCATATTCCAAAGATTAGCCGTGTTTTATTGTTATTTTTATAAATGAGCTGTGTTTTAGTGTTGTTTTGTAAGATTGTACTTGAGATGATAATTGAATTTGGGTCCTAAAATTCTCCTAGACAACTAGCTAGTGTCTAATACTGTTCTTCGAAGTACCTAGTACAGTGATTCTCAACCATTTTTTTTCGGTGCATTTTTAACAATTTCAAAATTGGGCGGCACACTAACAATAGAATACGTTTAAAAGAATTTTACTTATTTGTAATTAATTAAATTAATTTTGTTTATCTGTAATTATACAAAAACTGAATGTTTGAAAACCAACAATTATATTTAATTACAGAATTTTACTTAACTCTAATTAAATATAAATATAAAATCATAGGTTTTCAAACATTCAGATTTTTTAAATGGCCTTTTATATTAGAGATGTATTTTATAGATCTGCATTTACTGTATTTTCTTTATTTATTATTAATTTTTCGTTTTATTATTTTAAACGGCTACAACGATTATTTAAAACCCTTTTAAATTCATAATTTATTATATAAAAATCTCTGAATGTATATAATCGATTCGAAAAAAGTAGTTGAATTTCGAATCGGGCGGAGCCAACTCCTCGTTGGGCGCAGCACCCGATCTGGTAAGTTTGACTTCCGTGACGTGCTTCCATCTATTCACGAAAGAATAATTTAAATATACCACGAAGGCCTTTTAGTTTATTTCTTTATAAAACGACCGAATGATTCAGTTCCGGATTTTATTTTTTTTCTCAGAGTGTAATTAATAATTTTAAAAAAATCCCGGCACACTTCAAGAATTTGGCGGTACACAAAAGTGCCGTGGCACAATGGTTGAGAATTACTGGTAGTACTATTCTACTGTCCTGTCTAGCGGAGTGTCTAGTACTGTTCAACTGTCTACTATTCTTCGGAGCTGCGAAACTTGAAAATTGACTATACCCTTTCCGTCATCTGAACCACGTATCTTCCGATTGTTAACGAGACACTACCACTTACACCAAAATTATACGCATGGGTAAAGTGATAATTCCTGATAAATAATCTGAACACACAGCTTCCAATGAATATTTAAGGCCTGGAAACATTTGCTTGATAAATGGCAAAGACATTACCTATTGTTAAATCGAGATAACAAACGATGCATTATTTTGCGCTATTTATCAAGCAATATAGGAGAAACAGTTTTTATTAGATATATAAAAGAAGTCTATCTACAGAAAATATATATAGTCGTAACCAAAAAGGGCATAAAAATATTTAAAATATTGAAAATAATCTACAGAACCTTAAAAAAATCTAAATCTTTTCAATAATTTATATACAGTGAAAAATTTGCAAATAGGTTCAGTTACTTTTGGCAATCCATGCATACGAGTCTCGAAGATTATGGCTTCTGTCTATTTTAATATAAAAAGCTCTCTTTTTCTTGGAGAATATGTAGCGCCATTAGGTTCTCTAGAACTGGAAATATGAAAAATAAGCCATGCTCTCCCTGGGATACGAAGTAAGGATTTTCCTATTGCCCGTAGGGTTTACTTCTGCAGTTGCTCACATAGATGTTTTTTAGGACCTACAACATTGAGAATCGCTCTAATCTGAAGTAAGATGACAAACCCTCCGAGGGCTCACCAGCGGCCGAGCCATTAAGTCGCTGAATACAGGTAGTTCCGATCTGGGTTCGATTCCAAGTGAACGGTCTGGCTGCGCGGGTGATTTCGTAGTTTTCCCTCATGGGTAACGAGTATACGAGTCAGTTTCCTTTAGGAAGTCATTCACGAAGGCATCCCCCCCCTTAAGCAGATAGCCCTCGCCTGCTTTCCCATAATTCAGTATACCAAACCAAACCAAACCAAGCCAAACTCTCCAATGATTAAAATAACACTTTCATTATGTTACTATTTACCTGTTCCGATCTAAGGCACTACATGGAAGGGAGGAATGCCTCCGTGGAGGACTTTCTAAGGGAAATTGGCTCATATTAGCCCGTCACACATGGGGAAAACCACGAAAACGCCCCTGCAGCCAGCTCGGTCGTGGGATTCAAATCTCGGATCGAACTATCAGCACTCACAGATTTTACCGATCAGCCGTTGTTGGGCCTAACATTTTCATTAACAATGTAAATTTAACAGAAGGCATTATTTGTGCGGACAAATAAAATTCCGCCATTAGGGGTATTTAAAATACAGAGGATGTTTACACACTTTCAGAACTATTTTGATGTTATTTAATTAAAATAAATTAATAATAAAGCGTTAATTAACGTTCGAAATGCAAAGAGTATATTTTTAAATATTTGATCTAATAGCTTTTACTGTGGATATAAGTCTGCATCCTGATTTCCCTGATAGAAGGGCTTTTTGTAAAAAGTCCACGAGTGAAACAACCACGGGTATTGATTTTTCCACAGGTAATGATTTTACATTCCTCTTCCACTACGTTGTAGAGACATTACGTATTTTTGAAAGCTGGAGAAATGAGCAACGCCTTCGCCGGGAATCGAACCACGGACCCCTCATTTACGCGTCGAGCGTGCTGACCACTACACCACGAAAGCATGCGAAAAAGGCGCGAGAAATACCTTATATATTCCCTCTTTTAAAGGGCGACTGGGGCTCTGGGGGACACAATCGCCAATCCCGGTGGTGGAGAATCCTCATTCACCACCTTTTTTTAGTTCAGGCGCCAGTGTAGAGACATTAGGTTATTTCGGAAGCAGAAGTATGAAAAATGAGCAACGCTTTCGCCGGAAATTGAACCACGGACCTCCCGGTTACGCGTCGGGTGTGCTAACCACTACACCACGAAGGCATGCGAAGAGGGCGGGAGAAATACCTTATAACATGAACGAGTCTATCAATCGTATTGGGCTTGCGCTTAGAATAACTCTTTTCCACAGACGAAAGGTACGATAGTGTATATTTGAAATGTCAGTGTACTTTGAAGGAATACATTGAAAAGGTATGCATGCAATACCTGTACCAGTCTTCCTTCCTTCATGGAATGCAGTGCAGTAACACTTTCTGAAGATTGATTTATTGCTTTGTCTTGATGAAATTTTGCTCTTTGAAAGTTATTGGAATAAAGAAATGGAATATCGTCTGTAAATATCGGACTGTAAAACTTTCTCTTGATAATAAATTGAGTTAATTTTAACATTTTCTCCACTCTTTGTATTTTTAAATTGCCCTTGTAAGAAAATCCTGAGACAATCATAAAAACCTTACTGAAACTTTCTTTGCATTGGTAGAACCAGGTTTCTACGTTTCTTTTTTTTTTTTTTTTATTAAAAAAATTTTTTTTTTTTTTTAGTCTTTGGTTTGAATAATAAATAGACCTTTTTTGTTGCAGTCATTTAGGTAAACCCATGCTACCAACGATTTAACTTTAGAAAGATCAGAAACAGTACACATTTTTTGGATTTTCGTTTGGAGTCTTTTTTCCAGTAGAAGTAATGACTGGCGGTTTTTATCTTTCTGATTAATAATATGGCTTATTTTGCATTTAGAAATTTTAACATCATGAATTTCATAACCGTTTGAAATAATGGAATAGGCGTATTTTCCTTCGTAAAGCAGAAAGCATATCTTTCAAATCACAGTTTGTTTATATGCGACATTTTGAAAGAATAAAAAATTTAAAAATAATAGAGGATATGCCTCATATCAAGGAATTTAAGTTGCTGCCAAAAATTGCAATCCAAAACATTTGCTTTTTTATATTTCTCTGTGGAAATCATTCTAAAATTGTGTAAACACTCTGTGTAATAAAAGCTGGTGAGGATTACGGAAAGAAGAAGTTATAGTAAAGGTTAAAATCATAATAATCGGTTACTCCAGCTGGACGTACTACCGGTTACACCACGAAAAATGCACAAAGGGAGGCGATACTATTTTAAAAACATAATACACAATTTTCTACAAGTGATAAACTCTAAAAATTGGTTATGTTTTTTTTCCGTATTTTAATATAAAACATCACATTTCAAATTATTAATAATTAGAAAATGTAGTCATCCTTTACTACTGAATTTTTGCAATAGCTTTACTATGCATAACTTTATGAAGTTGACTTATTTATCTCCCTTTGACTTGCGTGGCTGTAAAGGTATTTATAGATTGGATTTTTCTTCAAGAATTTGATTCTTCAATCCAAGATGACTCTATTTTTCTTCTTTCGAGTTCAAGGTATTTTTATCATGAGCGAAAAACAAACTCATTAAAAACTGAAAAAAGTTCAAAATAAAATAAAATAAAGACATCACGCGTGGAAAATAACTCATCATCTACACAGCGAACTGCGTCTTTTGACAAGCGTTTCCGTTTCGCTCCGGAAGATACAGTGAAAGGAAGGAAGTGGCGAAAATGAATGACAAAAGGGAAACAAGTAATTTTACACATTGTTAGACGTATTATTCTCAGCTCCGAACGAAAATCAGAAGATAACAGAAGAAAAAATTCACCTTATAATTATGCGGTCTACGTTTTCTTTAATTTGGTGCTCTTAAATTTGAAATATGCATAAAATATGCCATAAATAAATCCCACATCTTTTACAGTTGTTTTACAGAGTTGTAAGACTAGAGTAAAACTGTCGATCTGGCTCAAGGACTCATTTTTTCACTTGAGATCGAACCCGGTTTACCTGACATCACACCCGGGTCGAACTCCCAGTATTCAGCGGTTTTAATCACTCGATAACTGGTAGGGTTTGATAACATTGGTGACCTTCTAAGAAACAACAGGTGCACTGTGAATTATGAAATTGTTGTCAAATTTTCGTGAATCTGACAGAGGAGATATCTGGGACACTCTCAAGGCGACAACAGTTCATAATTTTGTTATTTTAAAAGCCAGAGTAATAGATGCTATTTTAATAAATATTGAAGAACAAATGACCAAAATACAAATACCGATTCAGTATTCTGCTGGGTACAAACAGAGCATACGTTGGAACTTTCTAACATAGTGTTGCGTGCGTAAGGGTTCATAATGGATTGAATGCACGCAGAACCGATGATAGCTTGATAAAATTTATTTTATCAAAAGAAACACGTTACAGCTCTGGAACGTTCCACAAAAATACTCCTACAGCACTTATCAGCATCACAGAGCATAATCAGGTGCAAACTACTAAGAGCGTTAAACACAACGCAATGCAAAGCGAATCTAGAGAGAGAAGCTCAGACGGAGATATCTCAATACTTCGTAGTCGATTCTGATTTGAAAAATTAAGAACTGGTGATCTCTCCGGGTTTATATAGTTTTCTTTCGGCCTTCGAGAAGTTTCTAGTATCTTCCATTTCTCGATATTACTTGAAGGCGTATATGGTAAATGTATAAAGACCGGACGCGGTTGCAGTTACATATAAGGGCTAATTAACTGTAATCAGTTATTCAATTATAGTAACAATCACAGTTATACATAAGAATGTCTTCAAACGGTTGCCGAGTCTGGCCACTTTTGGCGATTTCTCGCCAAATTTAGCGAAAGCATTTAGTAGACAACCTGGTGATATCTCGTAAATTGAGCAATATAACCATTAACCTTAATGTTAAAATAGGCCTACCCATGTAACCTTATTTTCCCGACAGAGGTTCGTTTTTCAAGCTTTTCATTTACATTATTCAAAAGATACTACAATTTAACATATAATTTCACTAAAATTATTTACATACACAGTCCAGTCACATTAATGTGACCATCTGTCAAAAGCCAGAAAAACCACCTTTCGCAGAGCGGACTGCTGCGAGACGTGCAGGAAGAGAGTCACATAGGTCCCTGAAGGTGTTCTCTGGGATGTTGAGCCATGCCGACTCTAATGCCGTGGCCAGCTGCGCTAGATTACGCGGTTGAGGATCCATGGCGCGAACAACTCGATCGAGATGGTCCCACAGATGCTCGATTGGGTTTAAGTCAGGTGAGTTTGCTGGCCAGGGGAGGACGGTAAACTCATCCTGGTGCTCTTCGAACCACGCACGTACACTGGCAGCTGTATGGCACCTCGCATTGTCCTGCTGGAAGATGCCATCATCCTGAGGAAAAACAATGCGCATGTAGGGGTGAACATGGTCCGCAAGGACAGATGCGTACTTGTATTGATCCATTGTGCCTTCCACAATGATCAGTGAACCTAGAGAATGCCAGGAAAACATTCCCCAGACCATAATGCTCCCGCCTCCAGCTTGGACCGTTCCGGCAATGGTTGCAGGGTGGTTCCTTTCAGAGGTTTCACGCCTTATACGCCAACGTCCATCTGTCCGATGGAGCATAAAACGCGATTCATCCGAAAACGCAACCTGTCGCCACTCAGTGGACGTCCAGCTGCTGTACTGGCGTGCAAATTCTAGCCTTCGCCGTCGATGAACAGCAGTCAGCATAGGTGCACGAACCAGGCGTCTGCTTCGGAGGCCCAGACGCAGCAATGTTCGCTGAATAGTACTTTGGGAGACACTTTTGGTAGCCCCTTGGTTCATTTTGGTGGTCAGTTGCTCAACGGTAGCCCGTCTATCTGCCCGAACGCATCTCCGCAACCGTCGTTCGCCTCTGTCATCTATGGCCCGTGGTGCACCACATTTGCCACGTCGCTGATTTTGGACAGTCCCATTTTGCCATGCACGGTACACTTTTACCACGGCGGCACGCGAACAGTTCACAAACTCAGCCGTTTCGGAAATGCTTCCACCCTTGGCCCGAAAGCCAATGATCATGCCCTTTTGGAAGTCGGATAAATCGCTTCGTTTCTGCATTACGCCAACGATTGAAATGTTTTCCGAAGCCCTCACACACCCTTTATATACGCTCAACTGCACTGTGCTGCCACCTGCCTTCTGTGATTGGTTATTTAACTCTGACATGCAAAGTACGTGGTGGTCACATTAATGTGACTGGACTGTGTATATACAAAATTCGTAACAAGAGTATTAAAAGCCTAGCATTTAAAAAAAGTCTAATTATGACAGTTATCAAGCAGTCCCATTTACAATCAAAGAAAGATTTGATGTTTAGCTTGTGTAAATATTTTTTTTCTATCTTATGTTAGGCAGCACCTAGCCATCTTAAATTATTCTTATTCATACCTCATTGTAGTTATTTATGTTAAGGTTGGGATTTAAATTTATAGCGTATGCTTCTGTTTGAGCGGTAGATAAGGATAAATATAGCCTGATACTTATTTTTCTTAACGAAATTTCGGTTAACAATGAAAATTTCACTTTCATTTCAAAGCAATCAAACTTAAATATATTATTTATTTTGAGGATAGCATTCAAATACCTTCGTAAATAACTTCCCATAAATCACTAATATTCAGTTGATAATTATGAAGAAGTTTTAGAATCTTTGGCAAATAAAAAAAACCATCTTCAGACTGCATTCATAAAAATTCAACTTCCATTGAAATAGCATATACAGAATAAGTGCTAAAAATTCTATGTTAAAATTTATGCTATTTCTAATAATAAATTAACAAAATCTGAAGGTGATCACAACTTTTGCCGTTCAAACTCTCATACGAAAAAACGCTCAAAATAAAAATAAACAGGATTAAACATCATTAGAATATAAAGAAAAAAAAACTCAAAAAATTCTGAAAGCTTTCAGATTTTACATTACGTCCAAAGTAGCGTTTGTTTAACGTTTTGTGTGTTACTTTTATTTATTAAATATCATGTTCTTTGCACTTAAACCATAAAATTCAATTCAACAGCAATATTGCAAAATAATTTTTAAATGATCAAAACATTAGAATTTCCAATACACAGTTCCGCGCGCTGCAGATAATTTTTTTTCGTACAGTACTGCCTTCGCTCGCATTGAAATCGTTGGGTTTATTAATCAAAAATTCTTAAAAGTGTTACAAATTATGAAATCGATAATAAAACAAACTTCAAATTTGACCATATTCGACCATATGACCAAAATGACCATATTCGGTGGAAGATTACGTTATTCAAAATTTGATGGATCTAGGTACCGATGTTTTATCCCAAAGAGAGAAACATACATACATTTATGGAGATTCTTCATTATTTAATTATTTAAATTGAACACGGTGTGATAGTATTTGGTAGCAACAATTTGAAAAGCGAACTGACATTTATGGTGAACCAACGCAAAATGCAAAAACGAAATTAATAGTCCTTCAAGACAAATTACTTTCTTGGACTAGAAAGATATTAAGAACATTAAAGAACAGTGTTTAAAAGGTAACTTGAACAATATTACTGAGTTCAAACTTGTGTAAAATTGTTTAAAAAAGTTCGAGAAGCATACAGTAAACACCATCTGCTGTAATTGTTGTAATTCCAAGATATTTTCTTTTCCTTTTGTATTTCCGCTACACAGTCTTGATTTATGCCGAAGGTTTCTACAGAGGCTGTTCGCACATTTTTCAGACGATGTATATTGTATTCACAAAACTAAATTACATAAAATTTTTGTATTTGAAATGTTCTATTTGATATCCCTTATTCTGAACTATCTTTCGACACCGCAATTTCCAGGAGAATAATACCTTTTGAAGTGTTAGAAGAGGTATTCTATCCCATTCCTCCCGAACAGCTTTCCAGAGTCCTGTTAGGGGTTGGGGCAACGTTTGGATAATGCAGTTTTTAAAAGTCCGAAAGCACAAAAATCCATAGGTGACACATCGGGAGATTTAGTAGGGATATCAGTGAAAGATATGGCCTTGATACCAGTTTTTTGTTTCACTTCTTCTAGGAAATGTACAGTGGATTTTGATGTGTGACTGCTAGCTTTGTCCTGATGGAGTCTCACAGATTGATGGTACTGTGGGTAAAGCGATGGTATTTCATTCAGAACAATTGGTGATAAAATATGTTCCTGATAGTATCTGGAGTTAATATTTTTTGCACTCTCTTTATTTTTAACTTGCAATTATAAGCCAATCATGAATCAACCAAAACCAGCAAAAATCATGAATCCCTTAGAAAAACTTTCTTTCGATTCTTCGAACAATGTACTTAAATTTTGTTCTCCC
This sequence comes from Stegodyphus mimosarum, assembly GCA_000611955.2. Lineage (NCBI taxonomy): Eukaryota > Metazoa > Arthropoda > Arachnida > Araneae > Eresidae > Stegodyphus > Stegodyphus mimosarum. The sequence continues at coordinate 243,888 of KK116906.1, forward strand.
CTTTTATGATAATAAATGGCTCTTTTTTTTTGTTACAGTCATTTAAATATACCCACGCTTCATCTATTGTGACAATTGTTTTCCATTTTTCTTTGGACATGTGTTTCTCATATAGAATTATGTAGCGTGTCCTGCGTCGAGCGATATGCTTTGGAAGGAGACGATGCACATTGCGTTTTTTCGCTTTCTTAAGATTTAAATCAACGTTTATCATTTTGTTTACAGTGGACACCGAGCATTTTAATGATTTTGCAACTGTCCTTTGACTAGGAGGATTTTCTTTTAACATTAAACAACGTACCTTTGCAATAGTCGAAGATGTCCGTTTTTCCCTTGGATACTTGTTTGGAATTTTTGTCCCACTCGAGGCTTCAATTTGACGTTTCTTTCCTTTGTTGTTGATGATATTACCTATCGACGTTTTAGATATCACAAAACCATGACTCTCACATCGTTTTTGGATAACGGAGTATGCATATTTCTCTTCGGAAAGAGCGTAAATGTAGCCTTCCAACCACTACTTTGTTAAATTCGCCATTTTGAATAAAAACAAAACTTTCAAACCACAGGCGATAATTTTGACTTTTAAAAACATAGTATAATTACAATTACTTCTTTTGCAGCGAACGATTTTTTATTACACCTTACCAAAATCATCTAAAAAATTGTGCGAACAGCCTCTGTAATAGTAATTTTTCCCTTGCCTCTAATAAACAATCACACATTTTTTTTAGACAGTGTTCAGGGAATCTGCAACCCTATTTATCCGACCCCGATTAATCGGTTTAGTTTGCTTTATTTGATTAAACCAGGCAAGGGCTATGTGCGTTTGGCTAAGAATATCTTCGTGGAGTATTTTCTGAGGAAAGGTTGCTCTAATACATAACACGCATCCGCAAAAACCACACAAATTACCAACTACTAAAGTTCAGCAAAATGTACCATTCGGCCGCTGGCTCATCAATTAATCAGAGGTTACCCATTAATAATAACAGCCAATGTAAAAAAATTAAGTTCTTACAACTAAAATTCGGAACACCATTGGGATAAAAAAGTACTAGAGTTCGAATGTTTTTGAAATCATCAGCTATTTTATCGAATATTTCTATGTGAATATTTTCGGAATTATCAGCTGTTTTACCAAATATTTTTTTTTGCAAACAACTTTAGGTAATGTACTGCACTGACAAGTATTTTCATCAGGACTGTTCTGACTGCAGAGAGAATGCGGCAAAAAATCTTTCCAAGATTCAGGATGCTTTAAATTTTCTACAAATTTCAAGGTTATTACTACTACGTATTTTTGCATGTATTCCTGTTGACTGTATTTGCCATTTATATTTTCAACAAGGGACACCCTATAAAATCAAAAACACAGGTATATCGCTCTTCATACCCCTTTTATAAGGCGTTAACCAATGGTCCTTCAATTTTTTGTTTTCATTCGATTCCTCGTAAAACATATTTCATCCTTCGTGGGCCGCTGGGATCAGGTTTTAGGAGGATTTTCCCCTTTCCCCGTCGCGGGGAAAGAAGAAGAATCGATCGGAAAAGAAAAGAAAACGCTTCCTCGAACGAAATAGACATTCTAGAAGGTCGCTGGAGTAGACGCTTACGCGTAAAAACAAAAGCTATGAATGGTATTTCCATGTGTCCGCGGTCCTAGCAATATATTTTAGATCGAATTATTGCTAGCGCTTTCTACTTAGAGGTGACCCCATCAGATATTTCATGTTTCTCATGGTGGAGCCGTACGTATTTTTGGAAAGAAATTTTGATAGATTACGTTAGAATGGATGAGGTATTTTCGAATTCCTGTCATTGGAAATTCTGCAATATTATGATAAACGCTATTATAAATGCATTTTCAATGTTATATATCGAATTTACATATATCATCAGGTATAAACTTTTTAAAAATTAAATTTTAGTTTGATCTTTACGTAACTAATAGCTGATAATAGTTTTTGGTTCTGTGATTTCTTAGAGGACTGAATAGAAATCCGTCTGAATAGGTTCTTACCCTGGGGTTAACAGTACGATTATGGTTGCCAACCCGGGGCAGGAATTCCACATCTTGTACAAGTTACATTATATTCTTAAAAGAACATTTCATTAACATTCGAAGTGCAGTAGGAACGCATATATACACACAAAGTTAGATTGTTTTAACTTGAATAACTACTTGTGATGTAGGCAAGGTACACTGCGCAAAAAAAAAAGGGGGGGTCAGTTCTATAGCTTTCGTTCTATTGGGCCGATTGAGAAAATTCAAATTGCGCTTTTCATGTCTCGAAAGCGTGACTTAGGATATGTATTAGCTTTATATATAGCACTGTTCAAATATAGGTATTTTGACACAAAATCGAGCTTTTTCTGAAGTGACATGCCACATTTTTTCCATATTTCGATTCTACGACTTAAATTATGCCAAACTGCCAAGTTTTGTAAAAATTGCACGAGTAGTTTTTAAAAACTTGGCTCTCAAAATTTTAGCTCCTCAGCACTAATTCAATTTCATATGTATTCATTAATATGTCTTTTTTATGAAACTTATTTGATTCCTTCTTACACAATTCAAAATTTAGGTTCATTCCAAATAAAACTCGCCCATTGTTTTATGATTTATTTTTAAAATTTGTATTTTTTAAATGTTTCGAAAAACATTTTGAACTATAACCTACGCAAGTTCTATAATCACCTTAAAGTAGATGTAAAAAATTAGAGCGTTTTATTCAAAATTTCCGAAAATATACGTGGATTTACATATAGGCGCGTTTTGAAATTTGGCATATTTGGTGAAAGCGATAATAACGAAAATGTGGTTTAAGCACTTTGTTAAAATTATTTGAGAGTAAAAAGATGTGACTTTTTTTCCTTCTCACCCACAATGTAAAAAGGCAGGAACGATGTGACTTTTTTCCTACTCTGCACAGTGGAAGCGAAGGAAAATAGGTTGCCACATATTAAGATGGTCGCCAAGTGAATTTGTCTTGGCTCAAACTGAAAAAAAAACTTCGCCAAGTTAAATTTTTGAATGTTTCCGTAAATTTCGCACCAGATTTTACAAAATTAAAAATTTAGGCATAATTTGAGTCGTAGAATGGAAATATGGAAAAAAAATGGTATGTTATTTCAGAAAAAGTCCGATTTTGTGTCAAAATAACCTATATTAGAAAAAAGCTATATATAAGTCTAATATATATCCTAAGTCGCGCTTTCGACACATGGAAAACTCAGTTTGAATTTAGTTAATTGGCCCAGTAGAACGGGAGATATAGAACTGTCCCATTTTTTTTTTCGCAGTACAATTTTGAATAACACTGTGTGGTGCATATTTTAACAGCAAAGTATATTGGAAAATAATACATAGTTATGTGCAGTTTTGATACATTAGTGTGTCAGGACTGTGTGTTCGGTGCATATTCTTGGCAAACATCTTCGTGTAAATCTTAAGTCCTGATCTTGAAGAGGGAGCTGAATGCAGCTATGTTCTGTGGTAGAATACTGTGATTAAGTGGTAGAAGAACTGCACTTTAAAGGGATTTAAAATCCTCTTTTATTGAACCACAATTATATACAGCCACTTGCCAACTCGGGAGGGATACAGAAAATAACGACCGCACTTGGGTCTCAAACTGAACAATCAAATAATTTAAACTAAATATAGAAATTAAGTCATCGTTGCTCCCAGAGCTATGAACGCGAGGTTAGCCTCTACACTAAATGGTGCGTAGCAAGATTTAACTAATACTAACGCACTTAGAATTACTTCAATAAGTAATAGCGTAACAGCGCTACGACTTAGAATTTAAATACTAGCTAGTTAGGCGAACGTGGAGAGGCTCCACTTCAAATTAGCATAAAGCTAATAGCATAAAGCTAATAGCATAAAGCTAACGCGCGCTTATTCTAACGGGAAGTTGAAATGAGAACAGATAGAAAACGGCAAATTAAAATAAACTTTGTTAGTTTAAACTAAAACCTTACAAGTGTACCTCCTGGGATGAAAGTAAAGCTGTTGTAAACGTCGGGAGCACTCCTGAGAATCTAGAAATGCAACTGGTTAATTTACAGTGATCTTCATCAAAGGTTTGGAGACACAAATTTGATTTAATTTTATTAGTACTTGTCAAAAGATAAATATTCTCAGTTCTGAATTTTTGCAATAAATAAGAACAACCACTTTTTCTTGGAGTATATATACACTCACGTTTGTGAAAATTGCAACACCATGAAGGACTTACGCGAGTGAGCTGAAATTTTCAGGAAATGCAAAGTAGCGCATGATATGCAAATGATTAGAATTGCAAATCCGTAGCGCATGCGTATGTTGAGCAGCGCCCTCTGAACGGCTGATGGATCCGAATAAATAGACGGCTGTAGCGAGGCGTGTATGGTTATCGGTGGTTATCTGCTAGTGGTAAACGTTAACTCAATCTGTACTTATGCCTCGTCGACGAAAGAGAGCGAGATTTGAACAACTTACAGAGTTTGAACGAGGGAGAATCATCGGCCTTCGTGAAGCTGGATTGTCGGATCGTGCAGTAGCCTCTCGTGTGCAGCGTAACAGCAGCACAGTGATGCGCGTTTGGAAGCAGTGGACGGACGAGTGTCGGACAACTCGGAAATCCGGGAGTGGACCCCGAAATGTGACGTCAGCTCGCGATGATAGACACCTGGTCCGCATGGCGCGGACGGACCGTACAGCTTCCTCTAGACAATTGGCAGCACTGTGGTCAATAGCTACAGGTGTTTCATTGTGTGCTTCATCAATTCGTAGACGTCTGCTGCAGTGTGGACTGCGCGCACGGACTCCTTTATACAGGATCCCCCTAACGCACGACCATCGCCGCCTGCGGCTACAATGGGCCAATCAGCATAGAGACTGGCGTGCTGATTGGCAGCATGTCGTGTTTTCTGACGAATCCCGCTTTAATTTGTGGTACCATGATGGCCGCATTCGTGTCAGACGCTATGCCGGTGAACGCCACCTTCCGGAGTGCATTATCGAACGCCACAGTGGACGAACACCCGGAGTTATGGTCTGGGGCGCCATAGCATATCATAGACGATCTCAATTGCTACGAATTGTGGGCAATCTGAACAGCAACCGGTATATCCGTGAAGTTCTACAGCCCGAAGCTGTTCCCTTCCTTCAAAGCTTGCCAGGCGCTGTATTTCAACAGGACAATGCCCGCCCTCATACTGCTCGGATTGTTAAATCCTTCTTTGCAGCGCAGCAGGTACAGCTTCTTCCTTGGCCTGCGTGTTCCCCGGATATGTCGCCAATTGAACATGTGTGGGATGTCATTGGTCGGCGTCTTGCTCGTGATCCTCGTCCTGTTGCGTCTGCAGACGAACTTTGGGTACGCGTACAAACGATATGGAATGCTCTTCCTCAGTCAGACATTCAAACTTTGTTTGACTCCATGCCACGTCGTGTAGCAGCACTTATTGCGGCGCGTGGTGGCCACACAAAATACTGATTCTGATCTCTTGTTCTTGTTTGTTTGCTTTGAACATTTAATCATTTATTTGTACCACTACCACTCAACTGTGTATTAAATTGCATTCAATTATGACGATTCCTTCTTGGTGTTGCAATTTTCACAAACGTGAGTGTATATTTGAACAGTTTTTTTCCATAGTTGAAAATTAATAAGTCTACGAAAAGATCCAGATTCAAAATGAGTGTTATCAAACTAGTGATGAAAATATTTTCTAGTGCAAGCACTCCAAGGTTACAAACTTTGAAAATCGAAACACCATGAAGTGTTGCAGCTGAACATGTAGTAAGAAATTTATAATCGTTTGAATATAAATAAACAATTTTCTGTTTGTTGCTTAGAAAAATATAATAAAAAAAATCTGAAAGCTTTCAGATTTTATATTAAGCCCAAATGGGTGCTTTTTTATTTACATACACATGCCCGTTTCGAGAGCATTTTTTCCTTTGGGCTGAAAATATTTAAAAACAACCTATCTTTATAATTTCTAACACGCAGTCTCGCGAGCTGGAGATAAAAATGTATTTTCTTGTACAGTGTTATCATTACTTTCTTTGAAATGAACCGAGTTTGTTAATCAAAAAGTCGCTAATGTTTTACAAAATATGAAATGCGCAATAAATAAATTTGGAATTCAAAATTCGAACGAAGCCGAATGAAGAACTGACTGAAAAAAAAAACAATACCCTGCTGTTAAGCATGATGGTGTGGGCATATATAATGGTCTGGAAATATTTCACTCCCTCTGGAATAGGAAATTAATTTTTTATAGAAAATAATGTGGATCAATGTAAATATATAAATATTCTTAATGAAAACCTGAACGCATCTGGCTGAAAACGTAGAAAGAAAAATACATTCAAGTTCTATCAGGATAACGATTTTAAATATCGTACTCTAAACACAGGGTGGTCATAAAGAAACTTTGCCAACATCTGCACTTCTAGCGTCCGTTCTGGTTAACCGATCGAGATGAGATTGCAAATATATTTATTCGGAGGTATGCGCTCGTGATTCTGTGGCTCGCTCACGGTTACGGTTATACTTACAGAAACTCAAAAAGTCGAATGGCAACGCCAACTTTTTCCGGTCGCAAAATGATCAGCCCATGCGAAAACGCTAAACAGCGTTAGAACGGTACCACCCCAAACGTACGTGTTATGTATACACAAAAAAAAGTTCTGAAAAGCTGCCAAAGAAGTACGATCTGGGCGCACGTAGAAAATTTGCATGTGACAGAGACAAGACACCGATCACTGATGACAACATATATCGGAACAAAAGAATATCTTTATTTAGATCAAACATTTTACACATGGGTGCCATCAGAGGCAAGTGTGCGTTGCATCGGAAGACGGTGGACGATACCACTGAACGCAACATGGCATGAGGGATGTTTGCAATCTCACGCGGTATAGAATCCTTTAAATCCGACGAAGTTTGCGGACTGCAGAGGTAAACTCTGGATTTGAGATATCCCCAAAACCAGAAATCCATAGGCGTCAGATCGGGAGGGGGGATCGCGGAGGCCACAGATAGTATGAGATGATGCGATCACCAAAATGCTAGCCCAGGGCCCTTTAACAAACCTCGCTATATATGGAGGTGCACCATCTTGCCTCCAAACGATGTCATTGAAAGCATTCCGGCTACGCAATTCCAGTAGTAGCGTTCATCCCATTTTGATAATCCAGTTTTATCAATTCATCGCGAACTTCCACAGGAAGAGTAATTTCGTCACCATGTGGAAGTTCCCGAATGACGACTTCGCGTACCCTCCTGGTATTTTATCGGTTTCTTACATTGAATATCTGGCGATCGGCTTTCTGTGATTGGTATCTTACCTCCGTTATATGCAAATATTCTGCGTGCTCCCAGATCGTGTTTCGTTGGCCAGATTCCAGAACTCTTTTTTTGTGTATGCATAACACGCAGTAATGCATAACACACGAGAGGTCTGTGGCTCGAGTCCTGGCGAGGACATTGCTCATTTTTCACGTCTCCTGTTTCAAAACAGCCTAATGCCTCTACAGTGTAACAAAAATTTGATGTGGACACCACATGACTTCCTTGTGCGGCTTATTAAATTGTACACACTTTTTTTGCACACATTTCGTATGTAAATTCATTAAAATTTATTCTCCGAAATTATTTTAATTTTATTAAGCGATCCTTCGAGGCAAGTTGAAAATGACATAAAAAATTGCAGTTTTTAAATTAAATTTTCCAGTTAATTTTTGTCGTACGAAAGTCAAATGTCTTATCATTTTATTTGTTCATAATGTGTGTAAAACTCTCCCAGATATAAATATAGGAACCGGAAGATCGCATTTAAAGTTAGCATTCGTTATTTGTCGAAAGCATATTTGTGGAAGCCGTATTATAGGCATCGCAGAGTCTTACTAACTTATAAGTTTCTGGCCTAATTAGGCCCCGGGGTGGGACTGTCCGAGGGTCTCCCACCTCTTCTCCTTACCCACCAACGTTTCAATAGGATTTCCGATCCGATACGATTTCCGTGTATTTTGAGTGCTCCCTTGTCACCAAACACCATACATTTACAAAAATTCCTTCCTTCTGCGGGATTCGAACCTGGATCTTTTAGTACGGCAGTCAGCATCACTAATTGCTACATAAGCTGCGTAACGCAAAATTTACTAAAAAATGCATACTATAGACACAAAACACAGAAACTATAATAGAAACAGTTTAAAACAGCCTCAAAGTGGTTAAGACCGCTGAATACCGGGAATTTGACCCGGTTTTCAATCCCAAAAGAATGGGTTGGCTGCACGATTGTTTTCGCGTGTTTCGTCTTGTGTAACGTGAATACTAGCTAATTCTATTAAAATGTCCTCCACAAAGACATCCTTTCCCATAGGCATTTGGCTCTCATCTAGTTTGCTATATTCAAATAACGGAACCAGTATGAAACAGTTTACCTCCAGTATATATAAAAACAAGTAATATATATATATATATATATAAGTTAATTCTTACTTATGAAAATTTGTACTACATAATGGCACATTACATCCGCTTCATCCAACTCTATAAAACTACAATTATTTAATTCTATACACTTTAAAAATCTTTAGAACTCTGCGCTAATGTTGCCACTTATTCTTGTTAAATATTACAATCGCGTTTATCACAGTCATGTACTATTATTTATAAGCTGTTATAAAATTAATTTTTACACCACGTGAGAATTCCTAATAAACGGTCATTATTTTTAAGTCTTAATGTGTGAAATATATGAATTTTTAATATGTGAAATTTTAAATACGTGAAATGTTTAATTTTTATTGTCTTTAATATGTGCAAAAACTGTATTAACAGCAAGTGTCATCCACTACAAATATAAAAAATGTATTTGAACTTGAGTGGATGAATAAAAAGTATTTTAGTAACGATTGAAAATTTGAACAAGATCTAGGCAGAGTGTGAGGAATAGTGGGATTTTAATGAAGCATTAAATCGCAAAGGACTTAAATGGTAAAGATCGCTCACTCTTCATAATTTATTCGTAGTGAATGGTTTTCGTTGTTTTCTCACGTGTAACGTATGTACGAGGGAGTTCCCCTTAAAAAGGGCTTCCATAAGGATGTATCTAAGTGATCTGCTTAAATCAATTAACCATACATCAGAGCTTAAATATATATATATTTAAAAAAAATTACAATTCCATAAAATAATTAAGTGTATGTGGAAATTCCTAACTGTTTATTATTATTAAACACACCAGAAATCAGTCACAATATTTTCTAAGCGCTATCACCACAACATGCAAAATAAGAATCGTTTTGCCATTACGTCATTGAAATGTCTTCCTTCCGGTAGTATTTAGAATTCCATACGCTGACATCAGGCTTACTGAATTCATAAAAAAAAAAAGGAACTTGAGAATTTAATGTACCTGTCAGCCTCACCAAATCTCTGCTTAGTTTGCTTTTCCTGGGATAACAGTTGCACGTGGTTCAAACGTCTTAAGAGGAAAACTGATATAATATCATGCAAGGTCATCAGGATACTTACGCATAATGAAGACAAAGAAGCAAAATTAATTTATAACGTTTCTATAATAGTAGTCTTCGGTGGGCAGTTTCACCATCTCTAATGAGCTACTAACTTGTAAACAATGGGGATTCCAATGAAAAAAAAATCTCTAGCCAGGATAAACATGCTACCATTGCATTAAAAAACGCTAGTTAGTAATTTCTTCTCGATATTAATATGCAAAAAAAATGTTCCTTTGAATTTGGATTTGGCCTTGATTTAAGCTCATGGGATTTTTAGACTGTTTATTTTACAACGTGTATTATTTCTACTTCCTTCTACGAAGAAACGAATGTGAAGCGAAAATTTCGGGTACCATATTTCAACGGAAATATCTATTCTGACCGTTCACGAATCCATTTGAACTATTATTTTACACGTAAGGACAGAAGCTATACGTAGGGAATATACGCACGTACGTCTGTACGTAGGGACAGAATAAAGTGCTTTTTTCCCAAAACGGATTGAAAATGAATTTAAAATGGATTTTTTCGTGACGCCTATACTTACATACGTACCTATGTATCTAAAATAACTCGAAAACGACTCCCGTAGAACGTTGAAATCGTGTACACGGGACAGCTGTAACATCAGTTGTGCATATCCCTTTTTTATTGCAATAGGCAATACGGTAAGTATATACAGGGTGTATCAATACTGCATTGACAAACTTTCAGGAGAGATAGAGTACATCTAGACGATGGGAAATCACATAGCAATGCATGGTCGGAAACGCTTTCCTGGCGCGGTAGTGACGACACAAAACGCAGAAAGGAAGGACACAAACAGTGAGACAAAATACTGTTACGTGCGTACGGGTTCGTAATATATTGAATGCACAAGTCGTAAAAGGTTAACAAAAATTTATTTTTTTCACAATAAATAAATTAAAATGCTGAAATATTTCTTCACAAATCTTCGCACAATATCACAATATCTCAAACGTTTAGCAAAAACTCAGTTCAAAACAGATAAAATAGTTCTATCTCACAGCGAAATCACTACAATCAATACAGCATTAAGTAAACAAACAGCAGTTCGCTTTTTACAGCTACAAGTATAACAGCAACAACAACAACTAACTCACTAACTGAGATGAGGTGTTTCACCTCGGCTTTTATAAGCTTTTTAATTATCAGTAGAACAATCACGATTTTTCTAGATTTTTCTGGATGGCAACAGTAATTACGAGATATTTATTTATTAAGCATTAAATGCACGCGCTCTTTTATTTTTATTGTTTTTTTTTTTTCGACGTAGCTTTCTCTTCAAAAATCGTCTGCGTTGCTAAGGCAACATGAAGCAAATCTAATTACAATTCTAAATAAATAGCCAAATAAATGTGAAATTCGTAACATTGCCCCCTTCCCAAGGACTGCACGTCCCGGGCAGTACAATCCCTGGACAGGAAGCCAAACTTACAACTAAAGCATCAGTGCTATAATAAACATTACTTTATAATAACAAAATAAACAATAATTCCAATAAGTTACTTTCAGCAAATTAAATTCTATCCAACGCTAAATACAATTCAAATACTATCAAATACTAAGTACAAATACTATCAAATACAAATGCTATTAAATACAAATACTTATCAAATACTAATACTTAACAAATACAAATCAAATACTAAATACAAATAGGACCATGGTCTTATACTATGTACATTATTATTTACAACTATATACACTACGTACTATGGCCATAGTAATGAACTAACCTGTCGTAATGAACGACTTTAGGTTTAGAGTTCGATGACTTACGGATCCGAACCACGACGTCGTTCAGCCTGTTTAGGACTGTGTAAGGACCATCCCAAGGTGATTGTAGTTTCGGAGAAAGTCCTTTTCGACGAGTCGGATTCCATAACCACACCTTGTCTCCTTCGTTGAAACGATGTCCAGTAGCTCTCGTGTCGTAGCGGGTCTTCATCTTCTCCGTCGCCAAGTTGACTCGCTCTCGTGCAAAGTTGTGCATCACTTCAAACCGGGCCTGGAGGTCTTGAATGTATTCCTCAGGCGATGAAGGCGCATCTGGAGGGCGACCAAACAAAAGATCACATGGCAGACGAAGGTCACGACCGAAGAGCATCTGAGATGGGGAATAGCCGGTAGTCTCGTGGACAGCACTGCGGTAAGCCAGTAAAAATAGTGGCAACTTCTTGTCCCAGTCCTGTTGGTTTCTGGAAACCACTAATGAGAGGTTATTGAGGATGGTTCGATTAAACCTCTCTACCATACCGTCCGACTGGGGATGTAAAGGCGTCGTTTGGGTTTTGTCAATGCCGAGTAGCTTGCAGAGTTCCTTGACTACAGCCGAGGTAAAATTCCTTCCCTGATCGGAATGTAACTGAAGAGGCACTCCGAATCTGGAAATCCAGTGCTGTATCATCATCTCTGCTACTGTGACAGCCTCTTGATCAGGAATAGGATACGCTTCAGGCCACTTGGTGAAGTAATCAATGGCAACGAGGATGTATTTGTTGCCATCAGCAGTTCGTGGCAGAGGTCCTAAGATGTCAAAGGCGATACGTTCAAAAGGTGCTCCTACATTGTAACGTTGCAGCTTCCCCCGGCTGCGTTTCTTCGGTCCTTTCCGACTTGCACAGGCATCGCAAGTTCGGCACCACTTTTGCACGTCATCCTTTGCATTATTCCAGTAGAAACGCTCCCGAACTCTCTGCAAGGTCTTCATTATTCCGAAGTGACCTCCTGCAGGGCTGCTATGTAGTTCTTTAAGGACGTCCGGGATTCGGGATCTTGGGAGTACCAGCTGCCATCGGAATGTTTTTCCATCATCCGATTCGAATTTTCGGTACAAGACGCCGTTTCGAATATGGAGTGAGTCCCAGAGAGCCCAATATTGTTTTGTCGTGGGACTATAGCTCGAAATATCCTGCCAGGTAGGTTTTCTGTTTGAGGTCTCCATTAACTCAATTATGGGTTTAATATCACGGTCTTCCAGCTGGTCTTTCCTGATTTCCTTGTCACTCCATGGGTCTGGATCAGCCGATGTTGATGCTGTAATTTGCCGTGCGACTGGATTAACCAGTTGGTATTTAGCTTCGACCCTGGAACAATATCGGCAGTTTTCTGGGCAAGGTCTTCTAGACAAGGCGTCAGCGTTTCCGTGCGACTGTCCCTTGCGATGACGGATAGTGATGTCATATTCCTGGAGTCTCTGTATCCACCTGGCTATCTGACCCTCAGGATTCTTGAAATTTAAAAGCCAGGCCAATGATGCATGATCTGTGCGGAGCAGGAATTTTCTGCCGTATAGATAATGATGGAAATGTTCTACGGCTTTGACTATGGCGAGCAACTCTTTCCTGGTGACACAGTAATTCCTCTCCGGTTTAGATAGGCACTTGCTCCAGTAAGCTACTACACGTTCTTGGCCCTCTATTTCTTGGGACAGAACAGCGCCGACACTTTCATTACTCGCATCCGTGTCGAGAATAAATGGTCTGTCGAGCTGAGGATACGTCAGGATTGGAGCAGATGTTAAGGCTTCCTTCAGGTTCTTAAATGCATTCTCACATTCTTTTGTCCACACGAACTTTTGCTTGCTCTCTGTCAGCTTGTGAAGGGGTCTTGCGATGGAAGAAAAATCCTTCACGAATCTCCTATAGTAGGTGCAAAGCCCTAGAAAGCTTCTCAGCTGGTGGACATTTTCGGGACGTCTCCAGTCTTTAACTGCTGACACTTTTTCAGGATCCGTGCGCACACCTTCAGCAGAGATGACATGTCCGAGGTAAGTCACTTCCTGTCTGAATAATTTGCATTTAGCGGGACTCAACTTCAGATTGGCTTCTTTCAGTTTCTGAAGCACCTTTCTAAGATTTTCCAAATGTTCTTCGAAACTCTTCCCGACGATGATGATGTCATCCAGGTATATCAGACAGGCTTCGTATGAAAGACCTTTTAAAACAGTCTCCATTAGACGTTCGAATGTAGCCGGCGCATTACATAGTCCAAACGGCATCACCTTGAACTGCCAAAGTCCTTGTCCTGTAGTAAATGCCGTCTTTTCTCGGTCATCAGGATGTATTTCTACCTGCCAATATCCACTCTTTAAATCAAGTGTCGAGAACCACTTGCTTCCAGAAAGAGTATCCAGAATGTCGTCAATTCTAGGAAGAGGGTAACTGTCTTTCTTCGTAACCTCATTCAACCGGCGATAATCAACGCAAAATCTAGTTGACCCGTCTTTCTTCTTCACCAGGACGATGGGAGATGCCCAGGGACTTGCTGAAGGCTCGATGACATTGCTTTCTTGCATGTCCTTTAAAAGTGTTCGCACCTCTTCCTGTTTCGAAATCGGCAGACGTCTTGGATGTTGCTTGATTGGTGGATGGTCACCAGTATCGATTCTATGCTGAGTTAAACTGGTTCGACCCACGTCAGAAGACGAGCGGGAGAAAACATCTTGAAGATCTTTAATGACACGCTCGGCAACATTCTTTTCCTCATCGTTTAATTGCGCATTCTGCAATAACTCCGATATAATGTTGTTTGAAGACACGGTTTTTGAGATGTTACTTTTTCTTTCAACGCTGGTTACTGGAGTACATTCTGCAACCACTTCACCTTTCTTAATAACTCTCGCCTTATCAGTTACATTGGCAACTCTCACCGGGATAACGGTCCCCGATAGGTCGACGAGTGCTGAGGCTATTAATACTCCTTTAGGGCTATTACAATTCTTGGGATATTCCATGACGCCGTAGCGGAAATTTCTATTTTCGGCTATGGATCCAGGAAGTAAAATTTCTGTTCTTGCCGGTATTGTGATATCGTCTTGAGCTATGATTTTGTGGATAGATTTCACTCCTTCATCATTAATCCCGAATAAAGTTATGTCCTCAGAGGCAGAATGCAGTTCGTTATTTTTAAAGTCCAAGGAAAAATTGTATTTCCTTAAAAAGTCCAATCCGAGTATGCAAGGGTCTGTAATTTCTGCTACATATGCCGTGTGATGGTAAGCGGCACTTCCAAAGGTGATGTTAACGTTTAATTTCCCTTCTATATTGATCTTCTCGCCGGACACAGTCTGGAGGGTAACGCAGGGCGGCGTCCAGATAAGTTTACCTTCGAGTTGTTGAGCCAAATCTTTTCGAATGATGGTAACATTGGCTCCCGTGTCGATCGTCATGTTACAAGGAATTCCATTGATTTGTCCCATGATGAAAATTCCGTTATTGCCGCCACTCACTGCAGAAATCTGAAGCGCTTTAAACTGGGGCTTTTCATTATCTGGCAACCTCCGCCCCGCGAGATGGCCACGAATTAGTTTCCCTCCTTCTTGAGAGGCGCGGTCTTAACATCCGTGCCCTGGGGTGTTCTGCAGTTTCTTCGAATGTGCCCTTCAGCTCCGCAGTTCCAGCACTTTACGAACGGTTTCTTGTCACCAGTATTCCGTGTCAAAGCATTCACCTTTCTGGTTAAATCGTCTAGGCGAGCAGTCATTGGATCCACTGGTTCTTGTATGTGAGCAGCTCTGATTGGGTGGCGGTCTCTACGAGTGGCTTGCTGTGCTGCCTCGAATTTCATGGCATACACTAGAGCACTTTTTAAGTCCTTTACATCAGCCATTCGCAGTGCTTTCTGTATTTCAGGATCCCGGATACCGTCGATGAAGTATTGCAGGGACAGGATTTCTCTTGTTTCTGTCGGGCACTCCGAAAAGGCGAGGTGGGACAGCCTTTCAACATCCGTGGCGAGCTCCTGAAGTGTTTCCGTAGGCTTCTGTTGACGGGATTTTAACTGCAGCCTGCTGTAATCTTTTAAACACTTCTCTCCAAAACGCAGCTCTAAAGCACCGGACAGAGCTTCGAAATCTAGCCTTTTGTTTTCGGGAAGAGTTTGAAGGATGTCCGCTGCGTCTGCTCTCAGAGAAGCCGCAAGGTGACAGGCCTTAGCTTGGGAATCCCATCCATTTGCTTCCGCAACTATAGAAAATTGTGTCTTATACACTTGCCAGGAGGTCTTCCCATCATATGTCGATAGCTTCAGAGAAGGATGTGCAGGCATGGCTAGGAATTTAAAAGTATCCGAACTGCTTCCAGCCGTCGCTACGAATTTCTTTAAAGTATCAACTTCTTTGGCAACTGCGGAAACTTTGTCATCAATTTGTTGTTCCACTGCAGAAACTCTTTCTTGAATTTGTTCTCTCACAGCAGAAACTCTGTAATCGATTTGTTGTTCTACGGCAGAAACTCTCTCTTCTATTTGTTCTTTGACAGAAGAAACTTTATTTTCAACCGCATCTATTCTGCCTTCCATAGTCTCAAATTTATTTTCTATTATGCAAGTAATTTCCTTTTTCATCTCTTCTTGACTTGCTTTAACGGCTCTCATCTCTTCCTTAACGGATTTCTCCATCTTTTCTTGAACAGAATTCATTTCTTCCTTAACAGATTTCTCCATCTTTTCTTGAACAGAATTCATTTCATCTTTAACAGAATTCATTTCATCTTTAACAGATTTCTCCATCTTTTCTTGAACAGAATTCATTTCATCTTTAACAGATTCTTGAACAGCTTTCATCTCCTCTTTCACGGAATCTTGGCCAGCTTTAATTTCTTCTTTAAATGCAGCAAAGGCTGCCATGAATTGCCTTAATTGTTCTTCCATTGCTCTAGTTAATGGCATTCAAAAATCCCACTTCTGACACCAAAAATTGTTACGTGCGTACGGGTTCGTAATATATTGAATGCACAAGTCGTAAAAGGTTAACAAAAATTTATTTTTTTCACAATAAATAAATTAAAATGCTGAAATATTTCTTCACAAATCTTCGCACAATATCACAATATCTCAAACGTTTAGCAAAAACTCAGTTCAAAACAGATAAAATAGTTCTATCTCACAGCGAAATCACTACAATCAATACAGCATTAAGTAAACAAACAGCAGTTCGCTTTTTACAGCTACAAGTATAACAGCAACAACAACAACTAACTCACTAACTGAGATGAGGTGTTTCACCTCGGCTTTTATAAGCTTTTTAATTATCAGTAGAACAATCACGATGTTTCTAGATTTTTCTGGATGGCAACAGTAATTACGAGATATTTATTTATTAAGCATTAAATGCACGCGCTCTTTTATTTTTATTGCTATTTTTTTTTTGGCGTAGCTTTCTCTTCAAAAATCGTCTGCGTTGCTAAGGCAACATGAAGCAAATCTAATTACAATTCTAAATAAATAGCCAAATAAATGTGAAATTCGTAACAATACGTTTTATTTAGTATAAAAGAACCCTACAAATAAGAACAAAAACTAACAAAGAAGGTGTTTGAAATTATGATCACGGACCGTGATGCCTCACTTCTCTGGTGCGGGGGAGATCGCATGGAATTTGCATGACGCACGATTCCTGCATCATGGCCCGGGTCGTAATTTCGAACATCTTCTTTGATGATGATCGTTATGTTGTTTTTTCTTTGCTTTTGTTGTACTCCAAATAATGAACATGTTTTATCCCCCCGTTCGTGTGTCTTTTCTTGTGTGGTGAATACCGCGCCTGGAAAGCTTTTCCGACCATGCATTGCTAGTGATTTTCTATCGTCGAAGTGTATTCTATCTCTCCTGATAGTTTGTCACCGCTGTACTAATACACCTGTATATATACACCCACTCTCTTTCCCGACGATGAAGTTCTTATCCGGTTTTATTTTCGCAATCGTTGGTCGTAGCTCATTTGCTTCCAATTATAGAAGTGTATAAGGTATTTCTCTAGTCTTCTTCGCATGCCTTCGCGGTGTAGTGGTCAGCACACTCGAAGCGTAACCGACAGGCTCGTGGTTCGATTTCCGGCGAAGGCGTTGCTCATTTTTCATGTCTTCCAAAATACCTAATGTCCCTACACTGGCACCCGAACTAAAAGGGTGGTGGATGATGATTGTCCACCAACGGGATTTGGCGATTTTCTTTCTTGTATTTAGCCATTGCTCTTTCTGAATTATTCAGTTTTTCTTAACGATGATGTGGAGGTAATTGCTTTAATTAGCAAAGGTACTCCGTAAGCCTTCGCCTTGGTCCTTGGTCCAAAACCCCAGTCGCCCTTTAAAAGGGGGAGTATATCAGGTATTTCTCGCACCTTCCTCGCATGCCTTCGTGGTACAGTGTCAACACGCTCGACGCGTAATCGAGAGGTCCAAGGTTCGATTCCTGGCAAAGGCGTTGCTCATTTTTCTCATCTCCTGCTTCAAAAAAACCTAATGACTCTACCAGGGTTAAAAAATATTCATGTTTGGGCAATGCCAAATTAAAAAAATCATTTTGGACAAATAAAGAAATCTAACTTTTATTGCTGTCTCCTGGCTTCTCTATATTTATATTTTGGAAAGTTTTATATTCGTTATGAAAAAATAAAAATGCAAGAAGTTTAACTCTCGTATGTTGAAAATTGATCGGGATATTTAATTTCAAAGATTGCAATTTTTCATGTCATTTTCAACCTGCCTTGCGAAATCGGTTACTCAATTTGGAATAATTCGAGGAAAATGTTTAAATGAAGTGCAGCAAAATCAGCGTAGTTTAATAGGGCGTAAAAGTAAGTCATGTCCACCTCAGATTTTTGGGGCATAGGATTTAGGTGAAAATTTATATGGTATGAACATACATACAAAATTAGTTGAAAATTTGGAATAAGGTAAAAAAAATAGCACTGTAATAATTTGTATGATATTTGTTTTGAGAGTATGATTTTAAGCATTTTGGTCAAAACACATTGATATCAAATCTATAATACGTAACTTGTAATAAAGAATCTCATGACCTCCATTCTCAAAAGATACTAACAGGAAGATAAAATTTATAGCTTGTTTTAATTACTTATAAATGTGGTTATTTATTTCGTTTAACTTGTTATAAATTTGATTATTAATTAGTTATTTACACTTTATTTATTGAATGATATTTCCGACAATGTGTTCAAAGCATCTTTATTACTGATTTTTGGGGTGTGAGACTGAATTTAAAGACTTGTTGCAACAGATTTCATAGATTATCAGTAAATTTTAAGTTTCCTATAATAAAAAATATCATGTTAATAATCAGCAAATTTAATAAATTTAAAATCACGATAGAATCATACGCTATTATGATAAATTTGGTTATGGATTTTAATCGTTGAACCTGAGTTTTCTTTTTTTCTTTTTTTTTAACATTTGTTAAAATTTATTAAATTGTTTTACGTATACGAATTTTAAAAAATTTTAAAAATTAAATTCTTTTCCCTATTACTGTTTACGCAGTAATCATAAAAATGAATTTTTAAGCTTCTGCAATTAGAAACAAACAAAATTGAACAAAACAAAACAATTGAAACAAAACAAAATAATCTCATTTGTATTTCATCCGGTATTTTCTTCTTTCCCGAATGGCAACACAGTGAAGCATGGAATATAAAAATATTTTTTTCCGGATAGCGGCGACTTATTTCTTTTAAATTACTGAGCTTGTTGATCATAGTTTCATCATTAAGTTCGTGCAAATCATAAATAAAAAAATTTCAAACTTTGTACTTTGAGTCCATATATTCGGTTGGAAGACTGCTTATTCAAAACTTAGTGATTCTAGCTGAAGACGTTTTTCCACAATACGACGAACGCTAATACATACATGCATATACACAGTCCAGTCACATTAATGTGACCACCACGTACTTTCCATGTCAGAGTTAAATAACCAATCACAGAAGGCAGGTGGCAGCACAGTGCAGTTGAGCGTATATAAAGGGTGTGTGAGGGCTTCGGAAAACATTTCAATCGTTGGCGTAATGCAGAAACGAAGCGATTTATCCGACTTCCAAAATGGCATGATCATTGGCTTTCGGGCCAAGGGTGGAAACATTTCCGAAACGGCTGAGTTTGTGAACTGTTCGCGTGCCGCCGTGGTAAAAGTGTACCGTGCATGGCAAAATGGGACTGTCCAAAATCAGCGACGTGGCAAATGTGGTGCACCACGGGCCATAGATGACAGAGGCGAACGACGGTTGCGGAGATGCGTTCGGGCAGATAGACGGGCTACCGTTGAGCAACTGACCACCAAAATGAACCAAGGGGCTACCAAAAGTGTCTCCCAAAGTACTATTCAGCGAACATTGCTGCGTCTGGGCCTCCGAAGCAGACGCCTGGTTCGTGCACCTATGCTGACTGCTGTTCATCGACGGCGAAGGCTAGAATTTGCACGCCAGTACAGCAGCTGGACGTCCACTGAGTGGCGACAGGTTGCGTTTTCGGATGAATCGCGTTTTATGCTCCATCGGACAGATGGACGTTGGCGTATAAGGCGTGAAACCTCTGAAAGGAACCACCCTGCAACCATTGCCGGAACGGTCCAAGCTGGAGGCGGGAGCATTATGGTCTGGGGAATGTTTTCCTGGCATTCTCTAGGTTCACTGATCATTGTGGAAGGCACAATGGATCAATACAAGTACGCATCTGTCCTTGCGGACCATGTTCACCCCTACATGCGCATTGTTTTTCCTCAGGATGATGGCATCTTCCAGCAGGACAATGCGAGGTGCCATACAGCTGCCAGTGTACGTGCGTGGTTCGAAGAGCACCAGGATGAGTTTACCGTCCTCCCCTGGCCAGCAAACTCACCTGACTTAAACCCAATCGAGCATCTGTGGGACCATCTCGATCGAGTTGTTCGCGCCATGGATCCTCAACCGTGTAATCTAGCGCAGCTGGCCACGGCATTAGAGTCGGCATGGCTCAACATCCCAGAGAACACCTTCAGGGACCTATGTGATTCTCTTCCTGCACGTCTCGCAGCAGTCCGCTCTGCGAAAGGTGGTTATTCTGGCTTTTGACAGATGGTCACATTAATGTGACTGGACTGTGTATATATACTAAACTCATATATACAAATCATTTATTATTTAAAAATTAGAGACTAGTGATTTGTAATTTCCTTTTTCCGTCGATCCTTAATTGACATTCGAGTCCAAAATAAATCCTGTCAGTAGCATCTCTGAGGTCTATATTTTCTCAGATATTTTTTTTCCTCTTTTTTTAACTAATTTTATTGTTCGAAAATCGAAAGGGGAAAATTTTGCAAGTAATTTAATTTCCAAAGAAATAGCAAGTAGGCATCGAGAGTAGTCACACATAAGAGTAGTCATCGATAAATTACAGGTAACTATGCTAACATTATTTCTTTAAAAGGTACTTATAATTCCAATAAAAATACATGTAGTAATATTAACATTAAAACATCTGACGGATACTGAGCTCAAAATCGGACGGTAATTGAACTGGACACTTCGAGCTCCGTTTCAAAAATTTAACAGAATTCGAGGGGTGCTTCATATGAATGAACTTTGACTACATTTCCGAAGATATCGGAGGGGATATCTTAGGAACGGCAGAGGAAGGGGGAATAAAAAGACTCGGATTTCAAAAGATCGAACTCATCACCAGAGAAGATAAGCCACAATAAGCTAGAACATAAATAATAGAAGTAAGGTCAAATCACATGTTTGAAAAGTTTAACTGTGAGAACACCTGTCATGTCCGAGTCTGCACAAAATACGTTTCAAATTATAAACGCAAAGACAATTAAAATGGGTTAAATGCTAATATAAAAATGTATAAGCAAACTGAATACACTAAATGAAAATAAAAATAATCAAGGGTAATATATTGGTTATATTAATCAAAATAATTTACCAATAAACTAGAGGGAAAAACTATGATTAATAAAAGAAACCGAAAATTATGAGAATACATTTTAAATTTTCAGAATTCAGCGCTAAAAAGCTAAGTCGAAATACGATAAGGGGGGAAATACCACAGGAAATATGGCAACACTCCGAATATACACTTAATGAACTCTCTTTTACAAATTCAAGTTTGTATTAAATTTTGATATCTTATTTCTTATTGTTCTTAGTGTTATATATCCATTCATAATACAGGATGCTTATCTGAGAAATAACAGTAAATAAACAAGAGTAAAAATGTTAAAAATATTGCTTTTTACTTTCTTGTACGAAGTAAAGGAAATATTGTAATCGCGAAAAGTTCCAGGTACCATATTCCTACGAAAATATCCATTGTGACCGCTATCGAATGCAATTTAAGGATGTTTAAGTGCAGCTAAGCCTAATTATTTTTACCATAGCAGCTATATTTGTTTACATTTGAAACTTAGCAGAATATTGGATTTGTTGCCAATCTAGAGAAACTCAGCTTCTCAACAACAAACATAACGTCTGCTTTTACTATTGCGAAATAAATCATGCTTAATCCATTCTGGAATTTATTCGAGGAAATAAGTGTTTAAAATTTACTTCGGAATTTTTTAGCTAGGTGTTTTGAGTTTTTGTGTATTTTTGTCTTCTCGCGAAGTGAGAACTGAATTAATTGAATGAGAAATACTCAATCATGTGTGAAAAACTTTCTTTTCTTTTCTTTTTTTTGTTTAATTTCTTTTACACGCTGTTTTAGATTTATTATAGTATTTGAATAATACATAAATTTGTGCATTCTGAGTTATAAATGAATGAGATGTAACGCTGTTAAATGAAGCTAGCGCCAAAGTGTCGCTACGGTAAACAAATATAGTGACTTTTAAAGAGTGCATTTAATCTATTGTGGTTTATCGACGAAGTAGTTGTAACTCAATCTAATAAGTTTTAATGAAATATAAGAAAAAATGCATATAATTTAATATTCCGTAGAAGGAAGTCATGTGATTTGCACATCAGATTTTTTTTTTCATTTTTATCTGTCGTTACCAATTTCGCATTACTTAAAAGCTTTAAAGTCACTTTTAAAAGCCCATTCATGAATTGAACCAACACTCAATTATGTCATAAAAACCTTTTCCTTTTGGCACTATTTAGAATTCTGTCCTTCGCTCCCTATTATTTAATACATAAATGCATATAAATCTAGCCCAATGTATAGCTTTTGATAGAAATGTTAAGAATTCGTGTCAAACTTCACCTTTGACAGGAAGCGTAACTACTTTTAAATGGTTTTAATTAAGAGCCACATACTTGAGAGTGGGAGTTCCACTCGGAACCGTGGTCGGTAATAAAGACAGACAATCTCCTTTGGAGAAGAAGAAGCGAAAACTTTTCTGAATATGCGACCGCCATGAAAACTAAAACAAACGGGATTAATTTGCAACAGATACCGGAAGTAAAGTTAATAGAAATTTCTGATTCGCAGAGCATAGTCTCTCAGAAATATTTAATTATTTCGAAGGCATTTTTGAAATGTCAAACCCATTACCGATATCGCCATTTTTAATCTGAATGTTCAGCAGATCTCGTGATATTCTTTTATAGAATTATTAGATTAAATGAAGAATATAACGAAGAAATGCTTAGGAATGTAATAACATCGAAAAGAAGTAATCTAAAGTACATTAAACGAAGTCTTATAGCAGTATTTATTAAACAAATTTTAGCTGTTAGTTGCATTTTTAACTGAAAACTCATCTGAAAATGCAATATTATTGTGTTACGCTTATTTTAATTTATTGTTACATTGCTCATGCTTTTACCTCTTATTTGCTAATTACTAAACATTTCGAAACACCTGAATTCATTTAATTTATCTCTTTTTAAAGCCCAGAATATATTTTGAAACTAAACATGATAAACGGATACTACAAACTGTTGCAAAAAAAACGGGTTTGAGCGATATTAATTTCGTCAAGCTGCTTTAAAGTTCAAAGTGAAACAGAAGAATAAATAACTGTTTTTTTATTTATTGAAACATTTAAGCTTCCATATTTGAAATGTGTTAAAAAAATCTGAAAGATTTCAGATTTTATATCACGCCCAAACGGGGTCTTTTTAACGTTTTGTGTGCTACCTTTATTTATTAAATATCATATTCTTCGTGCTTAAACCATAAAATTCAATTGAATTGCAATATCAGAAAATAATTTAAAAAGAGCATGTCTTTAGAATTTCTGATGCCCAGTCTCGCGCGCTGCAGATAAAAATGCTTTTTTCGTACAGTAGCTTCCAGATATCCATAGTCGAGTGGAGGACTACGTTATTCAAAATTGGATGTCTCTAGGTACCGTTGTTTTTTCACAGTGCGAAAAATTTAAGAGATATTCATGGAGATTTTTCATTCTTTAATTTCTTTAAATATAACGCAGGCCTCTAATATTTGGTGCCAACAATTTGAAAAGTGAAACGCCGTTTATAGTGAACCAACGCAAAATGCCAAAACGAAGTCAACAGCCCTTCTGGGCCTTCTTGCCCCTTTGGGCTAAAAAAATACATATTTCACACGCAGACTAAGCCTTGTTTTATAGTTCGGTCACACTATTATAGTAAAGAAGAATTATCTCCTTTTCCTTCCGTGCTCTCGCGATGTAAATGGGAGTGCTTTCAGCTGGCAGCTGGAAGATCCAAAATTAGAAATGGGTTGCAGAGGTAGCTAATTTGTCTAATTTCTTGGTTTCTTAAAAAAATGAGCTGTATACTGCCGCCTGAATACTATACAAAGGATAACATTTTGTCATCATTTGCATTTAGTTGACTGTACTTTGTTTTCTTGACTACATTTCCTATTCATAGAATACAAGGCGTTATTTTCTTCCACCGTGCGTTCTCTCGTACTGTAATTCGTGGTAGCTCTTCCGTCTAATAAACAAAAGATATGTAAGGTGAAACCGGCAACAATTACACTAATATTACGGCATATTACTGTTATTGTTATTGCGAAAGAAAGAAATTTGCTTAGCATTTCAATATTATGCACTTTTTTATAAATTAGCTTGAAAGTTATATTTAATAAAACAGAACTTAAAATGAAATAAATGAAAATTCAACAGAAAACAGATACACAATTTAGTAATGCAATGTAAAATTTAGTAATTTAGTTTGCGCTTAAATCATAAAATTCAATTGAATTACAATATCACAAAATAATTTAAAAAGAGCATGTCTTTAGAATTTCTGATACCCAGTATCGCGCGCTGCAGATAAAAATGCTTTTTTCATACAGTGTTGCCATTTCTGGCTTTGAAATCGTGGAGCAAGCATAATAATCGGCATAATTTTACCCATACGCATACCTTTTGAAAATTATATCATAATATACTGGGCCAAAAGGTTAAGTAACAAAGTGAAAGAAAGCCATTGAAAAGAAAAGTATTCATCAGAATTCATTGAAACTTTCCCAGATCATGAGGTATCACTATAGATGCTAGCATGAGCAAATACGTAAGAAATAAGAAAATGGTTGAAAGTAATTAAATAGCAGTGTTAAACAAAGACATTGAAATCTTGCTTGAAAAAATGTTCTTCAGTAGAGTTGCACAAATGTAGATTATTACGATCTTTGAGGGAAACACTTGCCCAACGAGTCGATTAATATTATGGCAGCTCTCCTAGCCAAGCACAAAGGACATTGTCCCATAGTACACTTTTAGCTCAAATGCTAGAAAGGACATATTACAAGTCAATGAATCTCAGGTTACGACCTCGACGCGAGCAGAGCAGCAAAGAATACTTCACTGGTGTCACCTGCTGGTGAACATCGCCATATATAACTTTAAGCAGCATAGACCAATAAGCAAATAGGTCCTCTTATCAAATATGCAAGATGAATCTGAACAAGAGGGCAAAACTTTAGGGGGTGATAAAAGGCAACAATAAGAGCAGTATTCGTCATAGAATGTATGATCGGAACTCAAACGGCAAGCCGCTAGGTGGCATTGTAAATAGATGGTATGAAAACGTTCATCCCTTCTCACCCAACGGCCTTTTCTACCGTGGATTGTCGCGCGGATGACTGGTTATACGAATCACAAAATTTCCAGTGCGATGGACTGATCGAGGTGGTCCCATAGCCTGGCCACGAAGATCACCGGATCTCTCTTGTTTGGACTTTTCCTGTAAGCCATATGAAAAGCCTAATCTACGAGTGCCCTATTCAAACCAATATGGATCTAGTCGCCAAAATCGTCGTTGTTGCTGGCGATATTCGGGAAATGCCTGGTGTTATCGCAAATGTGTGTCAGTCCCTATCCTGCAGGTGTGAATCCTTCATTACAGGTGTTTTGAGCAATTTCTGTGAGCACGTTCTTTTAATAAAATGTTTCCTGAAGTATCTCCTCTCATTCTTGTGTTCATTCCTTAAATATGACAGTAGGAAACTACTTCTCACCGCTTGCTTTCCGATCACACATTCTGTGATGAATAGCTGCTTTTTACCTCCTCGTAAAGTTTTGCCCTCTTGTTCAGACTCACCCTATACATGCCGGGAGCCCGTAGTACCGTGAATTAGGTTAATTATGCAGTATGGGTATCTGAGCTATTATCATGAGATTCAAGGCAGCTGATTTGCAGGATCATTGCATACGAAGCAAAGTTTCCAATTTTAAGTCAACGGACTGAGGAAGTTCAACCTGAGTTCAACTTCAAACTGCACTGCGGTTTAAAGGAGGGTTAGCGTTACTAAGCCGAGGAAAGTTGTGCAAAGCCAGTTTGGTCACCGAGAGGAATTTTTGTCCCAACAATTAAACTACAACCATTGCATACGTGAATATCTACAATGGTATTAGACTGACAGCGAGTTACAGACGTTTTTCAAATCACGAACCATTGAAAAAAAGTCTTCAAAACAAATCGTAACTCCTAAACACTATACGCCATTGCTGAGGAGTCTATCTGATATGATCTGGGTTGCGACACAGTCATCCGCCAGCACTTAGTTTGCTAGCGGATGCATATACCGCAAATTACAGAACAACTGGCATTTGAAGCTCGTATGCTTTCCGAATGTTTAAGGCCACTTTTGAGACAGCCTGTTTTAAGTTTAATTACTGTCCATTGCTTTAAATGCTAAATATCTTTTCTATGGTTTACGCCACTCCCAGTTTACAAGTTCCCAAAATTAGATTTATGTACGTTACATTAATACTTCTAATGTTCATAAACACTCAGTTGGAAGATATTACGTTATATTTATTTGGATTATTTGATACTTAGACCGTTTCAGCAAACCTTTTTCAAATCCATCCTGTCTGAGACAGGAGGCTCTCAGACTCTCAGCCAGGGAGACATCCTGTTCTCGCCGTTCTGAGAGTCGGATGAGACTTGCCGAAGGAGCTTGCTCGTACTTCGTCGTATCGGACATAAAACTACGTCGACGTAAGGTCTCCGAGAGACCCCTTGGCCGAGAAGCGTATTACTTAATATGTCGCTCGCGGGCGGGAGAGACGATGCTAAAAAAAGAGGGTGAGGCATGACCAATAGCTGCAACCTCAGAATAACAGAAATGAATATATACTAATATATATATAAAATGGCAAAACTGGAAAGAAAATAAATAAATTATAATGTTCTACGAACCACCTTACGCTTGTCCACTTAGAAAGCAATTTTTTTTAGTATATATTATTACCATATTATATTTTCAGAATGCAATAAATTAAAACTCATCATATTTAATATTGATGAATTAAGTAGAAAGGCTGTTTTTCATTTTAATAATTCAAGGCTTATTGGCGTTTGGATAATCTTGACCTTATTGAGTACTAAAAATGTGTAAGATATTTGTATCCTCTTTTCCACATGCCCTTGTGGTGTAATGGAAGTACACTCGTCACGTATTTTGGAAATCGAATTTCGCCAAGAGCACTCTTGATTTCTTAAGTTTCTGATACCGAAAAATTCTAAATGGCTCCACAGTGGTGCTGGAACTAAAAAAGCACTGGCCGATAATTTGTAACCACCAGAATTTGGTGACTGGTAACACTCTTCTCCAGTCGCCCTTTCAAAGGGTAAGTGTATAAGGTATTTTCTCCATCCTTTCCGCATGCCTTCTTGGTGTAACCGGAAGCACATTCGACGAGTATTTGGGAGGTCTGGATTTCGAACACCCGCGAACGCATTGTACGTTTTTTATGTTCGTGCATCGATATAAACTAACGACTGTATAAATTAAATGAATAGTGGTAGTTAGTACTCTCATTAATAACTTATGCGAGATTGCCGATTCTTACACAGCCGTTCTTTATTTGGATGCATGAAGATAGCTTTCAGTGTAAGAATGGGTAATATATTTATGCACATTAAGTTATTTCATTGCTTTGTTTTTATTTGAGTTAGTGACGGAAACTCCTTCTTACACAGGTACATAGTATCAAACTGAATTATAATTTATAAAACCCTAATCGCACAACACCCTATATTCTGTTTTTTACTGGTAATGACGTCCATAAATCAACAATGTATTTTGCCTGGGATTTTATTTTAAATCCTCTGTCATTATAACTGTTTTCGTTCATTCAATGATAGACGTTATTTTCAAAATCACAGTGGAAAGGATCAAAAACTCATGAGAATTCTTTATATTTGCCAATTGAAAAATAAGTTTCAACTTGTGATCTTCGAGTTTCTAGATGCGAGCATATGTCACAACATAATTCTTTTCCAATAATGATAAAATTTTCTAATTAAAAACATTCCAAGAAAAACTTACGTTTTACACAATTATTCCACAAACAAAATTTTCTTTCATATCTCTTCGAACGGCCTTTTTCAAAATGTTTGTTATATTTCTGAATTTACGTGATTTTTTATAGGACTGCATTCATATTTAAATATAATCAGTGGAAAAGCGATACAAAATAATTATTTTGTGAGGTTTATATAAAAACTGAACATTTTACATGGAAATTAAAAACAAAAAAGTCAACCATCACTAAAAAGAAAATAATGACGATAAAAGCATGTTTTTGACTTTATTTTACGTATACTAACCAAAAGCATACAGTGAAGTAGAATAACTGGAAAATATTGATTCATTGGTAATGTATGATTGAATTTGCTAATCAACACACAAATGCTTTTTTAAATGCATACATTATTGAAGAAAAATTATATAATTTAAATTCTGTAAAGCTAATTGTTTAACTTTTAATCTACATCATGCATAATACTATACAAACGCTCTGTACAAAATTCCAAATAATTCTATAAAGAACTTTTAGAGTTATCATTGTTGTTGTGCTATATAATGATAAAAAAAAGCCTTATCAAAAATCTCATTTAAAGTTCTCAGATTAACATATGTGACATATATACACAACTATTCACGTAGCCAAACGTAAATGAGAAAATTCATAATAAAAACAGTTTTTCAGATTCTCCAGACTAATTGAAATGCTTAAAATTATTTAGTTTACAAATAACATAAAAGGGGTGAAAATTGCATTTTTAATTTGCCCTTTACAGTTTCACTTCCGCTGTGGATATAGGGTTTCCCTTATTTTGCATAATGAATTATTTTAGATTTGATACCTTTTCCGAACTCCTCAACGTCCCCTCGTATTTCCCCGCCAGGATGTAAATTTAAAGTTAAGTAAAGTGAGTATTTACATGAGTGAATCTCTGAGTTTATTCGGAGGGTGTTCTCGTTAACCAGCGCACGTTTCGCTGCCTTTTCGCTGTTACGCTAGTACACCCCTTGGTTATTTCGAATAATCGTCACGCCTGTTAAGTTTGTGAGTCAACCTAAGTTAGGTTTACTTTTGGCGTACTAATCGAGCACTATTCTAATTTGACTTTGAACTGATTTATATTCTACATTTAAGTTTCACCGCAAGTTGACAGTGTTATTGTAAAGAACGAAGACCGTGCCTTTCTGTTATTAGTTGGAATTAATAACGGGTTAGTTTAACCCTTTTTCTGTGCTGGTATTTCATTCACGCCTGTGTGGGAATTCGCCAGGTTCTCTGTAGGATCTAGTTTAGTTTATGTGGAATAGAAGAAACAGACCTTACACGACAAACAAAACCGGTTTGTCGTCTCTCAGAAAAACTGGGATATCTCCCTTTCTAATAAAAGTGTCTTTATTAAAAGAAAAGTTGTTTTAGATAGATAACAGTTTGGCCCTTAAAAATGTGAACTAAACGAAATTGAGATTTTTAGATTTTAAGAGTATATCAGAAAAATGCCAGTATCATCAACTGGGAAGTTGTCAGTAACAGTTCATAATTAGTCAGTGCATTAATAGTTCATAGTTTTGAGAACATATTACCCGGCCAAAAGTACGTACCATTGATTACCGCATATATTAATATGATGTTGGTCCCCTCTTTTGCATCGATGACAGCCTGAACATGTCTGGGGAGTCTTCGCAACAGCTTTTGATAGGTGGTCATAGGAATTGACTTCAAGCGTTCATCGCAGCTGAAGTGAGTGCTGGCAGTGAGGATGGTTGATTTGGCTGGATATGTAATATGCTTTCTAATTCGTCCCAAACATGTTCTGTAGGATATAGATCTAGGCTCTAAGAAGGCCAGTCTAGTTTTTTAACACCAATTTCGTCAAAGCATGGCTGCGCAAGTCTCGGTGTGTGAATGGAGCAGTTATCTTGCTGGAAGAGAAACGGGCCTTTCAATAAATATTGCCATATAGTTCAAAGAGCAGCATTGTCCAGAATGCCCACATACATCTCAGAGTTTATGTTTCCAACCACAGGAACTAAGGGGACGCAGGCCAAATCGTGCAAAACACGTCCACAGCATAATCCTGCCACCATCGAACTGTACAGTCAGCACTCAGTAGTCACTTAAGAAGCGCTCATCGGGCATCTGCCAAACCCAGACTCGCCCACCGGACTGCCATATTTTAAAGCGAGATTCATCGCTTCAAAGAACATCTTCCCACACATGCATTCCAATGATTGTGAGCTTTGCACTATACAATCGAAGCTTAGTATTTTGGGGAGTTACCTTCGACTTGTGAGCGGCTACACGAGCATGGAGTCCCAGTTTTTTTAACTTTCGACGAACAGTCCTGCTGCCAGCACTAAGCCTATAGAACTTCGGAACTTCTGAGTGATTTTGACTCAGAACATGCAATTTTATTTCTATACCCTTTTTAAAGTCCTACAGCTGCCTTCACTATTTTTTTCGGCCTTCTCCTTCGTTTTTCTGCAGCTTCATTGTCTCGAGGTTTCCACTTTACACCACTCGCAGTGGAATTTGGCTTTTGTAAAATGTCCGAAATTTCCCGAACTCTTTTCCCACAAAGGTGGCATCCCACTATATTGCCACGATCAAAGTCCCTCACTTACTCAATGTTTCACAAACGCATAAATATGACTTGACAAATTACTTTCAATATTTCTTTAGCTTTAGGTTACCCATCAAATTACGTCACCTGTCCTATTCACTTCTTTAGGGGGTGGTCCGGATACTTTTGGCTAGATAGTGTACATCTGTAAGAAGCTTGTTATTACTGAATTACTTAATTTGTTTACAAATAACACGGTACTTTTACAAATCTAGAAGGAACGTAGATGCAGGCTTTGAGAAACGGTCTTCACGCCATGCGATGCTTGTCATTCTGAATGATAAGCATCGACCCAAATATCCTTGCGATGCAGTCATCAGCAATCCCCCCAAAAGCTGGGATATCCGTTTCTCCATTCCCGGAGAGAATACAGTTTGTTTAGTCTAATATTCTTCATAATGGTGCTTGAGCTAGAATAAAGTGGACAATGATTTTTCGCCAGTTTAATATGATGAATGTGTTGAGCCATTTACCCTTATTTTCCTTTAATTTCAGAAGGAATCTGAGCAGTAAAAGCGTTTTCCCCAGTTGTCCTTGCGGTTTAGTTGTCAACGTATCCAGTTACTTTAAAAAAGGCATTTCAAGGTCGCAGCCGCCCTCCCCTCATTTATGATCGTAACGTGTGTCGTCATCACCATATAAACATAATAGAGAATTTTAGCAAATTAAGGATCCGATTTTTTCCGCAGCATCCGTTGCCATGGTTTCAAATAATGGTTGAGGTGGAAAGATTGACCTTGTAGTGCCTATTGTAAAGTAACAGGCTATAGTAATTGGAAGATATGCTGTTCTATTTCCAATAAAAGCACAGCTTCATCACTTTCCTTCAGAAAAACTTGAATCTTTACATGAGTCAACAGAAATGTTATTCTCCCATGCGATATAACGTATTTCCTTGCATCTAACCCCCTAGCTTTTAGCTCCAGGTTATGAAAATTTTAAAGAGATTTTCGTGATTTCTCCCTTTCCTTGATGCGTTCGGAGAACGCGCTGCCTAAATTCTAAAATGGACTCGTCTACATAGTCACTGTTTGCGTCTAACTAACGAAGGAAGTCTTTGCAAACTACATGCGAAAGTCATCCCGAACCTTTCCCTTCTAACGGTTTAATTTTACGCCACTTCAATGCAAGAACTGGCCCATCACAGCAAGGCCAACACAAATTGACATTCCGTCTATAATTTCGCTAAGTGAACTACACATTCACCTTACCTAATTACTGATGGCTAATTTGAGGCTTAAGAAATAGCACAGACAACAATGAGAGAGATCGAGATTCAATTAACAAATAGAGATTCATGTTACAAAGAAAGTAGAAATGTAGGTAT
Source organism: Stegodyphus mimosarum (assembly GCA_000611955.2). NCBI lineage: Eukaryota > Metazoa > Arthropoda > Arachnida > Araneae > Eresidae > Stegodyphus > Stegodyphus mimosarum. Next base: position 275,865 of record KK116906.1, read on the forward strand.
CTTAATTTTTTTAGATATTGCAATGCTAGTTGAACTATGTATTCTTACCGGATTGTAGATTTCTTTAAGAAAATAATATTGTGATAATTACCGCTAGTGTATCCATGAATACATTTCATTTGTTATGTTTTAATTCTAACCGCGCTCTTCGGAAGTTAAATTATTCTCATAATGTTCTCCCTCTCGATTTTCGGATGATAAAATCAGTAAAAAAAATATCTGATGTGGACACGGCATGACTTCTTTGTACGGCTTATTAAATTGTACCCATTTTTTGTTGCTCTTTATTTAGACTTATTTTATCGAATTTCATTACAGATATATTTCTTATTCAATGAATTTAGTTCTGACTTCGCGGCAAGAGAAAAATACATAAAAACTCAAAACATCTTTAGTAAAAATTGTAAAATTTAGAAAACCTAAAACACTAAATGGAGTTAAAAAACAATTTTTAACAATTGGAATTAGTTTCTACGGAGAAACAAGCCATTCGGCCAGCGTGTAAGAAGACATATTTTTCAGTGCACAAAACTGAAACTTTTCTTTTTGTCTCACTCGGTGAAAAGATACTTCAGTTGGTGCAGAAACGGATTTAATTCACTATTCTGCTAAGACTTTCAAATATAAACAAATAATAAAGTAGCTTCGATAAGCTTAGTACCACTTAAACAATTTTTAAATTATTGATAATTCTAAAACTATTGCATGCAGATTAACTAAAGGAATAAAAACCGTAACCGGCACCTAAGAAAAATATAATTCAATCAATTTTAAAGCCGAAAAGGCAAAATTTTTCAAAATATAAAAATTAAAAAAGCTCACCGTGCGTACATCGATACGTATATATAGGGTACGTACAGACCTCACGAAAGAAATCGCTTCTGAATCCATTTTAAATCCATTTTACAACCCGTTTTAAAAACATAAAAGTCCTTTGTTCTGTCCTTACGCACAGAAATTTCGTTTAAATGGCTTCGGGAGTGGTCAAAATGGATATTGTCTTTGAAATATAATATCCGAAATTTGTCACGATTACAATTATGATTTTTGCGATTCCTTTACTTCGTACAGGGAAGTAAAAAAGAGGAGAAATTCGAAAAGAAATGCGGTATTATTGAATTCTTTGAATATTTTTGTAACTCTCAATCCTTAAATATTGAATCAATAATTAAAGCTTAAACTACACAATCCAGATACGCTTGGACACATATTTAATCCTCAGCTTAGGTGTTTTTCTATAGCTGTCATCCTCGTGTGCTTCGCTTAACATTAATATTGAACATATGTCGTTTAATATTATTACTGAATGTATACACTGTTACAGATTTGTGACCATAAATGGATGAAAGAGCTCAGTTCCCCACTTTGATTAAACCAGGCCAATTATATGAATGGAATATCAAATAAATCGTTAGTCGGAAGAGAGATCAGAGAGAAGAGCATCATGAATGTTTGCTAGTGCTCCAAACTATGAACGTATGCTATTTTCCGATAATATTAATTACTACTAACAGAAGCATGAATGGAAAGGATTTCCCAAAACTGTAAAGTAAACCAGAGGAGAAATCCTGTCTTTGGAAAAGGATTTGGAACGCATGAAATAAGATTCACATAGATATGTTTTGAATTTTATGCGGTAGAAGTTTATTTATACTTTTCCAGCTATGGATTTCCAGAACAGAATCGGGATTTTGATTTAATTCATGAAGTCTGGTCTCTATGTGAGCTTTTCGAATGTTTAATGTAAATTTTATGGTCTATCAGTTATTGAGAAAAATACTGAATGTGAATTTAGGTACAGCATTAAGAGGAAGCTTTGGAAACGCAAATCAAATATTTAGAATAACTTTGTACCTTGGGTTTCAATATACTCTTGTTGATTTTGAACATACGAGAAAAATTTAAAGTGTGCTACGAAAATTTTAATGTACATAAATATGAAACTATGTATTGTTAAAAAGCAAAATATGTATTATATTTAACTATAAGAAATAAATATAAAAAATAATAAAAAAATTATTGTTGGTGCCGCCTCAAGTGATCACATTTCGTACACAATTACAACTTGAAAAGTATAAGTAGATACACTTCGGGGAAGGGAATGGGACATTTCCATATCTCTCGTTTTACTGGGCCGATTGACGAAATTCAAATTGCGATTTTCATGTCTCGAATGCGCGACTTAGGATATATATATTAGATTTATATATAGCATTGTCCTAGTATAGGTATTTTGACACAAAATCAGGCTTTTTCTGAAATAACATACCAATTATACGACTCAAATTATGCCTAGATGTTAAATTTTGTAATTTTTGGTGATAAATTTATGGAGGTTTGCGCCAAGTATAATTCATTCGGCAAATTTCTTAATTTACAGCGACCTACTTTCCTTTTCTTTTCTTTCGTTGCAGACGAAAGGAAAAAAGTCATCGTTCATACTTTCAAGTAATTTTAACAGAGTGTGTAAACTACATTTTCGTTATTATCGTTTATAATAAATACGCCAAATTTCAAAACGCGCCAAAATGTAAATTCAGGTATATCTTAGGAAATTTTGAGTAAAAAAACTCTAATTTTTTTTGCAGCATGCTTAGAAATACATCTACTTTAAGATGATAGCAAAACTGTTATAGGTTATAATTCAAAATTGTTTTCGAAAAATTTATAAAATGTATTTAAAAATGCAAATTTTAAAAATAAATCATAAAAAATTGGCGAATTTTATTTGGAATGAATCTAAATTTCAAAATATGAAAGAAAGAATCAAATAAGTTTAATAAAAAAACGAGATATTAATAAACATATACCAAATTCAATTAACACTAAGGAGCTAAAATTCTGAGACCTTATTTAAAAAAAAGAAAAAACTAATCGAGCGATATTTACTAAACTTAGAACTTTGGCGTAATTTGAGTCGTAGAATCGAAAATGGAAAAACATTGGCATGTCATTTCAGAGGAAGTCCGATTTTGTGTCGAAATACCTATATTAGAACAATGCTATATATAAATATAATCTTAAGTCGTGCTTTCGAGACATAAAAAAACGTTGAAATTCGTCAATCGGCCCAGTACAACGGGAAATATAGAAATATCTTCTTCCTCTTCGCAGTGTACTCTAACAGCGTTTTATTTCGAAAAATGCAAAAGTTTGTTAATGAAATGTTCATAATGTCTGTCACGCAAAATGGACGGTTCATAACGTTTACGGAACTTATTTGACTTGTCCTACACCTCTATTCTTAATACTCGACAACTATATAATTAATAATACTTACTACACTTGATAATTCTCAATGAACTTCCCTCATTATAAACAAGGCAATGCAAAATTTAAAATTTGGCAAATAAGCACTGTAAGTCTGGAATAGATGTATTCAGGAAATATTTTTTCCCAGCAAAACAAATTCTTCACATTTTTGTTTTCTTTAGTCCAAAGGGCCTTTGTCCCTGAAGGTCTATTGTTTTCGTTTTGCGATTTTGCGTCGGTTCACTCTGAATGCCCGTTTCACTTTTCAAATTGTTGCCACTAAATTATCACTCTGTATTATATTTAAAGAAATTAAATAATGAAGAATCTGCGTAAATGTATATATGTTTCTCGCATTGTGATAAAATGACGGTACCTAGAGCTATCCAATTTTGAATGACGTAATCCTACTTCGAATATGGGCATCCGGAAGCCCAAATTTCAAATTTGGAATTTGTTTTAATATCGCTTTCATATTTCGTAAAACTCTACCGAATGTTTTATTTACAAACTCAAAGATTTCAAAGCTAACAATGGCAACGTTGTACAGAAAAAACATTTTTATCTCCAGTGCGTGAGACTGTGTATCGGAAATTCTAAAGATATGCCCAGTTTAAAATTATTTTGCAATATTTCTCTTGAACTGAATTTTATGGTTTAAGTGCGAAGAACATGATATTTAATAAATAAAGTAACACACAAATTGTTGAAAAAAAAAACGCCTCTTCGAACGTAATTTAAAATCTGAAACCTTTCAGATTTTTTTTATTCTTTTTTTTTCCCTACTCAAGAAGAGAGATCTGCGTCTGATCATCCACATAAACGATAGTCAAATTTTAAATAACAGTTGACTGAAATGGAAACAAGCGGCGACTTAATCCCTTATTCGCGATAGTTCACTGTTATTTGGCTATAATCTATTTTGATTTTATTTTGCGACTTTAGTTTATAAGGTATTTCTTCCGCCTTCTTAGCTTGCCTTCGTGGTGTAGTGGTCAGCACACTCGGCGCGTATTCGAGAGGTTCTAGTCCCAGCCAGGATTTGCTCATTTTACATGTCTCCTACTTTGAAATGACTTAATGTCTCTAGAAGTTCAGTTTAAAAAATCTGTCTTATAAAACAGTTTGATGGCATTAAACGAATTGTTGATCATGATAAGCGATGCGTCTTCCATGCTTTGTGTGCAAACAGGCCGGACATCGGCGATTCAATAACAATATCCAAATGAACACATTAATCGCGATCACATTAAACGGTTTCTAGGCTACCAAAAAATAGATACATATATTTATAATATAACAGTAGTATAAAACAAATAAAGCCATATACTAACATATAAAACATATAATATTAAAATGAAGTAATAATAGTTTTTGCATTAAAATAAAAATTTTAATAAATATATTTGTCATAAAATAAAATAAAAAGTTTCAATGCAATAAAAAAAGAAATTACTAAAATTATATTTTTACCATTTGTTAATAGTGTTGCGTGTGTACGGTTTCTTAATGGATTGAAAGCACAAGTCTATAAGAAGTTAATAAAATTTATTCTTTTCACAAGATATAAAACAAAATGCTGAAATATTTCCTGAGAGATAATCGTACAATATCACAATATCTCAAACGTTTAACAGAACTCAATTCAAAACAGAGGAATTTAATCCAATCTCACAGCGAATTCGATACAATCAATCACAGCTATAAATAACATACAGTTCGCTTAAAACAACAACAATTGATCTGTGGTCTTTTAATTCGGCCAAAGCTGTATGTAAGTAAAGCGTCGGCACTCCCATACTATAACAAGACGCCAAATTGCAGCGCCAATCCACTGCAGTGGTGGCGATGTAAACTAAATCTCTTCCCCTCCTCCTTTCCCCTGCAGTGACGTCATGGAGGTCGGAAGTAAGATGAACAGGCCGAAATGAGTTTTGACACGATTGGATGTAAATATTTTGCAATTGCGTCGGAATTATATATATAAATGTATATATTTTCTATTTGTACAGTATTTCAGAATCCTAAGTGTACGAAAAGAATACATTTTTAAGCAAAGTTTATTGTTATTAACATTAAAATTATGCATTATTTCTTCTCCACTTACAGAACTTCTACCTAAAATACTTTTTCAAATATGACATGATTTTTTTAACTTCTGGGGCATCTTTTAAATGAAACAAAATCCAAGTCAATTTGTAATAAATGCTCATTTCAAATTAGCGCTCATTTTATTTTAATAGTGAAATACATTAAATAGTACGTAACTTTCTCTGAATATTTCTGAAAGGGAAAAAAAAAAGATTTTTTAAAATATTATTTAAAACTTGTACTTGCGTTATTATAAAATATAGGGGAATAATTCTTTTAATTATCAGATTTTTTTACCTTTAATTTCAACAAGACATATCCTAAAACTCGTCTTTATTACTTCCTTAAAACTCTTCTTTATTACTTCCTTAGTACGCATCGTCTCAAGGAAACGTGTAGAAATGTATTCCATCAGATTTCGACGCAGTCTTACCCTTGCAATCCTTAATCCGCAGTATCGATACGCCATTAGAGAAAATTTTAAAAAAAAATTGGTTCTGAAAAGAGCCTTTTGTAATTAAAAAGTACAAAATTAATAAGTTATAAATAACACAACCAAAGCACGTTAGAAGCTAACAAGATTTCGGTAGAATCAAACAAACAACCAAATCAAAACAACCAATGATTGAAAAGAAAAGGAGCATGCGCAGCTTTACTGATTGTGTTTCCACATCGCCACCGCTACGAGCGCTGCGGTCGTTACGAAGCGCAATTTCTCTCATTGAAGTGCCGACGCTTTACTTACATACAGCTTTGTAATTCGGCTTCTATAAGCTTTTTAATTTTTCACGAGAACATTCATGTAAAATCAGTTTTCTCAATGGCAACAGCAATTACGAGATATTTATTTATTAAATGTTAAATGCACGCGCTCTTGTATTTTTACTTTTCCGACGTAGCGTTTTCTTCAAATTCGTCTGCGTTGCACGGGAAAATAAAACAATTTTAATTACAATTCTAAATAAATAGCTAAATAAATACAATCCGTAACAATAATTTTTACCATATTTATTAATAAGTTTATCAGTTGGGAAACAAATATCTTTTTAAACACATGCTATTCATTATTACGAAGGACAGTTAAAATAATAATTTGACAATAAATAATAAAAGTCTTCGATAGCTCTTGCCCGCAAGGAAATGTCTACAATTATTTGGAATTTTCTGATCTTTTAGATTAATGAAAATAAAAAATTATTATTCTCGTTTTCGCATTTGTCTTTAGGAAATAGCCAAGAGTTTAAATTTATCAAAAGTGTTTATTAAAACTGAATTTTACAGTGTAATAGAAATTTGATAAAATTAGCAGTCACTGCTTGAGGTGTGTTCAGAGACATAATGACAAAAGAAAAAAAAATATGCTAACTCATCTGGTTCCAACTGCTGCTTCTAAACTTACACCTAACAAATTCAAAATCACTCATCAAATCGCAAATCAGAACACATGTAGATATTTTATAAAATAAATAGCTTTCAGGAGATTTGCAAGAAACATTTCTCTGAGTTAAAAATGTGCTTGGTATTTAAAATTAATCTAATTTGCATTTGGGTGACAGTTGACTGAAGAAATAGAGAATATAGGACAGAATTAACATAAAAATATTATATTTTCTAAACTAAAACTTACAAAAAAAAATTATTACATACAGAACTGTCTCTTGACTTTTATGTATGTAAGAATAAAGCCTGAAAGTGCATTCGGTTTTCATATGACTGCATTTGTGTACGATAACGAGAGCTTGGCTGCTCCACTATCAAAACAAAGAAATACCATCTTTATTTATGAGGATAATATCATGAAGTTTTGCGTTATTTGATATGAAAAATGGTTGTATTTACAGGGAAAAAAATGCATAACAAATATGTTGCTAAGTTTTTCTAACACAAATTCGTTTTGTTGCAGAAAGAATTAATCATAAAAAGAGTAATAACAGCGTACGTTATTCGTAACACGCAACTACTCAAAAGAATACTTTAATCACCGGAAGAAATGATAATGGCCTTTTGTTTAACCTTTTTTGTGAGCACAGGAAGGAAACGTTCTGTAAAATAGTGTGGAAATGCGTTGCTGATTGATCCAATCAGAAGCCTTGTTCCCTATGTGAATACATATTTTTTTATGATGAAAATTCTGTTTTGGACAGCCCCGTGGCAATCACAAATCCGACTGAGCGTTTGCAATAAGATCTAATTTGCTTGTAAATATTATGGCTCAATGTTAAATATAAACACTACTAATTTTTTTATTCTTTTATTCTCTCAGTATATCCCTTGGTGTTACAGTGTTTTGTATTGACTAATTAATGATTTAACAATCACAAAAAGTTTAAAAGAAGGATATCTTTATAATCCCAAATAGGATTTCAAGTTTTGCTATAAGTTTCTTTTTATATTACCTGCATTATATATATATATATATATATATATATACATGTCTTTAAAAATAATACAGCGATAACATGTGGTGGGAGCATCGTTTTATTATAAAAGTGTTTCGACACAAAAGTGAAAGAAACATAAAATTGAGAATGAGGCTAATACATTAAATTGCTTCATAAGGAAAGCTCGTTTTCATAATGAACTTGAATACTTCCAAGATTACTGTTGTGTTCTACGGATTCGTGGATTTGGAGTAATTGATCATAACACTTGATGAAGGGTCAAAACACAATTTATTAGCCAATATTACACAGGACAGTTCCAAAGACGTTTACAGTCGTCGAAATGCTACGATAAACACGGTGAAACAATCAGCAACACAGCCTTCAGGGCATAACGGTGGAGAAAGCTTCATTGCAAAGCACTAAGTACAGATCTCGACTCGGTCAATCGCTCTGAACTCCAAACACTACTGCAATACGTTCTCCTATAACAGGCAGGGTATGTATAGCTTTAATCTACCTTACGAGAACATTTTCGAGAAAACCGCTAAGAGTCCGTTCTAGAATGTAAACGCTCCATCTATGGCATATCGCCAATTGAGCGATTTTCGGCCAAATCTGGCAACGCTGCCTTTCTTTGCCATTTTCTGGAAACCCTAAGCCCACTAAGTTATCTTACCACACCTGGGCATTTCGCAACAATGCATGTAATGTTTTTAGTAACAATATGCTGTCAATCACACTTGTAATTTAAATACAAAATTTGAGACGTTTTAGATTATCACATAATATACATTTTTACGAAAGTTTGTTCAGATCTTCAAATAATGTATCACTCACAGTTTTTCAAATTTAGCCAAAATCTAATATGTAGTCCCCATTGATGAATTCTCATTGTCTTAAATACTTAAATTCAAACGTTTTAGAGTATAATTTAATACAATTTTTCATTACAAATATTACGGGCTTCAAGTAAAGACCACTTCCAGTTGCCCTTTAAAGACTGTTATGGAACTTTCCACAAAGTGCCACTTCCGATTATCCAATTTTATCTAGGATGTAATTAGCTCTTTATATGAAAGTGGAAAGCTTAAATGCATAAAATTCCAAATAGTAGCTAACGTGGACGAAAACATCGTCATACACATACTCACAGACAGGCGGATATCATTCTAAAATTATTGAAAACGAGTTGTGCGGCTCTAATTCAGTCTTATTCACTGAAAACTCACTATCGAATTTTTGAACCGAATACATTACCTTCCTTACCTATAGATATTGTTACATGCATATGAGTTCTTAAGGAATTGAATGCACATAGAAACGATGATAGTTTGATAAAATTTATTTTCGAGAACGAAACAATTTACATTTCTGGAACTTTTCGTAAAAGTACTTATAGAACTCTTCTCAGTATCACAGAACACAAATAGTAGTTACCACTTCAAACTAATAAGAACGTTAAATACAAAACAATATACAAAGTGCGCAGGCTGGTGCGCAGGCAGAGTGACCTCTCAATACTCTGAGCTAAACTCTGAACTCAAATGTGAAATAAACTGAGAACTAATTCTGTCTCGGGTTTCATATCTTTTTCCTCCTTCCGCCGACAAATACCATTGTGTTCTAGAAATTTTTGAAATTTCTCGCCAAATTTGGCGACAAAAATCAGTCGCCAAGACTATCGCCAACTTGCTTTTTCTTGGCAGTTTGGTGAGATAGCCATTTACTTCAGTATCAAATGCACTTAACCCTGTAATCCTATTTTTGAAGCACAGTTTCGAATTTCTGAGGCCTTTCATATTACATTACACAACAGGTACTACAATTTATATATAATTTCATTAAGATCATTTACATGTATACAAAATTCGTATTAATATAGATTAGAGGGAGATAAAAGGGAAAGTACATGAGATTGCAAAGTGTAAAAATAATTTGCTCTCTCATAATCGCGAATTTTTGATTATTTCATTCTCGTAAGTAAAAACCAGACCAGAACACTATGCTTTTAGAAAATAATCGAAATAAGACACTTAATTGACGTGAGATAACTTGAGAGAAAATTTCATTATTCATATCCATTGTAAATTCAGTGAATCTGCAGTGCTGTAACGCATAACAAGATATTTAAATACCATTATTAAATATATGACGATAACCAGTCCCTGTAGGGTTCCACCTCTGACCGGTATGACTGCATTGTGTAGAATAATTTTCGGGACGTCCTTAAAAATATTACATGCAGTTTGAAATATGTCCAGGAATATATTAAAGATAATACACTCACGTTTGTGAAAACTGCAACACCAAGAAGGAATCGTCATAATTGAATGCAATTTAATACACAGTTGAGTGGTAGTGGTACAAATAAATAATTAAATGTTCAAAGCAAACAAACAAGAACAAGAGATCAGAATCAGTATTTTGTGTGGCCACCACGCGCCGCAATAAGTGCTGCTACACGACGTGGCATGGAGTCAAACAAAGTTTGAATGTCTGACTGAGGAAGAGCATTCCATATCGTTTGTACGCGTACCCAAAGTTCGTCTGCAGACGCAACAGGACGAGGATCACGAGCAAGACGCCGACCAATGACATCCCACACATGTTCAATTGGCGACATATCCGGGGAACACGCAGGCCAAGGAAGAAGCTGTACCTGCTGCGCTGCAAAGAAGGATTTAACAATCCGAGCAGTATGAGGGCGGGCATTGTCCTGTTGAAATACAGCGCCTGGCAAGCTTTGAAGGAAGGGAACAGCTTCGGGCTGTAGAACTTCACGGATATACCGGTTGCTGTTCAGATTGCCCACAATTCGTAGCAATTGAGATCGTCTATGATATGCTATGGCGCCCCAGACCATAACTCCGGGTGTTCGTCCACTGTGGCGTTCGATAATGCACTCCGGAAGGTGGCGTTCACCGGCATAGCGTCTGACACGAATGCGGCCATCATGGTACCACAAATTAAAGCGGGATTCGTCAGAAAACACGACATGCTGCCAATCAGCACGCCAGTCTCTATGCTGATTGGCCCATTGTAGCCGCAGGCGGCGATGGTCGTGCGTTAGGGGGATCCTGTATAAAGGAGTCCGTGCGCGCAGTCCACACTGCAGCAGACGTCTACGAATTGATGAAGCACACAATGAAACACCTGTAGCTATTGACCACAGTGCTGCCAATTGTCTAGAGGAAGCTGTACGGTCCGTCCGCGCCATGCGGACCAGGTGTCTATCATCGCGAGCTGACGTCACATTTCGGGGTCCACTCCCGGATTTCCGAGTTGTCCGACACTCGTCCGTCCACTGCTTCCAAACGCGCATCACTGTGCTGCTGTTACGCTGCACACGAGAGGCTACTGCACGATACGACAATCCAGCTTCACGAAGGCCGATGATTCTCCCTCGTTCAAACTCTGTAAGTTGTTCAAATCTCGCTCTCTTTCGTCGACGAGGCATAAGTACAGATTGAGTTAACGTTTACCACTAGCAGATAACCACCGATAACCATACACGCCTCGCTACAGCCGTCTATTTATTCGGATCCATCAGCCGTTCAGAGGGCGCTGCTCAGCATACGCATGCGCTACGGATTTGCAATTCTAATCATTTGCATATCATGCGCTACTTTGCATTTCCTGAAAATTTCAGCTCACTCGCGTAAGTCCTTCATGGTGTTGCAATTTTCACAAACGTGAGTGTATATTAAAAGTACATAAATTAAGATATAAGGTACGAGGTGAATTTCCGCGTTAAAAATCTATCTATTTCTGCCGAAAGATGTCGCTGTCTTTTCCTTCGCTTTACGCCTTTGGGGTATAAATACAGCCGTGGATTTCTTTTCCTTTCCGATTTCTTTGCTACTGACGAAGAAGGGCCTGCATTTATTTGCTCTTTGCTCTGGAAATCGATACAGTCTTGACTAAAATCTATGTCAAATGTAAGGTTATTACTTTGCCTAAACCATTTTTATTTAAACTTTAACTCAACAATGCGCGAGTTTTGCTTACAAATCAATCTCTGCTGCTTGGGGAGTTTCAAGGCAACAAATTGATATTTAAAATTCAAAGTGAATTTACGCTGGAGATTTGCAAAGCACAAAAGCGTTACTTGTATACATACATATATATATATAAATTCTGAATAAATTACATGCAAAAATAAAAGAAAAAAAAAACAGAAGCACAGTGACAAACTGCCAAAACCAGAATGAAATATGAATTTTACATCTTTCGCTGATCTACATGAAGGAAATGGCGCAGTGAAAGAAAACATATACAAAATTTTAAAAAACAAATACACAACAAAACATATACAAAGTATATACAAAATGTATACTATATTTCCACGCCTATTCCTTGCATTCTTTTAACTAATTTTATCGTTCGAAAATTGAGAGGGGAAAGTCCTGCCATTAATTTAATTTCAGAAGAACGCGTTTGCAATGAGAATATAATAAATGAAAAGTAGTCATGGATAAACTACCGATATCTATCACAGTATTATTTTTTTAAAAAGAAAACTACATTCCAGGCAGAGTATATAGCAATATTAACATTAGAATATCGGATGGATATTGAGACGATAGCTAACGGTAACTCAACCGGAGACGTAGCACTCCGCCTCAGGTACCTTGTTAAGCTCCAGGGGCACCTCACATGAATACGTCTTAACCGCAGTTCCCAAGAGGGACATTGGTGGAACGAAGGGAAAGGAGGGCTTAGAAAAAAGCCAGATTTCCTAAGCTCGGACACATCAGCGTTGGATAAGACTACAAGGAACTGGAAAGTAAATAACAGAAATAAGGTGAAATCGCATGGTTAGGAAGTTTTTTTAAGTGCGAGAACACATGCCTCGACAGGGTAGCTTAACGATGAACCTGCAGAAAAAAAGGTTTCAAATAATAAATGCAAGGGAATGTAAAATGCTTGAAAGGCTAATACGAAAATACAAACAGAAGTCACTCAATGTATTGAATAAAAATAAAAATAAAATATATATATAGGAATACAATTTACCAATAAACTCCTCTCGGAGAGATAAATTGTGAACAACACAGGATAGAGAAAATTACGTGAATATATTTTTTAATTTTCAGAAAACAAACACTAGAATGTAAGGGGGAAACTACGGTAGGAAGTGCGGGATATTGGAATTTCAATTAACCCATGGGGAACCAAGCATTATTAAATTCAAAAACGTCCAAAGCATAAAATAGAATAGACTCGTAATTTGAAAGAAAGATGACTGAAATAGAAAAAAGTTTTCTTCAATCAAACCTTTGACACTAAGTATGATGACGATAAAAACTTAAATGTATAAGCTGCTTTGCGAAAGACTATAATGCCCTGAAATTCGTATCCTAGAGAATATCAGCTAAGCCTGCAATAACATCTTAGAAAAGGCTGAGGTTAGCCTTTCACTAGTGGTGTTGTGAAACACCAGGGTACATGGACACTAGGTCTTACGTCTAATCGAAAAAATTTACTTTCCTAATTATACCGTGCATTTAACTGTGAAAATATTTTACAATGAAAAGAGCAGTGATAAAAAATTAAAACTTCCTTAAATTAAAGGAAATAAAGACCTTATTCTTAATAATACAGTAACTAATAATTAAAAAAATATTAATTTTTTAACAAGTTATAAATAAAAATTAGGTAGTTAAGATGAGGTGGTGATAAGCCAAGGTACCTCTGATTCTGAAGTTCAGGCTGGTGAAGAGAGCTTGAAATAAAAGGAGTTAGAATGCAAACGAAGCCTCAGTGCCGCTATGTGAACATTCAAGAAAGCAGAATAACATAACGATACGGAGCATAGAGTATGGAGAAATACAAAAGATCTAAAGCAGTTGAATATGGATACACAGAATAGTTGGTAATCCACAAATTACATATTATATATGTTTAGAATAGCCATAGGTCTACTCAAGTTTATGCGATCGTAATAATTATAATCACATATTTTAATAGTCGTACTACTATTCGTTGTTTAACTTTCATGAATTTTTTTAGTAAAATTTTAATAGTGCATACTGAACCCAACGAGTCAGCCTGTGCTGCAGCACCAGTTGTAGAGGCATTAGGCTTTTTTTGGAAGCACGAGATGTGAAAAATGAGCAATGCCCTCGCCGGGACTCGAACCTGAAATTCTGGAATACGCGCCGAGTATACTAACCGTTACACCACGAAGGCATGCAGAAAGGAGAGAGAAAATCTCCCCCTTTTAAAGGGTGAGTAGGGATTAGGGAACCCAGTCATCAAATCCTGGTGGTAAAGAATCATCATCCACCACCTCGTTTTCAGTTCAGACGCCACTGTACAGTCATTAAGTTATTTTGAAGCACAAACGTTAAAAATGAGCAATACGCTCGCCCGAACTCGAACCTGGACCTAATGAATACGCGCCAAGTGTGCTAGACGTTACACCACAAAGTCATGCTGGAAGGAAGGAGAAAATATACTCTTTACCTTAACTAGCGTATGCGAACCTAACCAAGTACCTTAGCTGTCCGCCGATAACATCGCGGCAAAAACATCGCGGACGAAAATGTCGCTGAGTAAACAACGCAAGGCGAAAACGTAGTGGCACAAAACATCGTGAGATAAAATAAAGCAAAGAGAAAACATCGCAGCTCTAAAACATCGTGGTACAAAACATCGTCTTCGCAATAAAGCGGTTCAAAAACTTCGCAGTTTAAAAATATCACCGTCGAAAATATCGTGGTAAAAAATAAAGTACCTACAAATCATCGCATGACGATAACATCGCAGACATGCGTTTTTCAGGCTTTAATAATTGTAAAATTTACTGATTGTTTAATAATTGTAATAACTCACATGTGAGCGCAAGATGGAAAGAAGGATAATATTCACTTATCATATTTTCACTTATCATATTTTTTATTAGCTAATAAATATTTCCTGAAAATGTAAAGTGGAAACTTACGCAACTTTTAGCAGTTAATTTTAAAACGACATAGTTAACTAACAAAGATCATTAATAAATTATTTTTTATAAAATTTTGCTGGTAATTTTCCATGAAAAGTGTAATCTAAAAAAGAATAGAAAAAGAAAGTAACTGCATGAACCTTTCTATAAAAAATTGCTAAGTTAATTATGATATTATTTTCTTCACATTTGTTAATCTGATACTCTTATAGTGAAAATTATTTCTTGTTTCGTTTAAATTTCTTATTTTTTAGAAATCTATTAGTTAATAAAAAATATGAAAGTAAAAATTATCCTTCCTTCCATCTTGCTCTCGTAAATCTTTGTGCGAATACCCATTAATA
The DNA here is from genome assembly GCA_000611955.2 of Stegodyphus mimosarum. Taxonomy (NCBI): domain Eukaryota; kingdom Metazoa; phylum Arthropoda; class Arachnida; order Araneae; family Eresidae; genus Stegodyphus; species Stegodyphus mimosarum. The sequence continues at coordinate 290,885 of KK116906.1, forward strand.
ATTATTAAAGGCTGAAAAACGCATGCCTGCGATGATTTGTAGGTACTTTATTTTTTACCACGATATTTTCGACGACGATGTTTTTAAACTGCGAAGTTTTTGATCCGCTTTATTTTCGACGACGATATTTTGTACCAGGATGTTTTAGGACTGCGATATTTTTCTCTTTGCTTTATTTTCTCCCGCGATGTTTTGTACCACGACGTTTTCGCCTTGCTTTGTTTTCTCAGCGACGTTTTCGCCTGCGATGTTTTTGCCGCTATGTTTTCGGCTGTAACAAGTATCTGATATACTTCCCGTTTTAAAGGGCGACTGGGGATTAGAAGACCCAATCGACAATTCCCGTTGGTGAATAATCATCATCCAGCATCTTTTAGTTCGCTCGCCAGTGTAGAGACATTAGGTGTTTTTGAAGCAGAAGACGCGAAAAATGTGCAGTGCCCTCGCCGGGACTCGAACCTGGATGTCTCGAATACGCGCCGAATGTGCTAACCATTACACCACAAAGACATGCTGGAATGAAGGAGAAAATCATTTTTAAAGGGGGAATAGGGATTACGGGACCCAATATCCTGGTGGTGGAGAATCATCATCCACTGCGTTTCGCATCTGTTCGGGCGCCATTATGGAATCATTAAGCTTGTTTTGGAAACAGGAGATGTGAAAAATGAGCAACGCTGTCGCCGGGACTCGAACCTGGACCTCTCGAATACGCACCGAGTATGCTAACCGATACGCAACGAAAGCGTGCAGAAAGAATGGGAAAAAATTCCATATACACTGACGACGGTCATAACCAAACAATTTAAAAAGTAAAAATTCGAATATAATTTAAATTACGCTAACTCCTTATAGAAACGGTTTGGCATTTCACAAGTAAACAAAAGTAATAATATCACTTTATTTATTGGCAGGGGATTACTAATTAGAAAATTCCATTACTTATTTCTATTAAAAATGTCATTTCACTGAAATTTAATACTAGGTTACAAATATATGTTTGAGCATTGAAACAGCATTAAATTCTCACTCTTATTTGCTAAGGCGGAAAAGCAATTTATTAAACCTAGTATGTCTGCCACTCATTTTGAAGAGAAGTAAACATCATATTGAAGTGACAATTAAATTACATTTTAACTTTCAATGCAGCTCCAGTTGTAGAAATAGCTAACATACAGGATACTTCTTAAAAATCATTTATCTCAAAGTCAGCGAATCGAAGAGCGGCAGCAACGACAAGAAATTAAGCAAACGAGATAAAAAAAGAGTGTTTGGGAAAGTTAAAAAGACGGTCATGGTTGTGTAACGCTAGAGGGCACTGCCGTCAAGAGAAGTTCAAACCTTTCCATTTTCGGTGCCCCTGTACGATTTCAAACCGTGGCGTAACTAATGGCAGACAATTTGTTGGCTGAGAATTTTTTTCTTTTTTATGTTTAATCTTCCCTTT
>KK116906.1:292412-312406 GCA_000611955.2 Stegodyphus mimosarum
CTTTCTTTTTCCTAGTGACATAAACTTCTTACTTGATATTTCAGTAATTCACGAAATGGAACAAAAAATGATAATTTCACATTACATATATTCATAATTGGCAGAAATAGAATTTCAAAAGTAATTTTTCAGCTTCCAGAGAATTCTGATTTATTTTAGAATTTTTTTTTAATATTTAGTGTAATAAGATTTGCCAGTTCTAAAAAGATTTAAAAGAGGATTAATTAACAATATGCATTAAATAATTCTATACAACATATAAGCGAAAAGAGAAGTAGCAGTCTGTAAGCATCGTTTGAAATTTTTTCGGTCACCCGATCTCCATATTTAATTATTCTTCCGATGTTTTCAACAAGTATCTCATAATTCTATCTCTTTATAAAATAAATTCTCTATAAAATAAAGAGAATTTGAAATCAGTGAAAGCTTTTGATTCGACAATTTTGTTTACATGGCATAAGTTTTTAAGCTCACCATTAGTGAGCTGGTAATTTTACTTGTTTCATCTCACAATTCAAATAAATAAGTATTTGTAATATAGAAGGTTTTCAACAGTTTTTAAGACGGAAATTAGAATAGGTAAGAATGTATCGTATTAGATGCTCGTGTAAAAAAGTTCAGAAGCAAGGAAAAAGTTAGCAGCAGAAAATCTTGGAAAACTGATTTCGTTCTTCTTCGGATTCCATCCTTATTAGTCCAAAGTACAGTCCTTTGTCCGTGAAGGATTATTGTTTACGTTTCGGCATTTTGCGTCGGAAACATTATGCATGTTTCTCGCATTCTGATGAAACGACGGTACCTAGAGACATCGAATTTTAAGTGAAGTAATCCTATTGCGAATATGGGCACATGGAAGCCGAAATTTGAAATTTGGAATTTGTTTTATGATCGATTTCATATTTTGTAAAACTTTACCGAATTTTTGATTAATAAACTTAAGGATTTCAAAGGGAGCAATGATAATGTTGTACAGAAAAACATTTCTATCTCCAGCGCGTGACACTGTGTATCGGAAATTCTAAAGATATGCTCAATTTAAATTATTTTGCCATATTACTCTTGAACTGAATTTTATTGTTTAGGTGCGAAGAACATGATATGATATTTAATACATAAAATAACGCAAAAAACGTTAAGAAAACTCCCCTTTGGGCGTAAGGTAAAATCTAAAAGCTTTCAGATTTCTTTTTATATATATAACATGTTTTAAACTCACCAATAATTTAACTTGAGTAATTTTACTTGATTTATCATATATTCGAATATATAAGTATTTGTAAAAGGGAAGGGATGTAGTTTTTTAAATCTTTAAAACGGATTTACGGTTTGGAATATCTAGAATAGCTATGAATATACCAGATTAGATACTCGGCCTAAAAATACAGAAGGAAGGAAAAACTTAGGACCAGAAAATCTTGGAAAACTCACTTCGTTCTTCCTCGAATTTGATCTTTATATATATACATACAATATGTTTTAAACTGAACAATAGTGAGCGAGTACGTTTACTTGATTTATGACATATTCAAATGAAGAAGTATTTGTAATGAAAGAGGAATTCAGTTTTTAAAGTTTTTAAAACGTATTAACATTTTGGAGCATCTGGAACAGGTACGAATATAACGAGTTAGATAATCGATGTAACAATACTGAAGCAAAAACAAAATTAGGAGCAGGAAATCTTGCGAAGCTTGTGTCGTTTTTCCTCAAAAAACTCAGTGTAAAAGTGCAGAAGCAAAAAAAAAAAAAAAATTAGGAGCAGAAAATCTTAAAAAACTCATTTTGTTCTTCCTAGAATTTCATTTTTATATACATGTAATATGTTTTAGACTCAGTAATAGTGAGTTGGCAATTTTACTTGATTTGTCTCGCATTCCAATAAATAAGTATTTGTAATGTATTTTAAATTCACCAAGAGTGAGTTGATAATTTTACTGCTATATCATATCCATTCGAATGAGTGAATATTTGTAGTAGAGAAATGTTTCAGATTTTCAATTTTTTAAATAGATTTCTACTTTGGAGTATCTAGAAAGTATAAGACTATAGTAGGTTAGGCACTCGGTGTAAAAGTATGCAGAAGGAATCTAGGAGCAAGAAATCTCTGAAAACTCATTTCGTTCTTCCTCAGATATCACCTTTACATGTACGTAATATTTTTGCAACATACCTATAGTCGATTGGTAATTTTGCTTGATTTACTTCATATTCGAATTGAACTTAATAAACGTTGCACTCTAACAGCAGATTAAACAAATGCATTGAATTCTTCCTTCCTCCGCATCTAACGAGCATCTCGGGATGATGGCGACATCAGCTGATAGATTTTAATTCATTGTCCTATCCACTACCTTTGCAGCTACGTTTTCATGTACAGAAAATAAGCGTACTGTCAGAATAATCAAACATATTGAAAAATAAAGCTGAAAGAGAAAGACTTCAATGTAAAATTTAAAATTACTGAACAAATACAACCATAATATGGCACATATTTTAACAGAACTCTACGGATATTAAAAGTAATTAAACAGAGGACTCTTTTCTCGAAACCATCCTAAATTGTTTTTGGCTTCTGATGAAAAGAGACTCATGTATAATCGCCCTCAAAATGGAAAGAATTTTATTAAAAATCCACGCGAGACTAAAATTGCTTTTTTGCCTAATTTTAATCAAATGTATTTTATAAGGAAAGTATAAGTTAAGCCGCTTAAACGGTATAGATGTTAGCGGAGCATACTGGGGTACCAAAGGGCCTGGGTTTGAATCCAGGAGAAGGCATGGGTGTTTAAATGTATAGTGTCTTTGCGTCATTGGGCACTCTAAATATATGACGAGCCGAATGTTCCACGTATGGTTTGGTGGTAGGGGAGAGGGTTGGGAGACGTTCGTCCCCCCCGGGATGCTGTTCCTCAAAATTGGGGTGGAATTAGAAGTCGAACCTTCTTGAGTTTCTGGCAACCATTCTTCCATGAAATACATGGACAAGACAACAACAGCAACAAGTATAATTTAGGATGCCTTAACGAACGCGCCGAATTTAATATGCCCAATTAAATGCTTTTATTTCCAGAAAATTGAAAGTAATTTTATAAAATTGCAATAGATAAATGTTCTGGTTTAAGAATCTCGAGCTTTATTTCACTTGGCAGGCATTTTATCTCTATCAGTTCATTTCGAAGTTTAGTTGGTATGGAGCGAAAGACAAAATAAAAGCGGCAGTTGATGGTGAAAATTCATTACAAGAATTGGTGAGTGTTATGGAAAAGCTTTCTGCAATTTTTGACCGTCTACGAAGTACCTTAATGAAATATTAGTTCACAGGCTCATAAAAACTTCTGATGCCCCAAATCTGACAGCAGACATTAAATCTTTACACTTCCATTTCAGATGGCCTGTTGAAAATATTGTTACTATGAATGACAGCATTACTGAAAGTCCCCCAAAAATGTGAACTTAGAGTCCTAGAAAGACTTAGATTAAAGAGATTAAAGAGGAAATTCAATACAGTCATTAGCCACCTCTGGAGGTACGTATGTGAAAAGTTTTATTATGAATTTTATCGAAAATTTGCTGCAGAGCAAGTTGTGGAGGGCATACGCCATTCATTCTTAAATCGCAAAATTTACCTATTGTATGTTAACATAATTTCCGTTTTCTGAAAATAAAGTGTTTCATTCGACATATCAAATCCAGCATCTTTGTTGAGACACTCTGTACATACAGTTTGAAAAAAATCAGTATCAGACAAACCTTGGTCAATATCGACTTTATCGACAAGACGTAAGGCTCATAAGTCTATCTAATGGACATCATGGACATTAAATAAATTATGGAGGACATATGCCAGCCATTGTTTCTCATTTTTTAATCGCAGCATTTACCTGCAGCAAATGCGTAAACATATTTTCCATTTTCTAAAACATAATTCATGGAGCAGATTAAATCCTACGCTTCTGGTACACTCTTTTACTTAGGGCAAACATCTAAAGAAATCCTTCTTCCCAAGATAAATAAACACTTGTGTTAACTGAAGAAATTATCAGAATAAAATATATAAATACCTTCAGATTTTAAAGGGTTTTATTTTTTACGACGACAATGATGATATTCTTCTGATTGTAAAAATGATTTTTTAATATTTTCTCTGTTTTAACATTGAAACATTTTCCAATATTAGTTCATTATTTTACAAAACCTTTATTTCTCTTTTCAAAAATATTATAGAAAATTCTTTGGATCATAATATTATGTATGTACAACTCTTGCGAAACACTTATTAACCTCCAGATAGTCCTAAAAATGCTCAGTTGTTAAAACGTATCATGGAAGCATAAAAATTCATTTTGCAGACATGCTTAGAATCATTAGCATTTCTGTGTAATGGTTATGTAGAGATAACCATAATTCCACATGTGAAAATTTTAGAGCCAAAGGCGTTATTGCCGGCATGGTGAGTAGCTAAGGATAACCTAAAGGTGTGAGGGGAATTTTATTGGGTTGTTCAGAAATTAATTCAGAAGGCTTGATTCTATTTTTTCACACCCAACTTCGCAATTAAAAAAGTCGCATAGTCATTATATATTTTGACAGCAGATAAAGCAAGGCTTGTTTCAGAAAACGTTCGATTGATTCGTAGTTTTTTATTGGTGCCTTATCAAATATAGCTCGGCATATTTTACTTTTTAACTATCAAAAACGTAAAAATGCTCTTCAAGCAAGCAACAAAATTATACGATGGAGAAAATGTTTTGAAAGAAAGCCAGTGCGAAACCTGGTTCGCAAAATTTCGATCCGGCAATTTTGAGCTTGAAGATGCACCACGTTCTGGAAGGTCAATTGAAGCTGATGAGAGCTTAAGAACAAGTGGAATCCATATGTCGAGCTTTTAGATTAAATCTAGGCGTATCAAATGACCATGAACTGTCGAATTTGATAAATTTAATCGCTCAGCGATCTCACGAGTTGTTATTCGCCGGTTTTAATCAATTAATGCTTTTATTGTGTGTTCATCAGGTTCAACTGGCCTTCCAGAACGTGTTGCACCTTCAAGATCAAAATTGCTGGATCGAAATTTTGCGAACGAGTTTTGCCATTGGCATTCTGTCAATAAGCTTCTTCAAATACATTGGCTAATTTTTTTCTTGCTTGAACAGCATTATTACCTTTTCGATAGCAAAAAAAGTAAAATATGCCGAAACTGCTGCCTTTGGCTGTGAAAAATACAATTAAGCCTCTTGGGGAAGAAAACGAAAAGCAGCCCATTAAAAGGAATTATGGGACTTCGCAGGGCAACCATTTAAGAGATTGGAATATCGTTTAACTTTCTTGAATATCACTCTTTTACTATCCTGGACAGAAACAGCAAAGACTTGGACGCTTCAGATTTACGATTTAGGCTTCAGATTGCTGTTTGATGATAAATTTAAACAAAATAACCATTATCGTGTCCCCCATAAAGAAGACGTCTTCAGAGCATCAAAAGTCAATCTTTAAAAGTCCCTTATTGAAAATTCCTTAGGTATTATGAAGTGTGTGTTAAAGTAAGAAACGGTTATCCGAAAGAATACATTTATCCTCGTATAGTCCATTACTGTACATCAATGAAATCCTGGGGATTATGAGGGAGAAAGTATGACGACAAGTTTAAGTTCACAAATCTATTTATTTACGCAAAGGCGGATATAAGAAAATTTAGTTTTACATTTAAAGGGATTAGAGTATTTTGAGTTGAAACCGGTTGATTAAAATATGTATTCAGAAGGAACGAAGATGCGATTAAAAATTGCAGAAAGGCAGATATCGATTGGATTATAAGTACCTCTTATTTTTAACTCAAATTGTCGAGCTTTGAAAGATATTATTGCGCATATTTAACTAACTTTGGCGTATTTTAGCATACAGTAGAATCCGTTTTAACCGACGGCAATGAGACTGCGTCCATAGAGGATAAGTGGTTCTTCCGGATAATTGAAAATACATAATCCTAGAACTTATTTCCTCATGTCTTGTAATGCCATATATAGAAAAGTTGATAGTGTTTTTGATATAACGACCAAAATTAAACAAATAATACTGAAAGTCGTACAGGTAATTTTAAATTAAAACGTATAGCATAATTTCAGATAAAAAATATTAAAGAGCATTTCTAAATTATCATATTTATTATCACATGAAATTTATGAATTTCTCAGTATAATGGTATATAACTTTGAATGCAGGCATGTTTATAAGAAGATTGTCGTTGGAGTTTTAAAATTTCGGTATGCATATTATGAAGCTTCAAAACATCATGTACGGACGCAATCGAACATTTTTCGGGATAACTTATGAAAGTTTGGCATTCTTCCTTAGCTTTCTTCCGCGTAACTATCCTGTTCAGCATGTCCCCTTCATCTTTCTCGCTCCCCCTCCTCCTCATCATCTATCTCATTTTCCAGTACATGCCCGATTATGTTGTCGTTATCTTCGGATTGACTTGGAAACGGAATTGCCTATATTCATCTAAGCCAGCACATCCTCTTCACTGGCACTGACCCCCTTCTCCGACGTAAGTAAATCCAATACATCTGATACTTTCTCTGGAGATGTTTTAAACCAAGAGAATCTTTGTCACTGGACACGACATGCATGATATGATCACGGGCCACGGTTTATACCACAGCGACGTGAAGTAATGTTCTTTATATCTATTTAAGAGACTGCCTAGACGGTATAGTGGTAGAGGAGCCGACTGTGATACCGAAGGGCCCGGGTTCGAAGCATGGAGAAGGCATGCGTGTAAATTGTCCACTCACAGGAGCTAACGGTGACTGCCTATTAGGTGCCTCCACAATAAAATAGTCCACTCACAGGAGCTAACGGTGACTGCCTATTAGGTGCCTCCACAATAAAATAGTCACCACTTCTGGCCTTAGGAGTGGCCTATGCAGGAAAAAGCAAGTGTCTTTCATTCGATAATGGCGTCATTCAGTGTGAATTGTTTCTGAAAATTCCTGGACGCTCTTTCAAAGGTCACAGCTGCATACACGCATAAAATATAAACGTATAAAACGTACTGTTAGTGCATAGATGCATAAAAGAGTATCGTTAGTTCGTTTATGTATTCTGGATAATTCCTTAATTCACTAGTTGCATTATAGAGACATTAAGTACTTTTTTATGTCAGGAAACGGAAGAAATGAGCAACGCCTTCGCCAACACTCAAACCGCGTACCTCTGGAATACGCGCCGACCGCTGCACCCCGAAGGCATGCGAAGAAGGCGGGGGAAATACCTTATATACTCCCCCTTTTAAACAGTTCACCGTTCGGAAAATCGCAAACATTTTGTGCCATTTTTCTCCTCCAAAGTTGAAATTTTTGTGCCTAAAACTGGCCTCAGAGTATTTCTTTCCGCCTTTCACCAGCTGTGAAAACCTATTTAGAAGTTCTATTCAAATCAGATTGAACCGCAAACCTGTCACACTGAAGGACGCTGAATAACGACCCCCTAAGGAGGACCATAAAACACAAAGACTAGTGTATTCCTTAGATAGATATTTTTGCCTTTGAAATCACTTCCTACACCCCAACCGAACTTTTATATATTTAATTAAAAGACTTAATTCCTTAACACGAAAAAAATCTTTCTTTACCTTAGATATTTAAGATTCTTATTAAAAATTGAAATTTTTTTAATTAAGAGTTTTTTTTTTTTAGCTTATTGTACTTTTTCTACAGTAAAGAAAGTTTTCATTATGTGAAGCGCCTATTTCAAAGAGTAAGAAAGTAGTAACCGTTTTTAGCGGTTCTTTCTGAATAGATTACTAGAAGAGTGCCCATTCTTTTACTCAATAAACTGAAAATTCAACAGTGTTCAGAATAAAGTTAAGGAGCATATTTTTGATCATTTTTAATTTTTAAAATTATAATCGTCGCAACTATTTTTTATAATTCCATTAATAGTTACTTTTCTTTATTCTAGCCTCATAAAAGTAAATTGTATCAAGAATTATATCCAAGAATATATATATTCGAGAACAGATGGAATATATATATATTCAAGAATACATATTTATTCAAGAACTATTATTAATTTGATAAGACTACCCTCATAAAACGTTTTCAGTATCTTTAAAGTTTGATTATGTGAACTAAAATGCTTATTTAAATTTATTTCTTAAGGTTTTGAATAAGTGAATTAAGTAATAAAAAATAGAGTAAATGAAAAAAAATCTGAAGGGTTTCGGATATTAACGGTCTCCTAAATTGGTTTATTAAGGTTTTTTATGCTTCCGCTGAGCTCGCAGTCTACCTGTCTGCTGCACTTGGCTGCTACTAATCCCCTCTTTTCTTTTGTTGTTTTCCTCTTTTTTAGCTTTATTATTAAGCAGCATATTCTTCGCACTTACGCCATTCGCAATACAGCAACAAAATTACGAAAATTTTAAAAGCTGCATAGCATCATATTTTTAGAATTCACGATACCGTGTTAAGTGTTGGCATACATAGTATGGTCTATTAAACTACCTATATTTTTTGCTACACTTCAATTATATTTATTTGATGGAAATAGTCTAATTAACTGGTCGTCCAAGGCTAGTTTAAAATGACACCAAAAGTTGCAAGTTTTCAAATTTAATATCCCGTTCAATTTTTGTCCTGGGAGAGTCAAACTTTTAATTTTTTTTTCATAACAAGTATAAAAATTTCCCAACAAGTATAAAATTTTCCCAAATGTAAGAATAGGTACCGGGAGATCGAATTAAAAATTAGATTTCGTTATTTGTAAGACGTATCAGTTTTTCTAAATTTCACATTGCCAAAATAGGAATATTTTTGTCATTTAAAACACTTGTAATTGGAAGTGTGTGGCTACGAACAATGTTGCGAACATCAAGACAGTTTAAGGACTTTTAGGCCGGATAAGGCTATGCGTAATACGTTTGGTATGGTCGACTGCAATAAAAGAGGGAGGTGAAAATTTAGACATTATAGTAGTCCCATACAAAATTTTAAAGTTCAATGTCTAAACGTTTTTGAGCTATTTGAGATACATAAGTACGTACGTACAGACCTTACGAAAAAATCTCTTCTGAATCCATTTTACAATCCAGTTTGAAAAAAAATTGTGTCCTGTGTTATGTTCTTACATACAGATGTCACTCAAAAAATTCGGCCAAATGAATTCCGGAGTGATAATATAGAATATTCTTTATTTATATTACATTTATCACGAAGTTGTCATGGTGTAGGTTAGGCTACGGAATATGCTAGGGTATACGAGAGTTTGCCTGAGAGGAGAGGAGATTTCGTATTTTGTAACGGAAACTGGCTCGTATTAAAATACGCATGGCAATAATAATACATATTTTTCGTTTAGTCGGGTACATTGTTTGTATAATTTATTGAAACTTACTAATATTTCGGTCTTTTGCAGAATTTATGGCAAAATATTTGCTGGGTACCTTGGTATTATCACAATTACCTTGGTACATCTAGGCAATATTTGAAAGAATAAAAAGAATGGTAATTTCAAATCGGAGAAATTTATTTATTTCATGTCATGTATGTTATTAGATATAAATTTTAATTCGATATTTATCCCTGAGTGAGAATAGTTTATAAAATTACTTACAAATAGCTTTTTGTTTCTTCGTTTCTTTTATTCCGCATATTTCCCGCATGTAATTTTCCCAGTCTACAGCAATCTTACCGACCATTTCTAACTCTTCCAAGCAAAATTTAACGTTTCTTAATTCTTTACTCCAGCAGTATACAAATCTGTCGTCTGTAGGAAATGGCAAACGACTATTTTCGAACCAAAAAACTACATATTATTCGAAAATGCTTTGTGCAAAATATAATTATACATTTAGGAAGGCACTAAAACAAACAATACAGCTATCCAAATTTCCTATATTACTGTTGTTTCTTTTAAAATTCCCCAACTTTTAATGCTCTAGCTTTCTCAATTAATGAGATTTAAAAAAATAAAAAAGGTATCGATTAAAAAGTAAAATAAACATTAATAGTACAAGTTTGGAAAAATGAGACGTAACTTCGAAAATTTCAGTTCAACAATGTCATTCATAATTGGCTCAACATAGTCATAATGAAATTTGAAGCAAGTAGTATTTCCATCTGTGTAGGTAAAGTGATAAAACAAAACGCATACATTAGGTATAACATTTCAATGCAATTCAAAGTTCACAGAATAATATACAGATCATATTCTCAGTGAATCCTTAGAAATTGAAAACATACCATTTAAAACTTTCAAGTCCCATTGTTCGTTAATAGAAGGGAGAAGCTGTTGTGGATCTCATAAGATGTGTTGAGGGGGTATCTATTGACGAAAGGGATTCCCATTCTTTACTTTACTGAAAGAACCCTGCTGCGATCCCAATGCAACACCGTTGCGAAGATAAGTGTGACTAAATAACCCATCAATCACCCTGTTTCATTTTCGACTCATTGTGGGGGGGCTGGAAAAAGAGCTGCGACGTACGTGTCTCGGAGGTTACGGTCAAGTCCAAATTTCATCCCTGCTGTTACTAACGGATGACGATGCATTTCTTCTGAACGTATCTCTCTCGGGACAAACAGTGAACTGGTTAAAGGGCTACTGGGGATTAGTAGACCCAGTCACCAAATCCTGGTGGTGGAGAATCATAATTCACCAACTTTTAGTTCAGGCGCCACTTAGAGACATTAGGTATTTTTTGACGTCAGGAAACGGAAGAAATGAGCAACTCCTTCACCGGGACTCGAACCACGGACCTCTGGATTACGCATCCAGCGTGCTGGCCACTACGTGAAGGTCTCCTTCACCGCGAATTTAAACATTATCACATTGTTCGATTCTCGCTTTTTGCACCCATTTCCCAAGAACTGCTTTTTCACGAGAAGACAGCTTTCTGAAATAGAAAAACATTTTCCACTGTTCGGTGCATTCGGCCCTTTTCATGCCTGCAGCATAATGGCATATGCATATGCTGAGCTTGTGACATTACACTGGCCGCGTTTAATCGTCTTGGAGATTCCACTGGGGCCAGCCGGACTGACTAGAAGGAATACACCTGAAACGTCCACCACGTGGTCTGACTTTACCCATGTGGAAAGCCTAACTGCCCACATGCGTGTAGAACACATTATCATTCGTGAATTTACAATGTGAATTACATTTATCAACAGCTAGTACGCTCCAAACGTAGACATTTTTTCATATCTTATACGCAAAATAGATAAAAGCAGATAATCCTCGAGTGTTGTGTCATAATTAAATAAACTAAACGAAGCAAATCAAAATAGCTTAAAAATTAACGAATAAAAAAGTCTTTGTATACTGCTATACGTCTGAGCTTTATTTCCGTACATCTAGTATGTAAGAGTTCAAGGCGTAAAAATAATTGTTGCCGCTTGCTACAAACGGAAACGCACGTCGATCATTTGATTTAAACAATCGATATTTACAGAGAAGTAAGTATCTTAAGTGTAAGTAGAATTTGATAGGCTCTAAACATTTTCTTCTCTTACTATTCATTTTCTCTTAGGAAACAATTAATCACCATAAAGCCTCCATAAAGTCGAATCAGCTAGCGTTAGAAAACTAGATTAACTTAATTACCTTAGCTTTAATTATAGTGTTTGGAGAGCACAACGCATTCATAATTTTAGCTTATTCTTCTGCGTTGCCTGAAAAATATTTCCCCGTGTTTGTGATAACACAGGATTAAAGTATAAAATCCTTTAAGATAAGGAAAATTATGCTTAATCGAGTATTAAATTGAGTAGAACGTGCACGACGAATGAAGACCAAAGAAGATATATTACCATGCGGATAAACAAATTTGGAAAGACGTTAAGAATTTACTCTTTCGTAAATTAAACATCGACGAGGAAAGCAAAACATCTGTGAAGAATAGGATCAAGTTGCCACAAACTGGAAAGATAAAGCTGTGGAAAAATTATTATTCTCCAGTATAAAATATTCTCTTGTTAACGTCACTGTCATTAATGGCGTTTGGATAAATATCGGAGGAATTCGAACGATAAATTTTGAATGCTATCCCAGGCATAATAACGAAACTAAATAACAGACAGAAGAATGTCAGAAGAATTTTTAGACATCTTTTAAAAGCAAACATTTATATTAGTTAAACACCAATTAGAACGTAAATGATGAATGTATAAATAATATCGCAGGTACGGATAAAATATTCTTCAGAATTAAATTCTTGATGACTGGAAGTGCATAGTTACGGAAGTGAAAATTAACGCCATTGAATTTTATTTTAACCTTGAGAAGCGTTGCTTCTACTCTCTAGTTCACAATTTAATTATGTTTTCCTTACTTGATGTTTTCTTTTGCTGAAAGATCTATCATGATTTGAATTATTAAACTTCGCTTATAATAATTTGTAATATGAAAACAATTACATAAATAATTTACGCTATTCATTATACGGAAATTTTTATTATTTAGAATACTCAAAATACTTTCTCCTGTTCACCAATGGTATTTCGCTGAGCAACCAGGCCTGTCACTTCTTAGTAAAAGATCTAGGCCTCACCAAACGGCCATGGCCAGATTCAGAAGTGGGCATCTTCCATGCATGCAATTCAAAGAGGGAGAAAAGACCTTCTCCTCGTGTGCCTGTTCCCTCCCTGCCTCTCCCGCTCACCTATTGGATTGTACAGGCGTCTCCTTGAGACAGCTGTCAGCTGAGCAAGACGACGTCAATGATTTACTTGTGCGGCAAGGTCTCTTGAACTTGGTATAGGCTTTCCTGCCCCAAGAGGATTAGAAACAATAACAACATAATCTCCAAATATTTGCGATAATTTTTTTAGAAGCAGATCATTCATTAAAAATACAGAGGCTGTTCGCAAATTTTTTAGACGACTTTACATTCTTAGGGAAAAAATGCCCACTTAAAAAAAAACATATTAACTGCAGCTACATTTTTTAAAGTGTAAATTATGTCCTGTATTTTGTTTGTATGCAGTTTTGTTTGCATACAGTTTGCCCCTGTCTCTTTTCTACGCTTAATAAATTTACAAGAACGACAAAACAAAATTCCTGTTTAACAGTTTTTCTTTCATGCAAAATGGTGCTTTTAAAAGAGCAATAGATGGAAGGCTACATTTGTGCTCTTTCCGAAGAAAATTATTCGTATTAATAATGGGTATTCAAATGAAAAGCACGAAACATCGCAACAAATACACCAGTCTAAATTTCAATATGCCGCTTTAACGTAAAATAGAGAGACATGTAATGACGCGAATGTAGTGTCCAGCATGGTTGTGCGCATGCGCTGTTGAGCGTTCCGTTAAATTGGTGAGGCAGTAAGTATGAACGCATCACGGCGTTGACAATGCAAGTTTCGACGACTCAGGAGCAGTGAGATGTTAACTGCGGAAGGAGTTAAACCGGCTGATACTCATCGCCAGACATGACACTATACGGAAGAGACTATGTGTTCGACAAATCATTGAGAAAGCCTGGTTTCCTGAAGGACTAGAGTGCTTGAGAGAATACCCGAGGCTACGGCAGGCAAATACGAAAATCACGCCCGAACTCATCGATAAGGTGAACGACCTGGTGAGAAGTGACATCTGAAAGGAGAGCGCTTCAATTCGGACGACGAACTGAAGGACACAGTGTAGGACTGGCTCATGTCACAGCTGCAAGAATTCTGGGAAGAGGGAATATTTCGGCTGGTGAAACAGTGGGATAGTTGTACTTAGGCGTCTCGTGATTACTTTTGAATAAAGACTTCAATGCATCCATAGTGTTGTTTCGTACCTTTTCATTTGAATATCCCTAATAGTTACTAAAAAGTGCTCTGAAAGCCATGATTTTTCGGTACCTAAAGCAATGACAGATAATAATGTCAATAAGAAAGGAAGATACGTCAAAGTATGGCTTCAGAGAGGATAATTGTTCAAAAATATATATCCAGGAATAAAACGGAATGTTTCGAATATTGCAAAGGTAAGAATTTTGATGTTAAAGGAAAATCTTCGAATTCAAAGGACAGTTGTATATTCATTAAAATGCTAGTGCAGACGTTAAACAAAGTGATTAATGCTGATTTGAATCTGAGAAAGGCGAAAAAACGTAATGCGCATCGTCTTTCTCCACGGCATATCGCCAAAAGCAGAACGCGCTCCAGAATTCTTTTATGAAAAGAAATTTTTCGGATGAAAATTGATCACAATGGGTGAATTTTGGGTATATTTAAATAAACGCAATAAAAGCAGATCCATTTATTATCATCAAAGAGAAGTAGTCACTCTACTTTACTTGTCCCGACAAACTAAGTTAATGGCAGGATTAGGATATCATCCTGATCGTTGCGCTAATAATCTGAAGGTTTCTTGCTCCTTACTGTGAACAGTTGCCCTTTAATACTAAAACAATTACAAAGGTGAAGACAATGAGGTTAGTTACATTAATCAAATAATGTTAGCCTGTTATATACATATACACATAATGGGACAGCAAAAAAATGTGAAACGCTTCACGATTTTGCGTGTCATCCTTGCGCAGGAGCCATGCTAATTTTCTCTGTATCGTTCCAATTTTAGTATATGTACTGCAGTAGCAAGTACAGCGTTATCAAGGAGAAGAAAAATGATCGTTCAAAGGAGCTACAGAGAGTTTTTCAAAGGGATTTATTATTGTTGTTGATAACGACATAACGACAAATAAAAATTAAAGTGAGTGTAGAAAACTGTTAACGTCAAGTCCACATATTATCAGGGACATATTTTATACCCAATTTCCAAATATGAAATATCTGCTCTTTACCCACAGTACCATCAACATCACAGAACTGCAGCAAGACAAAACAAGCAGCCGCACGGTCAAAATCCACTGTTAATTTCCTGGAAAAAATGGAATAAGAAACGGGTTTCAAGGCCACATCCTTCACTTATATCTCTACTAAATCTCCTAATGTGTCATCCAGGAGTTTTACATTTTTAGACTTTTAAAAAGCGGATGGTCGAGACATCGCCCTGCAGTCTTCCTTGGACTTTGGAAAGCTGTTCAAGAGGAATGGGATAAAATACCTGTGTTCTGCTACTAAAAAAAAACTCTTCTGTCTTGGAAATTCGGTGTAGAAAGATAGTGAAGAATAAACGTTGGCAAATGGAAAATTTTCAACAGAAGACGTTTACGTAAAATATTTCAGTAAATACAATAAAAATCGTTTTAAAATGTGCGAACAGCATCTGTGTCTCTTTTATGCTTATTGAATTTTTCAAAAATGACAAAAAAAGAAGCATGTTTAATATTAATTCCAACCCTATTTCTAAATTCAGTTGAATAAATAAATATTACAAAAGAGAAACGTATATGAAAATTAAACAACAAGAACATTTTCAAGTCCGCAAATTGAAAACATCAGCCAGAAGAACCGACAACATCTTTCAGAATGTCTTAGACGACGGATGCCCTCTGGGAGAAATGCAGTACAAATGTCTCAAATGTTTACTAGAGTCAGTTTAATCCAAAATATTTTTACTAAATACAAAGCATATGTTTCAGCAACTTAAATTTCTCCATACCATGTAAAAATAACATATCCGAGAAAATATGAAACTCTAAAATGTGAAGAAGTCTCAGACCGGATCCAAAATCTCTCAGCAGGTTATTTTTTAATGGCTGTAGTTTTGTTTTTTTAGGTTGCCCCATTCGTCCGGAATTTCATAACTGATAATAGTAGCTTGGAACATGGGAGCCCAGTAAACAGCATTATCCGAGGCTTACAAAAGGAATACTTGTTTTCGCTACTAAATGCGTCCAGAAAAGAGCGTTATTTGAGGCTTGCAAAGAGAAAACTTGTCCTTAGAGAGTCGAGTACATAGCGTTATCCGAGGCTTGCAAAGAAAATACTTGCTCTCACTGTTAAGAAAGCCGAGTACATAGCGTTACTCGAAATTTGCAAACAGAATATTTGTCTTCATTATTAAGAGAATCAAGCACATCGTTATCCGAGGTTTGTAAAGAAGAGAATAATTGCTCTCACTCTCTCACTATTAACAGAGGCGAGTGCATGGCGTTATCCGAGGCTTGCTAAGGAAATATTTGTTTTTACACATACTGTTATCCAAGGCATAACCAAGCACACAGCGTTATCCGAGGATTGCATAGAAGAGAATAATTGCTCTCCCTCTCTCACTATTAAGAGGACCGAGTATATAGCGTTATCCGAGGCTTGCGAATAAAATACCTTCTCTCGCAATTAAGAGAACCGAGTACGTAACGTTACCCCAGGCTTGCAAAGAGAATAGTTGTTTTCACTCTTAAGAAAGACGAATAACAGCGTTATCCGAGGCTAGCAAAGAAAATACTTGCTCTCACTATTAAGAGAGCCGAGTAGATAGCGTTATCCGAGACTTTGCATCTTAATTTGTTTAATTATGCGTTCTTTTCACATGTTGATAATGTTTTAAGATTACGATAAATACAGATTTTGGGGGAATCATTATAAGAAAAATAGCAAAAACTACCAGCTTGCATTCCATAAGCACGTTTCACATTTTCATCTGTAAAAATAGCCAAATTGCGCCAATGTTCGTTGAGTTAATACGTAAGTTTCCCGTTTTATTTTTTAAATGTACCCCATAATCATTTTATAATAATTACTGTATTTTTAAAATTTAAAGCATGTTTCCTTTTTATATGTTGCCAATGTTTGCCGACATACGATAACTATCCATAGTTTAAGAATACTTTTAAAAAATAAATCGCGAAAAGCGCCAACATAGACCCGATATGTAAATTTTAATTGTTTATCTGTTAAAAAGTCAGCAGACTGCGCCACAGGGGTGCATTAATATGTAAATACCTAAAAATCATACACCTATTTTATATAGATGTAAAATTTAATGATTAATTTGGAGTAAAAACGTAAAAAGACTATAAAGCTAATTATAGATATGATTGGTTTCCATTTTACTTACTCGTATAAAAGACTGAAAGTAACTAACAACTTTCGCTTTCAACTCCTTCCTGAGGTACACCAAAATAAAGTTCTGTTGGGACTATTTTTAATTCTATAAGGGCATCGAAACCTCGGTGGAGACCACCTAATTTGCATTGTTACAATTTTTAGGTCATTCTACCATCTCGTAACAAGGCGGGTTTGAAGTACAGAATTAATGAGATAGGATCTACCTCAACAGCGCTTTCTTTTTCACCAGAATGTTTTCAAATGGCACTTTTCTTTCTTTTCTAATTTCTTTGCTTTTTCGTTTTTCCAGAGAGAAATTAAAAGCGCTGCGAAGGGAGAGCCCTTTTTCGGTAGTATTTAAATTTTTAGGAAATTAAATAAATAAGTATTTTACAAAATCATTTGCGTTCATTTTATGAGACACATAGAGCAGTGCTTTCATGTCATTTTTCTATTGACTGTTGATGAACAATTCAATTTAATATAATAAAATGATAATAAATAAAGCGTTTTTTAAGTTCCTCGATAATAAATATCTATATAAATCGCCAACTTGCTCCCGCTAACTAATTTTTATTTCTTTATCCTTAAAAAATCACTAGATTGCGCAAAGTTTCTGCGTTAATACGTAAGTGCCTAAAACTCTTAAAAACCTTTTATATAGATGTATGATTTAATGATTTATTTGCAATAAAAATACAATGAAGCGAATTATAGATATGATTAGTTTTCATTTTAAGTACTTCTATAAGAATAAGAATGGAGGTACCTATAACTTTCATTTCAGTTCTCCCTTTTATGACACAGTTTTCTACAAGACGGTGCCCACCAGCGACTCAGCGGTAAGGTCGTTGAACACTGGTAGTTCGGTCCGGAGATCGTACCCCGGCGAACGGGCTGCTGCATGGGCGCTTCCATGATTTTCCCTGTGTGTAACGGGTACACGTACCAGCTTCCCTTAGAAAGTCTTTCAGAAAAAGAATACTGGAGGACTTCTCTTAGAAAGTTTTCCAATCTTAGCAAGGCATCCCTCTCCTTAGGCAGATAGCTCTGAACTACTTTGCCATAATTAAACAAGCCAAACCTATAAGACAATTTCTCTTTTAAATGATAAGAATATTGTGGAAATCCTGTACTCTGTGATACTGTAAAGAGCTGTATGAGTACTTTTGTGGAAAGTTCCGGAACTGTGAAGTTTTTTTTAATAAAATAAATTTTATGAAGCTCTCATCGTTTCAGTGTGTAGTCACTCTATTAGGAACCTCTATGCAGGCAACAGAATTATACATTGTTATAATAATAACAATAGAATTTTTTATGAAGACGGATTAATTATTTTCCTTTTATTTCTTATTGAAAATTCCTTTGTTGCAATAGTAATCCATTTTCCTTTCGTCCAAGGATCTAGAACGGATTATTGACATATAACGGTGTACCATATATAGTGAATTTGTTACTGTATTAGTTTAAATACAAATTCCGATAGATTTGTCGAGAAATTTCTCATTTTTGACTTTCGGAAACTGATAAATAACGATAAGCATCTTTTGAACCACAGCATTACTAATAGATATAGTTTATTAAAATGACAAATATGTGAAAAATAAATTTAGTAGCTCATTTGCGGGATTACGACTTATATCGATGTTCTTCAGTAGGAGCAGAGAAATAAATTTTTATTTTGATTTCATGACCAGTTCTGCAACAAAGATAAAGTTTTAGGTAGCTGATAAGTTACTTAAATTAGTCAAAAAAATTAAAATTGATTAGATTTGCACGTGCTACATTTTGAAGGCAAAAATATTTCAAAGAGATGTGTTCCTAAGTCGGAAAACTGTTACAAAATCTATGATGCTTCATTCTACTTCATTTTTCCTCTTTGGCCATTGAGAAGGAAACATATCCCACATACCTAGATTGCATATGTTGAAATGATGGTTGCACAGCACTGTACTATCATTTTTCGAAGATCCCGAATATTTGGCTTAGAAAGAATGTCGCCAAATAGTTATTGAGCTCAGATTCCGTCCTTGACATCCGTTACATAACTAAAAAAGAGTTTCGATTGCTTTCTGGACAAGATTTCTGGTTAATATCTAGTGCGATATTAAAAGATGTGACGTATAACGAAAGAAAAGGGATTTATAACATTACCTGTAATATCATATACGTATGTATCTAATAATAGAAAATTATTGTGCTGCTGACATGAAAACAAAGGTAAACATTATTTGGTTTGGTTTAGTTTACTTGACTGCGGCAAAGCACGCGAGATGATCTGCCTAAAGAAAGGGATGTCTTCGTAGAGAACTTATGGCTCGTATCCACGTTACACGAGGGGGAAAAACCATGAAAAGGTCCATGACACATTGAATCATGGAGCTATGAAATGCAGCATATCCGTTCGTTTCCAGTACAACCCAGGTTGAACAAACAATTTTCAACGGTTTTTATCGCCCGGCCGCAGTTGTAAATACATCTGCAGGGTGGCAAAATAAATCAAATGAAGAAAACAATATAAATATTATCTATTCAGAGATTCCCACTTTTTTCGTGCATCAACACCTTTTACAAGAAAGATTTTTTTCCATCGGACCCCTTTCATTTTTCTAAATAACCAACATAATCATAATACAAATAATTGAGCATAAATAATTTAAAGATAGCTGTTTAACTAAGAATAGGAACAAGACTTTTGAAAAAAAATATTTTATCAGGTCATTTTTTTTTTTTTGGTAATCAAGTTTTCAGAAACAAAATACCAGATTCTAAATGCACAAAAGTTCGATTTTTAATAGAAATCGATACAAATTGCGCTTGCTGTATGACTACATTTTTTAAAAATATATAACATAAAAATTTCTTAACTTCATTCTTAAACTACTATTGTTCAAAAATATATTATTACTTCCTTGTACGAAGTAAAAAGGAAGTATTGTAATCTCGAAAAATTTCGGGTACCACATTTCAATGAAAATATCTATTTTGACCGCTATCGAATGCAGTTTAACGATGTTTTTGAGTGACATCCGTACGTAAGGACAAAATA
>KK116906.1:317461-337741 GCA_000611955.2 Stegodyphus mimosarum
AAGAGGGGTTGGAGACCCTCGGACCCGTCGCCCCGGGGTAGTCTCCATCAAAATTGGGGGCGGAACTGAGCTAAATCGCATTGTCACCTGCAAAAGTGCTCAAGACTGTTGCCAATGACAAGCGTAAACTTCCAGCTCTTGCCAAGAGGAATCTCATGGGTTTGGGCTGACTATAGGTCAGACAAGTGAGCATTAGCAACAACAACAACATAAATATAGTCACTACAAACTAGTCTAACAAAAGCCAATACATTTAAAAACGAAACTGCTGTCAATATCTTATTATAAACCTAAACGCAAAAATATATGCAAGCTAATGCAATCAGATCACAGTTGCACGAAACATGTACAAAGCCCAATATATCGACTAACGAAAACAGTATAAAATTAAACTAAGCTTTAAGTTCACGGAGCCTCCATTGAGGCGTAACTGCCAGATAGAATGAAACAAAAAGTAATTTAATAGTCTGTTATTCCAGTAACACGAGAATGTGTTTTCAAATTATCTCATTTTCAGCGAAAGAAATAGTTAAACAGGATACGAACGAAATTTCTTCACTTGTTACAAAATCCTTTCTGAAAATTAGGAATAGCGATGACACAAGCAGCTTATATGTCTGTTTACAGTAACAATTTCCAATTAGTCATGCTCAATATCATTATATTTCGTATTCATTGAGCAATCGAGAGAAATTTTTATAAGCAAGACATGTACAGTCAAAGCAAGAATATGCCAGCTTTGGATACTTATAAAAAACGTAATAATCGCATTGGTTTCGTCATAATACATCTATAGAAAATTTTTCTTTTTCTAAATTTCATGAAACTGATATGGAAATCGGGATTTATTTGTAAAGTAATAACAAACTGCAAAATCAAATAGACACATATTGCACACATATTAAAGGGTACAGAATATTTGAAAGTATTAGTAAAAATATTTACATTTTATGCTTTCAAACATTAAAAGAAACTATTAATATTGGCACTTACGTGTCAATGCAATCATCTTGGCAAAATCTGGCGATATTTTTATGGAAGAAAAGGTAAAAATTACTCCTCTGGTATAAGCTGGCGATTTTTGTAACTTTCTTTTAAAAGATTTAACAAAACTATCGATATTTAGCTTAAGTCGGAAAGCATTATGAACAAACACATCGAAAGAAAACTAGTTTAGCAATTTTAAACATGAATTTTAATTATTAAATAAAGATTATATTAGAGATTTAAAAAAAATAAAGATGTTTTCCACCAAATCCTTCTGTAATATTTCCTTGTTCTTTCTGTGAACACAGTTTCCGTTTATTTTAAAACTAAATTCGAGACAAGACATATCATGATATATGTATAAAGAACTATTGGAACTTAGAATACAACAAAAAGAACGAATATAAAAATGGCGACGTTGCTTGACTGAACGATTGTTATGAGCATGGTTGGCTCAAGAATAGGTTTGAAAATGATTGCCAGATTTTGGCCCATTTTGAAAATTTGGTGACTTCTATTAAGGTGGCTACGATAATACGTAAGTACCTTAATATTATTAGAACACTAAGGTTCACAAAGCAGTAACAAAACATATGAAATGCATAACACGTTTTCATGTTTTCACATGATACTGAAGATCTATATACTTCTAACGTTTTTATGAATTTTTTTCAAAATTTTGTATCAGTATATAAACCTTTTACTACTTTTATTAACATTATTGAAATTATTGAAATTAGAATGTTTTCTTTCTTTTTATTTAAATATTTCCTTATTATGTTGTAAAAGAGATGAATTTTGGTGAAACGATGCATTATACTTTTGAACATCGTCATCTAAAAAGAGAATATGTAAATACATAGCGCACTGGCTGATAAATATTATATCCCCACAGGGCGTAATATAACCATTGGTCATATGCATATACATCCGGTTACAAAAAAGCTTCAAATGTTTCAACTCGTTCCTCCAAACATCCGCTTACATTTAGGAAAATTTTTCACTCTTTAAATAATAAAATACAAAACATCTCAATTCTTGCAAATCAAAACAAAAAGAATTCTGCCTTGCAAAACAAAATTTGACTAAAATATTGAATTTAAAAATCTGCAGTTATTGACGTTATATTCAGTTTGCATTGAGAAATCGGTTAAATTAATAGCTAATTTATTAACAATTAGGTAAATGAATTAGAATAAACCGAAGTTGATATATTAAACTTCTCAATGATAGATTTTTGTGGTATATTAGTGTCTTTACTATACTACATTTGGTATGCAGAAAGAATTTTCAGTAATTTATAAGTTTTTTCAAAGTCTAAAAATACGTTATTAATAATTTCATAAAGTTATATTACTATAGAATGATCATATGGTAATCGTACAAAAATTCATTTGTCATATATTTTTATCAATTCAGTACAAATAGTTTTCATTTTTAAATAACACAAATAATATTACGAATTGGCAGAGAATCAATATTAAAGCCTACAAATGTTTTCTTAGACAGGAATTTTAAGTTTCTGTGGATAAGAGCTCCATTAAAAAACAAAAAAAAAATCCTTCATCAATACGTTACTACTAGTATTTCATATGTTTTGTCACTGCTTTATGAACTTTAGTGTTCTAATAATGTTTAAAGTACTTACGTATTATCGCAGCCACCTTAGTAGAAGTCCCCAGATTTTCAAAACGTACCAAAAGTGTGCCAAATAATATGTATAGAACTGCTCGCTTCTTAACCGCTTAGCATCAGAAAACGCTTTTGAAACTGATATTTCTATTTTTAGTTACATACACATGCAAACATTTCTCTTTTAAATTTATATACGGCCCCTATATATTTTCCTCCACCTTTTTTCTTTAATAGCTGATACTTTTAATTACCAACAAGTGCAAACATTTCTCTCTTAAATTTATATATGACCCCTAAATAAGATCCGCGACTTTAATACCAAATACCTTGGTTACGTTTTGTACGTTTGAGAATCATACTTTACGCCTTTTTATTTCATTTTATTTTATAATGAGTATAAACATTTCCTGTATATAAATAATACATGGACTGGAGAAATTATAAAAAGTTTGATTTTATACTTCTACCAAAGTGACTATTTTTCTGGTTAGTTAAAGATGCGAAAACACGAATTTGTATCATTTAAAACATTTTGTGATTAGAATTCTAAATCTACCACCATCGGTTACGACAATAAGGGGCCCGGTAAGAATTTTTGCGATGGTGTATAATTCTAAGTGGGAACAAGCGTGCATCTCTGAAACTTGGACATCAGTGGTGACAATATGATTTCGGTTACCTTTATCCAAAGGTTTATAGGAAAAGAAAAATCCTGGACACGAAATTGGAGGTTCCCGTTAACTTTTCGTCTTCCTCGAACTTCTCGAGGAGACTTCGAAACTGTTTACTTTATAGTCACTTTAATCCGCATAGATATTACAGTCATAAATGAGAATATCTAGCTGGAAATTGGAGCCTCGAACTTAGCCACATCAATTTCCATTCAGTAAATAATAAACGGGACCCAAGCTAAATTTATTTTCCAAAGTTCTTGATTTGCGATGTATAAAAAGTGGTCTAGAAAGTTTATCAGTTATGAAAATCCCACGTAAGGTCATTATGATTTGTTTTGGTTTATTTGATTATGACATAGCTTTCGATGGCTAAGGGAAGGGATGCCTTCGTGGAAGCCTTTCTGAGAGAAACTAGCTGATATCCACATTATACATGAGGAAAATCACGAAACGCTCCCTGCTGCCAGCCCGTACGACGGGATTTGAATCCTGGACCGAACTACCAGTGTTGAGGGACTTTATTTCTCAGCCACTGTGGTCGTAAGATAATTATGTGACATAATTTACTTAACCAAAAATCTGCAGAACTGGTACATGAACATAGATCACAGAACATAAACATGGAAAGTTTTGGGAAATATCTATAAATTTACACTGAACATTTTTAGAAAATTTCTCTGGGGAATGATTCAAATTTAAAAGTATTTTATATAATTTTGTGGATTTCTGAACAGCATCTCTCAACTCAAACTGAAATGTTCAGTAAAAAAATATAGAAATTTCTCACGAATTTTTTTTTCACTAATTTTATTATCCTTTAAACAAGAGGTAAAAATTACGCGAATAATTTAATTCCCGTAGAATACGGTTACAGTTAAGAACATAAAAAATGAAAAGTAGTCATGGGTAAACTACAGGTAAATATTACAAAATTATTTCATTGAAAGAGACATACATTGCAATAACAATGCATGTTAACATCACAATGTCTAATAAGATACCTTCATTTCTACTTCTCTGTAACTTGTATCTCGCCAGGTTTTATTGTTGTTATCCCTATCCCTTACGCCTCAAATCAGTCATAAATAATAGAGAGGGTGAATATGCAACTGCCTCAATTAAATTGTTGACTGAACGTTAGTTCATTCTGCTTAGCTGCGATAGGGCGGTTTCATGTTAGGCTGGTATAAAGTTCAACATTTAAAAAGGGAAAGTTTCGGCATTACCTTCGAAGGTAGTTGGCGAAAGTTTGACTTTGCTAGTAAGACGAAAACAATCACTACGAGGCAAATATATTTTTAAATTTACGTGATTTCATTCTCTGAGGGCATTTAGAAAGGAGAAAATTAGACGATTATGGCAAAAATTTTTAGAACCTGGAGTTAGAAATTAAGGAGGAAATAAACGCGAGGAAATACGGTTTAAATATTACATATGCATTTACAAGTTCTTATGTATTGCCTCAATATAAAAATACTGTGAACCCTTTTTCCTTTGGAGCATCATCTGTAAAGCTGCTTCTGACACGACCCACTAACAAGCGAGCAGATAGCAGAACACTGGTAGTTGAGCCTCAGTTCAAATCCCGACGATTGGACTGGCTGTACGCGTGTCTCGTCTTTGCTCATATGTGAACACGAATAGGAGACAGTTTCCCTCAAAAAGTTCCCCACGATGATGTCAGGCAAAATGATCCTCTTGCGTTTTTTCATAATCCAAATAATCCTTCTTAGGTAAGTAATGAATGCAGCAATGAATGACCAGCCATCGTAACGTACAGGCGAACAGGTATTTTTTAATAACTTTCACATTACACATGCCTGAATATTCAATAAAACTTTAATTTTGAATGAGAGACGAAAAATAATTCTTTCCCCAAATTTTTCAATTTGTACAAAAAATACGTGAATTTAATGAA
Source organism: Stegodyphus mimosarum (assembly GCA_000611955.2). Lineage (NCBI taxonomy): Eukaryota > Metazoa > Arthropoda > Arachnida > Araneae > Eresidae > Stegodyphus > Stegodyphus mimosarum. The sequence goes on from KK116906.1 coordinate 322,676, forward strand.
CAAATTTCGTTTTGCTTTCCTGTAATAACAAATCCACGAAATGACAGCAAAAGTTTAAATGATGAAAAATTCAGAAGCAGATAAATTGTTTACATAGTTTTGCTACAAGTTTTTTAAACAGAGGAATTCATCCAAAATGAGAAAGAAATCATAATACATCTGAAATCGTTAATATAAATTAAATTGATAATTACTTTAAGATAATTATTTATCATAAAATGCGATAAATTATTTCACATTTAAATACCCAAATGTATTAATGAAGCAGAAAATAAAATTAGCAAAGAATAATATTGGAACACTACTTACTGTAGAATAACTTTTAAACACATTAAATAATATGTTTTAAAAGCGATTAATGGTCCTTAATGACAGAATGACGAAGAACCTCCACACGTTAAGGGAAATCAATTTGCTCGCCCTTTTATTAGACAGAAAATAAGAACAGGAAATAAAAAAGATACTTCTGTTGAATAATTATTTCGCGAACTACGATTTAAATAGCAATGAAAGCGACGTACGGTATCTAGTCGTATCCACTGCTCCTAAATGAATGGCAGAAATACAGCGCCATCTGTTGATCATGTTTGCTCCTCGAAGATATTTAAAGTATTTTGTATCAAAAAGTAACGGAAATAATCCGAACGTTACTCAAAATGCAGAATAATTTAATGCGTCACAAAACAATTTAGTCACAATTAACGGAATAATCATGTAAAATATATTAGAAACATTGCATTTATAGATAAAAGTGGAAGAATTATATGTAAATCTCAAATTTAAATAATTTAAATATTTTAGCTTGCTTAATTATCACGCTATTGATAATGGATCTGTGTTATTACGTTTATAATAAATTTATAATATGCTGGCTAGTACATTTTATACCTTTACGTTTAAGACAGAAATCACTTTTTTAAGAAATCTGGCTGGATAAAGCGAAATATTTTTAATTACTATTGAAAGTTTTTAGAATTTCTTGCTTGCTGTTATATTATAATATGCTATACATTTTAGTTAAGTGATTTTTGACATAATTGTGATTTTCCGTTTTTGGGGAGACCTTTCATATTTGAGCAAAACGTTTTGAATTAGCAAGATAAACACTGAAAAAGAAATAAGTTATCTTAAACATATATATATGTGTGTGTGTAAGCTGTAAGAAAATACGATTGGCGACCTCAAAATCAATGATTCTGGATTTTATGCTGTCCCCCTAAATTCATCTGTTCTCCCAAATTCGAGATGTTTCCATGATACGTAACGTTTTAATGCAGATACCTCCTGCCCAATCACTAAACTGTAAACCAAAACTTTTTTAACTCGAAACTGAAACTCTTGACTCCCTCCCTTCTTCCCCTGAATTACAGCCTTCACTTTCGCCTAAGCTTTCGTCCCGGTCAGACGCTTTGCTGCTATGCTTAATCATCTAAAATGACGTCGAACATTAAAACCTGTGTACATGGAAATTATTGTATTCAACTATGACTAAAAAATATTTTGTGTGAAAAAGGATAATTTGATATGCCTACGAATAGTCCTCATGCCTTTCCACTCAGCCCTGTCTACAGTCACTACGGTCTTCTCAATCATGACGAATATCGAAAGATGCTAAAAAGTACCGGATTCCTTGATCATACGCATTTCCATCATGACATCTTTTTAATTATTTTTTGAAGTATCACAATCTTTATTTTTACGCATATCAAATCATCCTTTTGCAGATAAGATATTATTCAAACATAGCTGAATACAATGATTTCATGTACACGGGTTTAAATGTTCGATGCCATTTTAGATGATTAAGCATAGCAGTAAAGCATCTGGCCAGGAAGAAAGTTTAGGCGAATGTGAAGGCTGCAATTCAAAGGAAGAAGGAAGGGAGTCAAAGTTTCAGTTTCGTGTTAAAAAGGTTTTGATTTACAGTTTAGTGATTGGGCAGGAGGTATCTGCATTAAACGTTACGTAACATGGAAAGATCTCAAATTTGGGAGAAGAGATGAATTTAGGGGCAGAACAAAAAATCTAGAATTGTTAATTTTGAGGCCTCCAATCGTATATTGTTATATCTTTGTAATTTTACTTTGTTAACACACACACACATGTATAAGAAAGAGGAAAACAAACCTAACCCCAGAGTTGTGTCGCATATTTTAATTTAAATTACTCCATGTATTTTAAGACAATCTCATTCAGGTCTCTCGATTTCGACGAACAAAATATTCTGAAGTCGTTCGATAAAAGACGAGTTAATTATGAAACTGTCAGTTAACCGTGCTGCCATGTATAAAAAATTAAAATTGGAAAGAGAAATAATAAAATTTATAAATATCCTATGGTTTAATTTGATACACCTGCGGCATCTGTATATGTTAAATAATAATATACAATGCTATAAATTTCCTATAAACTATTTTAGTGAAAATGTAGTATCTTTTTGCATAAAGTAACACGAATACTCTGAAGACAACAGAGCATTAACGGAAAAGTAAGATTACAGGAAATTCTATTTAACATTGAGGTAAATGGCTATCTCGCTAAAGTGGTAAGATATCGCCAATCTAATGATGGATTTAGCGCCTAAATTTTGTCGCGAAATTTCGAAAGAAATCGCTAGAAGTCTCTAAACTTGGTGACATTTGAGTCTGGTCCTTGCATAAGTGTTCGGTACTACAATTAAAAAAGAAATATAATAATTCCTTATATATAACTGGAACCGTGAACGGCTCTTATATATAACTTTAACCATATATAACCTTCCAGTAATTTTAAGAAATGGAAGATACTAGAGATTTTTTGGAGGCCGGGGAAAACTATAGCACCAGGTCTTAGTTTTTTCCACCGAAAGAGCACCAGTTCTTAGTTTTTCAGTTCAGAAATGACTTCGGAATATTGAGATACCTGTGAAAGTTTCGCGCTTTGCAGTGCGTTGTGTTTAACTTTCTTAGTAGTTTGAAGTGGTTACGACTGAATGTGCTCTGTGATACTGAGAACAGCTGTATGAAACAGCTGTGTGGGAACAGCTTTCTGAAATTTTCAGTTTAGTCTATATCAAGTATGTTATGAGAATTACCACCTTTATATATAAAAATTTAAGAAATTAAAATAGATTTTTCAAAAGAGCTGTAAGAACTAAAATTCTTAACACATCCCTTATTTTAAAGATCTTTGCAAAAAGAAAAAAAACATTCTAAAACATTTGGAATGGAAAAGGTAAATGCTATACAAAAAAGAACCTTAGAGTTCGAACTACATTAGTTAATCTCTTTCATTCAAAGCTTCAAACAGAACTTGTCAAGGGAAAAGTGTTTTGAAGCCTTAAATTAAGTCAATTAACTAGACAATCTAAAACAAGTTTCGTTCAGACAAATCCACTGAGAATTCAAACATTCCATCTAAATATTTTTTTTTTAATTTTTTATAAATTTGTTTAAAAATTAAAACTTTTACTTGAAGCTCTCATTGAATTTGTCATATAAAGGTGGTAAGTATACTATTAGATAGATATTTATATTTAAAAGTATACTTACCACCTTTATAGATATATATATATATATATCTAAACGTATACTTATAATATATGTAAATAAATTTCGTTCAATCATTTAAATAATTCGTTAACTAATTACACCCCTAATTTTATTATGACAATTTAAAAAATAGAAATAATTAACTACATGACAGAATGAAATAAATATTGACTCTGCCCTCGTCAAGTATGGGATAAATATAAAAGAATAATTTATAGATTAGCATTAATTGCGGAAAAGTTTTAAGAATTTATACCTATTTTAAGAAACTAACGAATCGAAATGTGAATAAATCTACATAAACTGTTAAAAATTTTGTAAAAACAAAAATATAATAATATATGTTAATTATGTGCGTATTTTTGAGTGCAAAGCTTATTTAAATAAAATTAGAAAATTGAATAAGAAAGGAATTCTCTTACATTCAAACTTTATATATACTAGCGAGCAAGGCCGCCAAATGAGCGGCCATTTCAAGCAAACAACCAATTCATAAATGATTTTTGCTGCCAAATTAGTGTTTTCAGAGATTTTAATTAATATTTTGCATCAATCGAAAATTAAATATCTCGCGTAAACCGCAATAACCAATCTGAATTTTTTTTTTTTTTTTTTTTTGCTAAATTAGCTTTTTTCAGAGTTTTTGATTGACTCGGCTGATTAAAATCATACGAGGATGAGAATATTCGAAATGGCTTTCTACGAATTTTAGGAATCCAGGGGCACCTCAGTGGAAACTCAACACTCCACAGTTCTGGAGATCGTGATGTTACAAACAAACAAAGAAACAGACAGACGCGCACAAATTTTAATAGTACAGATTTTGCTACTCTATTATATGGCTTTATGCATACAACTAAATTATAATAGAAACAAACAATCAGTCTTAAAGTTAATTATTGTATTTCCTCTCATATAGTTCCTCAAGCGTATTTTTTAGCTTTATTTTTGTGAAATATTTTCTTGAAAACTGGTAATCAAAAACGAAAAACAAAATGTAACAAATTTGATGGTTGAAAAAATTGGGATTGAAAATTGGAGGCATGAAGACTGATTTCATTGACAATAACTATCAATAATTATGATCTTGAATAATAAATATCATTATATTCGACAATGATTTTATTGAATAAAAATCACTTTCCAATTGCAATTACAAATCAAACATAATGGAAATTTTTTTTCGACTAAAACTGAAAATTGTTTGTTAACATGCGAGGCATTCACTTGTGTGGTCGCTGGAACTTGTTTTTAGACCATTCTGACCTCCTTGAGTCAACTTTAATTGACGAATTGAACCAATTACTCCTTGGTCTACTTAGGTAGTTATTAGTAGTGGCATTTGCCAATAAAGGGCACTTGTGAAAATCACCATTCTGTTGGCTGATGCTGCTGGTCGAGAATAGAAGTCGTAAATTTAGGTGACGTATTTTGATAGCTAAACCGATCGAATCAAAAACAGCTGTCACTGACGCCAGATATTTTAGCAATATATTTCCTATGTGATGAGTGCAGTATCTTAAATATTTCAAAAGCAATTTTTAAAACAAAAGTTACTGCTTTAATTCATTAATAGAAGGTTCTGTAGTAAAATCTTCGGAATTAGCACTGTAAATGTATGAAAATTTACCGGTGATATGTGCTGTTTAAAATCTAACATTATAACATTGTTATTCGGCGTGCTGTTTTCGCTTTAAATGCAACTTTTGGAATTAAACTTCTAGTTGCTTAAAGATGCATATCTGAAAAAGAAAAAAATATTAAAACTAAAGAAAAAGAAACTTACATCTAACAGGCAAATATATTACTTTGATACACTGTTGATATTTTAATGATTTAAAAAATAATTTCGTCTTTTCTCTCTCACTTAAAAAGTATCTAAGTCTGTTTTGTGTGAACTTAAGAATTCTGAAAATCTGTTTATTGTTTTCTCAAAATTAATACTTTTAGATACTGGATTACATTTTCAATACTTTTAGATTACATTTTCAATAGAAATCCTTGCCAAACTGTTAAAATCGTAGTTGACTTGTTGATCGAAGATAGTTTTAAGTCAACTTTGAAACGTTTCTCTCACAAGGAGCAACTCAAACACAAAGTATCAAAAAACGTCTTTAGTGTCAAATATAAGTTAGGAACTGATTCTTGGAGCCTCATTTCCTCAATAAAACGTTAATAACGTTTCCAAAGCAGGCCACTTTTCCAGATTCATGCTTTTTACTTTCTTGTACGAAGTAAAGGAGGTATTGTAATCACGAAAAATTTCGGGTATCATTATTTCAACGCAACGTATGACCACTATCGAATGAAATTTAGCGATGTTTTTGAGTTAGATCTGTATGTAATGACAGAATAAGGAACTCTTTTTCCTAAAACGAATTGTAAAGTTTATTTAAAATGGATTATGGAGAGATTTTTTTCGTGACGGCTGTACGTACGTATGTATGTATCTCGCATACTTCAAAAACCAGAAGCCTCAGAAGTTTGATATTTTGTATATAGGACTGTCATAGCAAGTTGTTTTCATGTCTGTTTTTAGTCGTAAGCAGCCGCACCAAAAGAATATAAATACATATCTATAACCACTCTGTGACCCGGCTCCGTGAACTCAGTTTCTTTATTCTTATATGTTGGTAAATTGTGAATCTTTTGGTTTAAAAATGATTGAATTATGTTTTTCTTATGTTTTGGTTGAAGTTTTTATGCCTTTAGTTAATCTGCACACAATAGTTGTAGAAATATCGACAATTTAAAATTTCTTTAACCCGGCGGAAGGCGCATCAAGAAAAGTTACTAGAGTGGGCGCATGGGCTATCACATACTTCAATGTTTAAAATACGGTAAAAACAGTTTTATTTGTTTTTAAAGCTGTTTTTCTTTTATAATACGACAATAAGACTTGGGTTACAAAAACTTAATTTCCAAACTAAGCTTATAGAGAGTTAAAATTAAAATAAATGAAAATAATAAAATAAACATCATACCTCTAAGTTTTATTGCATCTCTAGTACACAATGCGACGTATTTTATTTGTTTACACTTTGAACTAAATTCATTCACTGTTTTTAGCATGGAAGGTTTTCACATTTCAAATACAGCATTCGCGGTCCTCGGTCCTTGGCTCCAGGGCATTCATCACAACTTTTATATTTAGTTGCTTTCAATTTCGTATATTCGTTTGAATTATTCCTCGAAACTTCTGCTCTTCTTTTGCATGCAGTACATAGGTTTCTCGGTAAAGTGTCAATCTCAGATCATTGTTTAATATATTTTTTATTAATTGTAATGCTAAGTCCCTCAAAAACAGGCATCTGCTTCTGTATCTGGTTGGTGGATTAGCAGATGAAAGTAATATAATTCGAGCATTTATTGCAGTAACATTCAGTTCAGGAAAGAAACTTACCATTGGCCACTTCCTTGTTATTCTGGAAATTGAATAACTTGCTACCATTTCATCCGCAATATCCACTGCTTCCTTAGTCGCAGTATGAAAATATATAATTTCTGGCGTTTTCTTTTCTGCAGTAGTGTCATCTATAGCGTCATCGTTATGTAATGTTAAAAGCATAAAAACAGTTTTTCCTTTGTTTTGGAACATAAGAAATGAATGCTTTATGTTTTTCGAAAGCAAACAGTGTAGAAAATTTTCTTATTTTCATCTTCAGTTTCCGTAACCTAACTTTCTTCACTTTCAAATATTTCTAATCAGTCTTACAGCCGCTGCATTTCCAATTCATAAGGAGTCATTCTTTTTTCCATAATGCGCTTAGAAATGTTTTAAAATTTAATTTCAAATACTTTAAAATCGCTTGCGAGTAGAAATATATACTGTGACACTCTAGAAATAAATTTTAAAAATAAATATTCGGTCAGAAAAACACTTAAGTGGGCAGGCGCGTGGTGTGTGTTACACCTCAGATGCAATAAAATACAGACAAATCTTTTTCTGAAACACACAGGCAACGGAAAAGAGGTTCTAAAAGTCACTGACTACTAGAAACTCAGCTACTGAATGTAGTACAGAATTTCAGTTTCACAAGTTAGGAATATTCCACCTTTTTGTAGACATGGAGTATGATAAACCCACGCGCTTTCCCGCAGGTTAAGTGCGGCTAAGCCTAATGAAACAGCCGTATTTGTTTACATATGAAACGTAGCAGAATAGTGAATTAAATCAGTTTCTGCACTAACTTCAGTGTCTATTTGCCGAGTGGGACCAAAAGTAAACTTTCAGTTTTGTGCAATGAATAATCTGCCTTCTTGCTTCCTGACCGAATTGCTTTTTTTTTTTTTCCTAGAAACTATAAATTTAATCGTAAAAAAATATTAAATTGTTTTAACAGTATATTTAACTATACGTAGTGTTTTATCTTTTTTCCATATTTTAGTTTATGGTATTTTGAGTTTTTATGTATTTTTGCCTTGCCGCGAAGTAAGAATTGAATTAATTGAATGAGAAATACATCTCCAATGAAATTCGAGGAAGTAAGTTGAAGTGAAGTGCAGCAAAAAGTATGTATAATTTAATAGGCCATACAAGTAAGACATGTGGTGTCCATATAAGATTTTTTATATTCTATCATACAGGTACATGTGTTTAAAACATAAGTTTCATCGGAACCTTCCCTCTGATCAAAGGTCCTTGACAGTTCATCTATTTTCCCCCTCAATGCTTCCCTGCTAAGCACTATAAAACTACAGACGTTTTATTTGCAGGAGCTTCTCAACCACAATATTGAAACTGCCTCGTAAAATTTTTTATCTTATTTTTGAAGAAGAATGTAAATATCAGTACAGATCTAGAATTAATGTTCAAGCAAATAAAGCTAGCAGCCGCCTTTTCTCAAACAAAATATAGGGTGGTTAAAATGAAAGTGACCCTAATCAGACCCCTGGGGAACCCGTTCTGTCAATCGGAGTTCGATGAAACTTGGTATATACGTTATATGGACTATGGGGAAAAGATTTCTGCAATAAAAAAAAAGTTCAAATTTTAATCACCAGACAGCAATTTTCAAAACTTCCTTATGCATTAGCTGCATTGCGTGAATATTGTCGTTTAATGGGTTGCGAAAACGTCCCATGTCGAAGAATGTTTTGAAGATGTTTATGAAATTTGGAGAGACTGGAGACTTGTGTGTGCTGCTAGGAAGAGGGCGGAATCCGGTTGCGAATGAAACTGTCGAAGGAATCGCTACTGCCGTGGTTGAAAGAGCCTCTAGTTCCCGCTGTTCTCCAGCAATCGCTCGATCGGTGTCACGTGCAACCTCAAGACCACCAGACACGCTTTGAATTTGCTTGCCGCTTTTTGGCGAGAATGGATGTTGATGACGCGTGGCCTTGGAAAATTCTGTAATCAAATAAGGCGCATTTTTGTTTAGATGAAGCTGTAAATAACCAAAATTGCCGCATATGGCATGCTTCACCTCTTAATGTCCTGCAACAACAACCACTGCATTCTGAATATATGACTGCATGGTATACATTTAGTGTTGATTTTTTCCTCGGACCGTTTTTCTTTGAAGCTTTCACTTCTCGAGTTCCTAAAACGTGATCTGTAACAAGTGCACGATACAGTTAACTCCTTCGACAGCGAGCTATTCCTGCTTTCCAGGAACGGTAATGTTTGCAGACCATTATCTTCATGCAAGATGGATCAACTGCCCACATTGTGCGCCAAGTCAAAGAACTGCTTTATACTAACTTTGCGAGAATAGTATAATATCCAGAGCTTTTCCGGTTGCCTGGCTCATCGTTCACCCGCCTTAAATCCCTGTGATTTCTGGTTGAGGGGATTTCAAAAAGACCCTGTTTATGGAAGAGGAATCAGGACTAAGTTGAAAGCCAGCATTACACGCCATCTTTCTGAAATCCCTCGAGAGTTACTTCGCGCTACCATTGAACGCATTATAATGCGCTTTCAACACGTAATTGATATCAATGGAGGAGACGCTGAGTACATTCTGTAATTGAATTGACAGATTTGTCCTTCTTTAGGTGCAACATTTTCCCCTCGTGGTCAAAATGTGAACTATTTTTATTGCAGAAATCGTTTCCCCATCTTCCATATAACATATATACCAAATTTCATCAAAATTAAATAAGCAGAACAGTTTCTAGGGGGATCTGAATAGGGTCACCTTAATTATAACCAACCAGTATGTATATCAAAAGCATTTCCAAAGACATGAAAATCGTAAATGATTAGACAATGGAATGCTTAGTTAATATAAATATAATGCCTTTTTATGAACTTTTGCTATTTCGAAATATTCTAATACAATTAATTCCACATCTGTGCTAATTTTTGTTCATATCTTGGAGAATACTACGTATGAAAACCTAACTTGCTTAAGCATATCAAATATTTTCAGCAGAATTCAGTCACAGCAATCTCTTTTACCAATTAATTTCTTCGAATATTATTCCGCTTCACATGTCTGAGGGGCAAGATTCACATCCACAAATAATTATGGATTACAAAACTACGAAACATTTCAAACATTTTCTAGACTTTCTTGATAAACTTGTCTAGACTAAATTTATCGAGGATCAATAAAAGACGAGTGAGGACAAGAAAGTTAGGACTGCGTTTGTGTATTTAGTGCTATACAAAAAAGCAAATTGTTATCACCAATACTATTATGTTTTCTAATATTCAATACGTAGGAAAACATTCAGGATTATTGCCAGAAAGAATGACGTTAAAGAAAAATACAAAATTTTGAGACATCTGTAAACAGAATGCTAGAATTTTTGGCCTGTTGCATGCATGGCATTATTCGCATCGACTTCCTACTTCCAGACTGAACTCATGCTATTCTTAACATAGCCTGAAGGGTGTTTTGTTTAGACTTCGGAACACACACCTCTTGAAGAAACTTTATTTACTGATTGTATATTCTATGACAAGAAATATTAAGATGCAGACATCGGCAGTTCTAACTCGACGTAACTTTTGAGTAACTTCATGAAATCATTTCCATTGTTATCCGAACAGATAAATGACTTATTTGTAATACTACTAAAGTTCCTTAATTACATTATAAGGTATTTCTCCCGTTTCTTAGCATGCTTCGTGGTGTAGTGGTCAGCACGCTTGGCACGTATCGAGAGGTAGGTTCGAGTTTCGGGGAGGGCATTGTTCAGCTTTTATCGCTCCTGCTTCCAAATACCTAATGTTTCTACAACATAAATTAGTGGTTACCAAACTATTTTGCCCCTTGCATCCTTTTCATCATTGTTAGAAGATCATCTCCCACCTCATCATTTCACAAAACAAAAAGTATAGAAAATGTTGGTAAATACCAAAATTTGAATAAAAGAATTTTCTTATATTCCCAAATTAATGTTAATAACTTTATTTATGTTACAACTAAATGAAAGACTGATGTCGTTGCTGCCGAATCTGTGAAATCTTCCTATCCCGGGGAGAAAGGATCTAGATCATTTCATTGGTATGAGTTCATAGTTCTAGTTCTAGTTCATATGTTCTAGTTTATAGTATTAGGTTCATAAGTTCATATGTTGACAGGATGAAAGTTGATTTAGAGCGTTTAGTTTGCACAAATTTCTTCTTCTTTGGATGACAGGTATTTTGTTATGTTTTCTATATTCCTTTTAAGATATTTATTTTTAATTGCAAATTTTAAGAAAGTATTACTGTTCTGTCCTTAGTCGATTAGTACAGATGGCGCTATCATCACGCCAAAAAAGTGCCAGTTAATTGTTGTAACTTAAGATGAACAGATGCGTACCTTGAAGCGTCAAAAGGGCAAAATCCTGTAGCCCCATTCTTAAATATGTATCTTTCTTCTTAATATTATTTTGTGTTGTTATCGTAATAAATGTTGTGCATGAACTTTGCTTAATCCTTGGAGTAACGTACCGACTACATATTCTGCACCCTGTAACCACACCTCTGGGAAAGCATGAAGCGCAACATGACCGCTCAATCAGAATTTTCAATTGGTAATTTAATAGGATTTGAACTTGTCAGCGGACATTCTTTTAAGTAATGATCAGGGTGGGCTCAGTAGGTTGTACGACCGTCTTGGACAGCGATACATGAAGCAACACGTCTAAGTAAAACGTCAATGAGACTACGGATATTGTCCTGTGGAATGGTGCTCCATTCCCTGTAAACCATTTGCCACCGTTGCCTTCTGAGCGCGGCAATGGCAGCGTCTGCAAATGGCGCTCAATCACATCTCATATGTGTTCGATTGGTGAGAGATCAGAAGGGAATGGTTTCCAGGGAATAATCTGTACACCTTGCAAAGCACGTTGACTGATGCGAGCACTATGTGGTCGGGCGTTATTTTGCTGATAAAGGGCACTGGGTACTCCCTGAAGATGGAGGAGTGTCACCGTCCATAACACATCCTCCTGGTATCGTTCGGCCGTCATTGTGCCCTGAATACGAACTAGAGATGATCTGGAATCGTACGCAATTGCGCCCCAAATCATAATGCTGCGTTGTAGCGTGATGGGGCGTTTTACAGTTTTTGCCAGATTGGACTTGTCTCAATATCGACGCCACTCTCGTACGCGGCGACTATCATTGGAGAAACGGAAGCACGACTTATCTCAAAACAAGGAGGCCCTGTGCCACTCGGTCGTTCACATCTCTCGAGCCTGGCGCCAATGCAGACGTTGGCGTCTTTGATGTGGGATCAACGGCGGTCTTCTTAATGGGCGCCACTAGTGCAGACCACTAGCCACCAATCGACGGAAATGGTTCTAGTCGATATGAGAACATCCAGAATATCTTGAACATGCTGCGGAATGGAGGTAGAAGTGGTTTGCTGGTACGAGACCGTGTGCGTCGATTCACGCGTGCTCACATCACCCTGACTGCACCGGCACCCCTAGAATTTGCCAAATTTCCTTTTTCCAACCATTGTCGCCACAGACGGTGCATTGTGGACACGTCCAGGTGTATATCAACTGAGAATTGCCGTATGGACCAACCTGCCCTTCTCAGTCCGATCACAAGTGCCCCTCATAAAATCATCTGTCTGCCGGAATTTCTTCCGTTGACGATGGTTCTGATATTACACGGGTCCTCTGAGACAAGATAAAATTTTTTAAGATGATTTCCGTAGCAGAAATAACGGTACGAAAATTGAACATTCTGCAGGTTCCTGGCCTTGTATCTTCTTCAACGCGCTCTGGAAAGCCGCACAATTCCCATCATTCGCATAACACGGTGTCATGCGTCTACCCTGAAATTTGCATCGGGCCACTCCCTCTTGATGTTGCTTTTTCAATGCCACGTGGTGTAAAACGTTAAGTGTGTTTACTGTCGAATGAATCAAAAATTTCTTTTACAGACCATTAATATAGAATAAAAATGTACAAAATATGCAAAAATGTAAACAAAATGGTGGGTGGACTAGCAGCTATGATATCAGGTGATGTCACATTCATTTCTAACTTAGTTTCTTCATATTTAATGATAATATTCTTCTGTTATGTACTCTTCTTATTTGTGTTTTAACACTAATTTAAATTACGCAATTAAATCAAATTATTCTCCTCTGGATTAACTTCAGCTGCAGGAGTGAAAGTGACGAAGGAGAAATCTATATATAATGATAAAGATAGACCAAAAATTTCAAGAAAGTTCAGTTAAGGAAATAAAATAAGCTATTGGCGCCATCCGTAGATAGGAAATGGAAATTACTATGAAATAATTTCTTTAAGAGCTGATTATAAGCACGAAATGAAATTTGGATCAATAACAAAGCTAAGAGACTTTTATGCATCTGAAACGCCTCTAGATAACATAACTCGCCTACGCGAAATGTTTTTGAATAATTTTGGCTGCATAAAAATGACAAATGTGATTGTCTCCAACAATGTCGGATAACAGGTATTTATGTGTACTTTTTTTTCCTAACATACGCCTCACGCTCCTTAGTGCAAAACTTTAAGGCTATCTTTATTTGACCAAATTTTGGCTGCATCAAAATGAAAAATGCGATTATAGCCAACAGTATTAGGCAACAGTTTATTTATTACGTATTTTTTTTCTTAATATATACTACATGCTTAATTAGAGCAAAATTTTAAGCCTATCTTAGTTCGAACAATGTATATCAATCCTCACTAGTAAGGAATTCCGTTTATACCTCAGGAGTATATATCCAAAATACAGTGTTTAAGTATGGAAAACTCTGGATTTTATTGATAGAAGAAAAACGATACAAAAGTTTAACTTCTCTAAAATGGGTGCAATTTTCATAGCTAACGGATGTAAAGAAAGGAACAATTACAGAATTCGGTAAAAGTTTGGTAGCCCTTGCTTTTTTGGCCATTCTTTTTTGACGCCAAGATCGGCGCGGGAAGCCAAAATTTCAAGATGGCTGCATCAAAATGAAAAAGCAAAATAAGAAGTCAAGAAGCAAAGTAAGCAAAATAAAGTAAGAACAAACACAAAAGCAAAATAAGAAGTCAAGAAATTGCACAAATTCGGTATCCATGTGCACATCGATCTATTTTCCCTTAAATCCTAGAATTGCACAATCTAGGCATTGCGCACTGCTTTTACTATTGCACTTTGTCTATGTCCACATCGATTTATTTTCACTTAAAAAATCAAGAAGCTAAAACTGAAACTGTTAAAACTATCATGGTAACCAGAAACGGGATCTCATCGCCAAAACTAAACAGAATTTTTGGCGAATCGAAGGGCACCCAATTCTCCACTAAAGCTCAGATTTCTTATGCCTCTAAAACAAAAGCGTTATTTTTATCGTGCCGAAATAGCAATATATTAAACGCTTGGTCAATAATACTAAATGAAAAACTTCTGTCAGTTGCAACTGCTTTCAAGTAAAAGTAATTTTGAACATATCAAAATTCACAGTTTACATGATTTAGATGGTATTATAGTTTAAATCGTAAATTTGTAACTTTTTAATTACTCTTTTATAAATGGTTTCATGCTAATGAGATTTTAAAAATAATTCTAGAAAAAAAGTATTTTTTTGGATTTAAAAGTTCTAAAATTATTGATTAATTTGAAGGTATTAAAATGCTTTGAGAGAAAAGACGCTTAGTTGAACTGAAATATTACAAAATCATATTCTGCATATATACATGAAACTTCTATTTAATCTATTGCGTAAAATTTACTTTCAAGAAAGCCTCTCGCTTGAAACAATGCGAAATTTGCTGAATTGCGCATGCTTTGTTCAAATGAGCACGAATCGTTGATTTGCTTTCTAATGATTTCAGGATTTATATACCTTCTTTGTGTATTAAACAGCGATTATATCAGAAGCGTTAGGAATGATCGTAGTATAGGAGGAAATCAGGCGAATTTGCATGCGTGAGAGAATGATAAATTTGTATTCGTGACGCGCGTGAAATTGTGATAAACTTACAAAGCTTTGATCTACAGTGATTACATTCACAGACAGAGAATAGATGATATGGGAATTCGCTTCAAAGTTTAGCAATTTTAAGTGGAAAAGTATTGTGTTATAAAACCGAAATTTATTTACTCAAGTTCAGATTTTGGAAAAGT
>KK116906.1:338136-421896 GCA_000611955.2 Stegodyphus mimosarum
CACGTAAAAGATAAAATACCTTATATCCTCCCCCTTTTTTAAAGGGCAACTGGGGATTAGGGGACGCAATCGCCAAATTCTGGTGGTGAAAAATCATCATCTACCATCTTTTAGTTCGGGCACCAGTGTAGAGTCATTAGGAATTTTTAAGCAGGAGATATGAAAATGCGCAATGCCCTCACCTGAACTCAAACTCTGGACCTCTCGAATACGCGCCGAGTGTGCTACCGTTACGCCACGAAGGCATGCAGAAAGGAGGGAGAAAATACCTTATAATCTAACTGACTACTTGCAGATTTGTAGTTTAAAACCTGCCAAGAAAACATTTGATTTCCTTGAATTTTTCAATCGTAAAATCTTAATCTAACCCATCTATGATATTTAAAATATGATAAATAATATTACATAACATTATATAAGATTTAAAAATGCTTAAGTAAAAAATGTAATTAAATTGTAACTAACATTTTCAATTCTAGTTTTAAGAACTCTGATATGGAGACTACATGACTTCTTTGTACACCTATTAAATTATACACACTTTTTTGGCTGCGCTTCATTTAAAATTATTTTATCGAATTAGTCTAACTTAGTTAACTGATCCCTCAAGGCATGTTGAAAATGACATCAAAAACTGAAAATTTGGAAATTAAGTATTAGGGTCCATTTTTGTCATACGGGAGACAAACTTCTTTTACATTTATTGTCTCATAACGAGTATAAAACTTGCTCAAATGGTATAAGTGTAGGAAACGGGAGACGACATTAAAAGTTAGATTTCATTATTTGTCCAAAATTAATTCTTTTTAAATTTGAAATTATGAATTAAATTGAAATTATGAACATGAATATTTTTGTCATTAAAAACTCTTCTGTAATTGAAAGTATACGTTTACGGCGGACGATTGCGAAAGTAAAGGCCAGGCAAGGATTTTTAAGTATTCCAACCCTTATTTAATTTAACAACCAACTTCCAACCCTTATTTCATTTAACAGCATTGCATAGAGCATACATTCGCCCTCCCCCGGTGGTGAGTTTTTCTTAACTTTTTTTTTGCGGAAAATAAATTCCCCTAATTTTATTTGCACGATTACCAAGTTTGATAACTTTTCGTGCAGTAGTTTTTCTCTTATTTCAAAGTGGAACTTTAATTATAATCACCCGGTTTATATATATATATATATATATACAACAACAATTTTGGGCTTCCTTGACTCGTGAACTTAATAACACTTACAAGTCCTCCCCCTGCAGAATCGGGGCCACGGTTCAATCTCTTTCCCGTAACCTTAGAGGGATCGGCGCAACGCACCCAAGTAGGGGCGTCACTGGTTGTCGATTTGCTACCCACCAGTCGCTCGGACGGGCCCGTCGCAAAGGGCCTTTACCCAGCACACCCGGGGCCAAATCCACACCCGGGATCACCACTCAGGGCCAAATCCAGCTCGCCCGGGGCCCATCCCCGGGCTACTAATACCATTCCGCGCTAAGACATGCCAGACCCGGGCCAGCCAATAAGTGACCTTTCCGGAGCCCCCAAAACTACTAGGTTCGTAATTTGTACACCCCCGTGCCCGAGACTGCCTAGGTACAGATCCTAGCCAGTAGCTTCGCAGAGTTCTCTACGTCGATCCGCGGAGATGTATAGGGTGATTCACTACCAGAACGACAGACTTCCAAGGTTTGTAGAGGGTGCAGAGACGACTCGGAATCACATAGGGATGGAGGGTTGCAAATGTTGTAGTCGCAAGCTATGGTGCAAAGAAGCAGAGAGAAAGAAAAGAAAACCAGGAGCACATTAAGGGGATAGAAAACATTTTTATTGAAAGGTTGTACTACAACAGGTGTTCGAAATTGCGACGAGAAGTCGTCTGGCAGGCTTGAAAGCAGCGCTGATTGGAAATCCTTACGTTCTGGAAGATTCCTGGCATGTCACGTATCCTCCCGGTAACTACATATTCGAGCGACGAGGTCTTTAACTGAAGAAACGGATGTCTCGTACACCAAATTCTTCTATATGGGGTCACATAGAATCCATGCATGAAAGGTCCCATGTAGGTACATGTGGTATCAGCAAGACGGGGCTCCTCCACATTACACGATTGACGTCCGCTGACACCTTGACGTAACCTTTGGACAGTTGTGGATAAGTCGTGGTGGCCTGGTTCATTGATCTGCTAGATAACCAGACCTATCATACATGGACTTCTGGAATCACACGGAAGAGTTTGGTATATGAGATGCCCATTCTTACAGTTGAAAATCGCGTCGTTCGAAAATCTGTAGCTGCCGAGAGGATACGAAACATGCCAGGAATCTTCCAAAACGTAACGAATTCCATGCAGCGCTGTTCTCAGGCCGGCCAGACGACTTCTGGTCGTAATTTCGAATACTTGCTGTAGTACAAGCTTTCAATAAAATGTTTGTTCCATTAATGCGTTGCTGATTCTGTTCTGTTTCCCTGCTTCTTTGCACCATAGCTCGCAACTACGGCATTTGCGAACCTGCATTCCTATGTGATTCCGAGTCGTCTTTGTACCTCCTACATAATCTGCAAGTTTGTCGGTCTGGTAGCAAATCACCCTGTATATTTGGTACTACCGATTACAATACAGCAGTACTACTAGATGTTGTAACAATCCCATGTACTAAATTTTAACGTTCTACGGTTTATCGCGTTTGAGTTATGATATATATATATATATATAACAGAATTACTTAAGGATTGTAATAACCATGATTCTCTACCTATTTCCATATTTATGAACTTGCAAATTTCATAATATACATTTGTAACTGAAAAAGTAAAAGAAAAGTTTAAAAATACAAAAACAGTGAAAACCAAAGTTAATCTTTTTATTTAAAGCTCCAAACAGAACTTGTCAAGGAAAAGTGTTCTGAAACTTTAAACAAAGTTGATTAACTGAACAACAAAACGAGTTTCATTCTGATCAACTCGCTGAGACATCTATCATCAATTAGCACAATTGTTTTTAATTCTAAAAACATTTTATATACAATTCTTCAGTAAAGCTATACATATTTGAGGTTTTCATTCAATTGGTCTCTTTTCCCTATCCGTTTTTGTTGTCCGAACAGAAAGAGAAACAAATTATACGATAAAACATACCTGTAATGCCGAAATAAAGCATTTATAATCAAGGGAAAAAACTGGACTATTTACAATCGAAAGAAATATCTATAATAAAATAATAATAATAATAAAACTAAAATTCCGAAACATGCATGCAATGCCGTCCTCGTTTAATTTGTTTCTGTTTGTGTTCGGACAATAACAATGGATAGGGAAAAGAGACCAATTCAATGAGAGCCTCAAATACGTATAGGTTTATTGAAGAATTGTATATAATTTTGTTAGAATTAAAAACCATTCGGCTAATTGACGATAGATGTCTCAGTTGATCGGAATGAAACTCGTTTTGTTGTTCAGTTAATTGACTTTGTTTAAAGCTTCAAAACACTTTTCCCTTGACAAGTTCTGTTTGGAGCTTTAAATAAAAATAATTAATTTTGATTTTAACATTTTTAACCTTTTATTTTTACTTTTTCTGTACCAAATGTATATTATGAAATTTGCCAGTTCATAAAAATTGAAATAGGTAGGGGATCATGGTTCTTACGATCCTTAAGTAATTCTCTTATATATTTCAATTCCCATATTAGATGTATAAATTTTGCAACACTACGCGCAGATTTTTCTACTAGCTTTTCTAGTTTTTTCTCTCAACAACGAATAGAAAATTTGTCAACTTTCTCAGTACATATATATATATATACATATATGTAGAAACGTCACGAAAAAATACATTTTACAATTGTTTTGGAATAAAGAGCTCTTTATACTATCCGTTCAGACGTCACGCAAAAAAATAGTCAAAATGTATTCTGAAAATGCCAAAATAGATATTTCCGTTGAAATCTGAAACCCGAAATTTTTCAGGATTACAATACTTCGTCTAGCATGTGCAAAGAAGCAAAAATGTTAAATTGGAAGTAAAAAGAAAATTTAATTTCCCACTTTAGTTTTTACATCTTTCTTCAAAAAAATAGGGCATTGGCAAGCGATGACTTGCCGTACCATTAGTAACTAAGAGGTATCGTTAAGTGAAGTCTTGATTAGTAAAATAAAATTAGCTCCTACAACCAAACTCTACTTCTATGTGAGCACCACATTTCAAGCGTATGATACCCGGTGAACATTCGGGTCTTTTGATTACCCTGGGCGTTAAGGTATACTTAATCATTTAACCTCGTAAACGATTTAATTTTTGTATACCTGCCTTATTTCTGCAATTTAAGTAAACAGAGTTTCGCTTGCAAGCATAAACTAATTCCCAACTCCTAACAGGTGTAAAGAGAAAAATCGCTGTGTCTGAAGTAACTACAGAGACTTGAAAGGTTAAGTAACATTCTAACTGAAACAGAGCTTTGAATATAAACGCAGTTCCTGTGGTAACAGAATCATCCACCACCTGTGGCCATGTAACTATAGTAACAGTCAAATTTAAAACGTAGCCAGAAGCCTACACAATTAAAATTTAAATAACGCAGAGTCGAACAATTACAAATTTATCAGAACTGGCAAGCGCTATGGTAACGTATCACGGAAGAGAGAAACACGCTATGTTTTAACAATGCAAAAACCTTAGCTTCAGTACTCTGTACCTCAGTTTATAATCTGGTGAGGAAACGGAAAGGATAAGTTACAGTAAAGGCTGAAATTATAAATAACTGGTTAATTTAAATAATAAATCTCACTAATTAAATCTTGTTATAAAAATCAGTAAGTGTGTAAAAATCATCTCTTTACCTTATTTTCTTCTGGGGAATGCATAAGTTTGTATTTTGCCTTAACTTGGTAATATTTTACAAGCATATATAATACGGTGGTCGTTAATTACGACTTTTTCTACTATATGAAAAAGTTAAAATTTAGATAAAGATTATTTTCAGAGCAGGGGTTAATGTCATTCTTTTTATTACGTAAAAGTTCTAGTTCAAAACTTAATAAGAATTACAAAATGTAACAGACGATAATTGTCACTTCAAAATCGTTTTTCTCGTCTGTATCCGAGCCCGTTCGCATCAGAATGAAGAAGCGTGCATCGCTACTTTAGCGATAGTTGAGCGCCATCTGTTATCAGAAATGGGTAGCACAATATTCTGCAAATGCACCTCGTATCTGTATAGCGGTTAGCTCTGCTGGCTTCTTAGTCGTTGTACCCGTTTTCGAATTCTAGAGAAGGCTTGGATGTTTTGTACGTGCATGCTGCCTGGCCACTCTACTGGCAAGCCGAAAGTACTATGGACAAATTCGGTGGTAGAGAAATATGAGTGGACGACCTTCGACTTCGACTCCCGAGGGGTTCTTCATCGAAAGGGAAATGAAAATTCTGCGCTGTTGTGGATGCCAAATCGGTCGTCTTCTGTGAGGCACGTTGGGAAACGTTCTTGATGATGGCATGGCTAAATGACCAATTGGTTCATTCCAGACGAATGCATTAAGTTGCAAGGGGTTACTTTATTTTTAACCTCTTCTCTTACTCGGTTCCTGGGCCTTAGTTTTGAGTTTTTTCATTTATTAAATAAATTTGGGAATAATTTCTTTAAAATTTCGGCGATATGCTTATGAAACACGACTAACCTTCGTTTATTGAAGCACGGGCTGGTGTCAGTAGGATATTATGCATAAACATTGATTTGACTGACTTCTGTGGCACGAAATTGACTGAACTAATCTTTCAACCAAACAGCTAACCAGATATAACTAAATGGTTTCGGAAGTTATCGCCATTGCTGATATTTCACTGTTCTCACAGTACACTGTATCAAATTTTAAAAAAATGTGATTTAGACATCACATGACATCCTTGTACGACCTAATCAACTGTAAAATTTTTTCGCTGCACTTCATTTAAACCTATTTCTTCAAGCTGCATTAAAGAATTACTTCTCATTCAATCAATTAAATTCTCATTTCGCGGCAAGGCAAACATACGTAAAAGCTCAAAACAACTATATTAAAAATAAAAAAAAATATTAAAAGACTGAATAAAGTTAGAAAGAGTTAATTTTTAGTCTAAAGGGGCTTTGTCCCTGAAGGACTATTGTTTTCGTTTTGCGATTTTGCACCGGAAGCATTAAATATCGGTTCACTTGGTTCACTTTTCAAACTGTTGCCACCAGATATTGCAGCCCTGTATTATATTTAAAGAAATTAAATAATGAAGAGTATACGTAAATGTATGTACGTTTCTCGCATTGTGATAAAACGACTGTACCTAGAGGCATCGAATTTGGAATGACGTAATCTTGCTGCGAATATGGGCATCTGGAAGCCCAAGTTTGAAATTTGGAATTTGTTTTATGATCGATTTCATATTTTGTAAAACGTTAACAAATTTTTGATTAACAAACTCGAGGATTTCAAAGCGAGGCATGGCAAAGTTGTACAGAAAAAACACTTTCATCTCCAGCGCGTGAGACTGTGTATAGGAAATTTTAAAGATATTTAAAATTATTTTGCGATATTATTCTTTAACTGAATGTTATGGTTTAAGTGCATGTTATATTTAACTGAATGTTATGGTTTAAGTGCGAAGAACATGATACTTAATAAATAAAGCTAAC
This sequence comes from Stegodyphus mimosarum, assembly GCA_000611955.2. Classification (NCBI taxonomy): domain Eukaryota; kingdom Metazoa; phylum Arthropoda; class Arachnida; order Araneae; family Eresidae; genus Stegodyphus; species Stegodyphus mimosarum. The sequence goes on from KK116906.1 coordinate 344,789, forward strand.
ACATAAAATGTTAGAAAAACGCCCCTTTGGATGAAATTTAAAATCAGAAACATTTCAGATTTTCTTTGTTTCTTTTTTTTCCAACTAAAATTTAATTTCTGCGCCAAAACAAGTAATTTGGCAAACGGGCAGAAAGATAAGATTTTCGTTGCACAGAATTTTTAGTTAACTTTTAGTCTCACTAGGCAAAAGGACATTGAAGTTGTTGCATCAGCTGACGTAATTCACTGTTCTAAAAAGAGTTTCAAATGTAAACAAATGACACCCTCGTTAGGTCAAGAAAATTCTACAACTATTGCATGCAGATTAATTAAAGGCATAAAAACTTTAACAGCAATATAACAACATTCAACAAAATCCTAAGTCTCGACAATACTACAAGCGCTTTAGTCGGATCTCCTGAATCTAAATCTTTAAAATAACTTACAAGTACATATGCTATGAGTCGGTCTCGGCTTCACGAATGCCGCTGGCTGTGATCAAGGCAGAAATTTACTCTGAAGGTGATCCAGGCAAAGTTACAGTGAGGAGATTCAATAGATAGATAAACTTCGTACTTTTAAACTATACCGCATGCCATTGGATTTTTATTTGTATTTGTGACAAGATCAAAGAAGAATAGGATAAAGCTGAACTCTGTTCTTCTCGGATGTTCTAAACTGTTTAGACTGGAGGAACGGATTGTGAAACTTAGGACTATTTATCACAAATATACTAAGTTAGTTCATTTGTATAAGCGAAATGACATCTTGCAAATTTTTGCAAATCTGGAACTTTCAAACTAGCAAAGAATTTAAAAGCATTTGCAATAAAGGCTCCAACTATTCTCAAAATATGCTTAGCATACAGGAGTTAAATTAAGCATGCGGCGTATCACCCAATCTGCATTTTTAACTTTATTAAGATTATCTCGATTTGTACTATTAGTCCTTTAGAAGATTTAAAACGATTCACTTGAGTTCAAAAATCAAACTCTTGTTTCGCCAAGCAAAAGACTTACACTGCTCTGAATAGATCACAGAACAAATTCATTTAAAAGCTTTTGTTGACCAGAATGGAATCACAACCAGAATTCTTTTACTCAAGCGATTTTGCATTTAACCGGATTACTCTTTCAAATAGATTATTTTTTTTTTTTAAGATTACAGTTACAAATGCAGTTTCGTTACGAAGATTGCATTTTAAAATAGAAACTGTTTATTTAGATCAGAATTCCGGAGGGAGTTCCTTTATTCGGATCACAATTTAAGAAAAAAAATTCAGTAATAATAAATTATGCAAAAGCCCATCTACAAACGGAACTTGCTGATGCATTTTCTAATTCGAAATCAAATTGCTTGATCTAGCAGAATTTAATCCTCGATTCTGTGTAATAAAAGAAATATTTGATCTAGTTTTTACATCGGAGTAAAAATCTTTATCTGATATTTTAATGTCTCGTATAATTTTATCTAGAAAATACTTGATTATGTACGTTCTTCTGAAGAAAGTAATAATATGAAAAGAAACTTGTGGTGCATTTAGAAGAAAATAATTTTTCCTTTTCGAACTACAGTAGGCACAGATTAATGTGATCACGTTTATCCACCACTATTTTGATAACATTACAGAAGTCTGAATTTAAATGATGATAAAAATATCTTTAGATCAGAATTGGAATTTTACTAATTTAATATAAATATAGCCAACATATCGATACACAATTTCGCAGTAGTTTAATTAGGAAAATACAAAAGTTTGTTTATGAGAAATATTCATAACGTTTCTGGAAATTATCTGACCAAATCTGTACTACTAATCTTAATATTCGGAATGCATTACTCATTGAAAGAGAAGGTACCAATATAAGATAGAAAATTAGGCAAAACAGCAAACTTAGTATTTTAGCTTATATGTATCCAGGGGAAAAATTTTCAGACTTATTTTGTTCCTGAAAGAGAGGGACTTTTGTGTGATCCCTCAAAATCAATAGAAAAAATGAAAATCTATAGTCAAACTAAGATTGGATTTTCGCCTAATTTTATAACGTAAGGAAAATATTTGACAATTTAATCCCTTACTTAGCGATATTTCTCTGTAACTTCGCAGTTTTTGTAATGAATTTTAAATTTATTTGGCGGCCTTTACTTCAGCTTAAAATATTGACTATATAATATTTTGATCATATTTAACGACTTGTTGATCAGGATAAGCAATGTATTTTCTCTGTTTACGTATACAAACGCGGGAGACTTAAGCAATTTGATAATAATATCAGAATGATAACATTACGGATCACATTAAGTGGCGTCTACTTTAATACAATTTCAATAATTTGTTTCAAAGTTGAATGGCTTAATTTTCTTTGATAAAGCAACGCTGAATGCATAACACGTGGAGGGGAGTAGCATAACTAATAACACGATGATTTATTAAAAGCCTGCGCACTGAAATTAATTTGTATTTTAATTACAAAATGCCTAATTAGAGCACCTTGAGTAATGTCTTAATAATAAAATACTTTTAGAATTTTATTAAATCTGATAAGTCTTTTTAAGCAAATTGCAGAACTGTTTTTCTGAAACTTTATTTTACTTATTAAGTCTATCTTTTGAGAAATCTATTTTTTAATTTTGTCTTAAAAGTCAGAGGATTTTTCTTTTCGATTTCAGTAAAGGCAGGTGCTCAAAGAGCCTTTAGTTTGAAAGGCGAATTTCATAAGATAATTATTTCAGTCCAATGTTTTCATTTTTGAAAGTGACTAGTAATTGTAAGCGTTTCTTATGGCAAACCCTCCAGAATTTCATTGTAGGATTTTAATAGTTTTTTTAATAGACTTGAGAAGGATGATTATAATCTGGTTATGTTCCCTTTCAGGCAAATTCCTATTTCAAAATCGTGACATTTCAGCCTTTCCATTCAAAACCAACGTATAATTCCCAAACATGATAGAAAGTTGTGAGATCTAGTATGTTTTGCAAGCATATATTGGTAACTGAATCTCCTTACCATTGGTACCTTACCAATTCTCGTACAGGCGTGAAGATGAACACAATAGGGAAAGGCTGTAAAAGACACCTACATACAATTTAATTTCACTACACAATTTAATTTAATCTAATAGGCTGACTCAGAAACCTACACTGGCGTTATACTAACTAGACAATCAGAATGTGTAGCCGCTACTAAAATACCAGTTGGAGAACAAAATATTAAACTTTCACTAGCGAAATCACACTCTACCAAAGTTTTTAGTTTCGACAGTTTAAATACTGTCCAACTGTTCACCTACATCATTTACATCCTGGCGAGGAAATGCGAACGGAAATAATGGAATTAAGGATATGCTCAAAAATTAAAATAACTGTTAGTAAAACTAAAAAGGACCTTATAGTGTCATGTGGCTGTGAAATACATGTAAAGTGACGTCACACCGATGCTTCAGGTTTTAAACTTAACTTAGGCACTGCTCAGCTAAACCACAAATGACACCCCTAATACATAAAAACAAGATATTTTTAAAATTTGATTACGATTCAACATTGCTATTATCTTAAATGGGATCATATCAATTTCTAAAGAATAATCGTGGCTAAAATATTTTGAGAATTCTACATCTTGAAAACTGAAACACTGAAAGCGAAAAATGAAAACGTTTGAGGGTTTAGTTACCATTAAATTTGTATTAAAAATGCAAAGCTGCAAAAAATCATGAAATTTGTTAGTAACACTGCTAGAGGTTTTAATAAAATGGAATCACTATGTTAAGGATTTTAAAAAGTGTGTCTTTTATCGAAGAAGAGGTTATTAAGACATATAAAATCAATTTTTTTATAACTATCTCTAAAACGATGTTACTGTGGGGTATTAAAACAAAAGTTATGTCTTTTTTTTCGGATAAAGTAATTGTTGTTTATCCACCTTAAGAAGCCTCTTATCATCTTTTTCTCTGTTTCTTTCATAGTTTATTCCGGATTTATTTGACGTTGTTCGTTTGAGAACAACATCAAAAACACTGCGAGTAAGAATCGAATCTGAGAGGTCAGGAATTTGAGAATGCAAAATTGGGAATACGGAAAATAATTTTGACAAGAAATCAACAGAGTTTGAAAAACGATTCTTAAAATGGTATGTTGGACAGGTTATTACAGTTTATAAATTTCACAAATGGAATCGTTGCAACATATTCAGAGAATGTGAAAGTTCATTACATTTATGCAGCATGAGTAACTTCTCCCTGACAAAGACATGTCCCACAGGAAGATAGTCTTTGCATAATTTTAGAAACTTCGAATACTAATGTTTATCTTTAATTAGAAACCTTTGGAATCCAAAAGATCAGTTTGTAGCAATTTTATGTGATTTTCCTCAGTTAAGGAGTATCAGAAATTGTAATAATCGGGTTTCCCGTTCGCCACATCAGCAGCAGAAGGTATGGCAGATTAAACTTTCTCTAAAGCAGTAATTTCAAACACAAATTGCATGCGGGCCGAATGCACAATTTGAAATGTACTGACGGTCAGGAGCTTTCAACAAAAAATCATTTTTTTAATAAAATAAAATTTTTTAACCAAATTTGAATTTATTTACTAAATATTTATTAAAACATGCAAAATCAATAATATTAAACCCAAAGAAACAATTTACATTTATATTTATTTTCCGTCTGAAATCTAAAGGTTGGTACTTTCCACATTTCAGAAACTATACATTTTCCTCCCTCAGTTTGCCGTCTAACATTTCAAATTTTATGTACGTAGCGTATTCGGAAACTAAGTACCGTTTCATTCTAGCGCCGTCGCAGCGCTGTGGTAGGCGTCCCGCGCATGCGCACTAGACTTTCCTGTTCACTGACTTTAAATTGTCGCCATTTTGGTTGCTCTATGTTGTGTTTTCAGTTTGCTGTGCACATTCAAAATGTTTAAGATAATTAGTTCTCCCGCTGACTGTGAGATTCGTGCAGTGATTAAAGTTTTGAACGCGAAGAATGTTAAACCGCCGAAATTTGTCGTCAAGTGACAGAAATTTACGGTGAATACGCGATAAGTGATGGAATGGTGAGAAAGTGGGTAAGAATGTTTAATGCAAGTCGAACAAATGTCCACGCCGAGGCTCGGAGTGGTCGGCCTTCTGTTGTCACCGATGATTTGGTGAGGAAAGTTGATAAAGCATTTCATGAGAACAGACGCTTCACAATGACAACTCTTTCAGAGGCATTTCCACAAATTTCACGTACTGTTTTGTTCGAAATTGTGTCTGACGTTGATGATTCGTTTCATAATAGAGGCGTAAAAGATTCTTTTGGAACTGTGTAGAGTAATTAAGTTATTTCGAAGCAAGAACATAAAAAATCTGCAATCCGCTCCCCGGTTTCCGAACTCCGGACCATCCGAATACGTGTCGAGTGTTCTTCTAGTTACATTGCGAATGAATGCGGAAAGAAGGAAAAAATATCATACATTCTATCATACATACTTAAATGTTGAATTTGAATGACAGGACCCAGTCGTGAAATCCTAATGTTAAGGAATTTTTTTATTTCCATCATTTTTTTGTTGTTGTTCGGTCTCCACTGCATAATCTTTTGGAAATTCGATGACAGAAAACTGAAGAAATCGGCTGTGCCCTAGAACGGATTCGAACTGCGGACTACCCGAATACGCGTCGAGCGAGCATCAAATTACACCACGAAGGCACGCGAAACGAGGGAGAAAATGCCTTATAACTGGTATTCCCTTACTGCAAATAAAGCATATAATTTCATTGCTCACAACACCACATTAGTTCATAGTTTGACCACATAGTACCGCACACACAGTTTGGCATTTATCTTGGGAAACACGTCCTTCTTTGTCCAAGCGGGGTTTTTTACCCTTTCTTAAAGACATGATTTGCAGTTTAATCTCTTAATTAAAAGCACAATCTTAATTTTATTTACAACTTAAATTCAATAAAAAATTTTCGTATGAAAGCAACCCTTCTTAAAGTTGTAAATCTTGGTTTATTATTTTATTTGTTGTTGCTACGGATGTATTTAAAGATTTTGCAATCGATTTCTATGATATTGTATTTTCTTTTGTTTTCTTCGGGTATCTTTGGGTGTCTTCTTTCCATGTAGAAGAAATGATTAACAGTTTTTCCCTTTCCCATAAATATGATACTTATTTTACTCCTAGAAATTTTAATACTATACTTTACATAACGTTTTTGAATCTTGGAATCTGATTCTCTGCTTGGAAAAGCGTAAAAACATATCCTTCAATGTTTATTTACATGCGACATTTCGAAATAAGAATATCTGAAAGTGACTGACGATGTTTCTCATTTTAGATAATAAGCTAGCTGTTGCCAGAAACGTTTATTACAAAACATTTTTTTAAGTGTTATCGAAATTGTTCTACAATGTGTAAACACTGTCTGTCTAATAACGTTACATGGGGAAAACAAACATGAGGTAAGTGGAAAGTACCTTCTTTAAAACATCGAAAATGAGCCTACATCATAAAAAAAGGAATGCTTTGCATATGGCAGAATCATAAAGGAATTTTATTCAATGAATCGTTGCAGCTAAATAAAACAGTAAATTTACAAAAAATACTGTTCCCAAACAGCTGATTTAAAAGCTGAATCTGAAGCAAAGCGTCCAAGCAAAGACCCAGTCGTCAATGACTTACTTGTCTTTCATCATGACACTACTACGCCTCACATTTTGATGAGTGTGAGACAAATACAAGGTGATGTATTATAGGGCTGAAATGTTTTGTGTAACGCTTCTGTTTTCACCAGAAGCTGTCTCCTCGGATTCTTTTCTTTTCAGGCCACTCCAAAAAGTCTTTGAAATGTCCTGGATTTCAGTTCTTTGGAGGTTGAGAATTTCTTTGCCAATAAACCTAAAAAAACTGTAAGATTTATCCTAATTTTATAACAGTTATTTTAAGTTTATGCACCTTTCCTGTCTCTCCTAGCTTCAGCTTACAATTTCCTACCAGTCTGTGTTTTCAGAAACGCGTTTAATGCAAATGAGTGAGACTATTATTTAAGTCGATGTTTCACTGACTTCGTTAGAGAGCCCGAGTTCCTCCTGACTAGAGCGCGTTTGCCTTTGGCTACCTCTCTCTAAGCTATTGCTATTGCTCGGCCGTACTGTTGTTGTTGTTTCTCATGCTCACTTGTCTGACACAATTAGCCCAAGCCCACGAGAATTCTCTTGTCAAGAAGCGCTAGATTACACCTGTCGTTGGCAACAACCTTGAGCACCTAACAGGTGACAGTGCGATTTGGCTCAGTTCCACCCCCAATTTTGATGGAGAACAACCCAGGGGGACGGTTCCGAGGATCTCCCACCCCTCTCCCCTTCCACCAAACCACATGAGAGGACTTTCGGCTCGCCGCGTATTTAGTGCCGCCATGCCGCACCGACACTATACATTTACAAACATTCATGCCTTCTTCGGGATTCGAACCCGAGCCCTTCGGCACGGCAGTCAGCGACGTTAACCACTATACCGATTGGGCGGCTCTGTCGTACTTTAGGCCCTTGATTAGCTTCGCCAACGTAATTGAGATTTAGGGCCAACTACTTAAAATCTTGATAGCTTTCGCTATATCTTTTAGTTAGCCTTAGTTAAGTTTTAATTCTTATTAATTTAAGTTCAAGCCCAGGTGGAGGCTTTGCGGTACGCTACGAGATAGGAGATGACTGTGTCGTATTTATTTTGAGAAATAAATGGTAGTTAACCCTTCCTGAGTCTTACATCTCTGTTCACACACTCAGGCAATTATTCACTTATCAATGTAAGGGGTTTCTAATATTGAACTGTGAAATAAAAGGATGGAAGACCACAAACTTTCGAACAAAAGTATTATACGGCTGTCGGCGAGATGGCAAAAAGTAATAGAACAAAGTAGTGCTTATAGGATTCAATGAAATTTTCGTGTGTTTTATACTGCTTTAATCGTATGTATCATAAAAAATCGCAGACCTATTCATATGAAATTATTTACATAAACATTATTTCAGAATTGCTACTATGAAAAATATACGAAAAAGATTCCGGGCGACTTCATTTTGAAGAGAAAGTGAAGTAACATGGATTTAGAGAATATTAACAATGATAAATTCAGAATATTACTCTGCTATATTTAGAGGCTGTGTTTCTATGAGTTATGGGCCTTCGCGCCGGAAGCTTTTAATTAGATGACAGTTTGTCGCAGTCCCCTCAAGCGTAAAAATTAAATACGGACCCTTTCGCCACAGGAAACAAACATTGAAATGAATCTACCATAAATACATGGTTCGTGAAACAAGAATGATAAGGCACCACTGGTATATATCAATCAGCTTCTCGTTTCCGCTTCATTTATCTGAGCATTTACGTAAACAATAGATAAGATTCCTCCAGAAACAGGAGAAATGTCCTACTTTTAAATTGGATTGTATCTTTCTCCTCAAGTTTCTCTAAGCTTAGGAATGGGTGTTAAAATTTGTCTACGCCTCAGGAAAAGAGCAACAAGCTTGTAATATAAAAATTGCAAAACTTTCTGAAATTTACTATGACTGTTAACGAAAATAAATGACGGAAAGGTGACTTTGTTCTAATAATCCTTTACAATTTTAATTAGTTTAACTGCTTTGTTTACGTGCAGTTTTTAACATTTCTTTGTTAATTAGTTATAAGCCTACACTTCATAAATACCTGAGTGTCTAGCACTATACATTTATGAAGAATGGCTTAGAAAGCAGAAAATGGAAGTATGCATAAATAATGTCATGTTGCCACTTATAGTTTTACAAACTTCAGTCACAATTCCTCGTAGTTGAACTAAAAAGTTAAACTTACAAAATTAATTGAGTACAAGTTTGAAGATGGATAGTTTATCTTGGTTTCACTTTCTAGAATAAAACTAATTACTTTATACTTTCGTGTATAATTCTAATATTTTCAGAAAAATTTTGCTCCTGAAATTTCACGATCGGCTGATATTTGATTGGGTATTGCAATACAGGTTTAGTGGCACATTATATAAATTTCAGGGCCAATTCTTTTCATTCGAATATTATATACGTTTCACAATCAAATTCGATTCCAAAATTAGACAAAGGAGAAAAAACTAAAGTAATAATAATAATAATAATAATAAATAAGTAACTAAATAAAAAAAAATAAAATCTGAAAGCTTCCAGATTTTACATTGCGCCCAAAGGAGCCTTTTTTAGCGTTTTTTGCGTTACCTTTATTTATTAAATGTCGTATTTTTTCGCACTTAAACCGTACAAATTCAATTCAACAGTAGTATGACAAAATATTTAAAAACAGCATATTTTTAGAATTCCTGATAGACATTATCTTGCACTGGAGATATATTTTTTTTCCGTACAGTGTTGCATTGCTCATTTTGAAATCGGTGAGTTTGTTAATAAAAAATTCTTTAAAGGTTCACAAAATATGAAACAGATAATAAAAACAAACTCGAAATTCAAAATTCGGGCATTCAGATGTCCATGTTCGGGTGGAGGATTACGTTATTCATAAATAGATGGCTCTAGGTACCGTCGTGTTTTCGCAGTGCGAGAAACAATTATACATTCATGCAGATTTTTCTTTTTCAATTTCATTAAATATAATACATGGCGATAATATTTGGTAGCAACAATTTAAAAAGTTATTCGCCGTTTATAGTGGAGAGCCACAAAATGCCGTTTTGAGACTAATAGCCCTTCTGAGCTTACTCTTCTATGGGCTAATAATGAAAATAACGGAAATTATTTAAAAAGATGTTATTTTTATGTTATTTATTCCCAAGGGATAATTTTTAATAGGTTTCCTGCAATTTTTTGTTGCAAAACTTAGCACTTTGGCACAATTTGAGTCATGGAATCGAAATATGAAAAAAATCGATGTATTGTTCTAGAAAAATTCCGATTTTGCATCAAAATGCCTACGTTAGAGCAATACAATATATATCCTAAGTTGCGCTTTAAAGACATGAAAAACGCGAGTTAAATTCGTCAGTCGCCTCAATAGTATGGGAGGTACAGAACTGAACCTCTCTTTTTTTTGTGTGTGGAGAATTTACCACTGTGTAATTGATACGGTGTCTTTTCTTTTCTGAAGATTTACTTACACTGTAAGGATTTTGAGTTTTACTAACTTTTATTTTATTTTAAGACTTTGCTATCCTGTCTTATTTTCTATTTCTGTCCAGAATAAACGCGAGTAGAGTTGTTATGCAAATCAGGTTGCAAACTGTATAAGTATTTAGGATATGGCTTTTAGCAGGAAGAGAGACTTCTCGCTGCTTTACCACGAGCGTGCTTTTCGGTCAGTTTGTAAGGCTTTTAAGTTTTACTAACGTTTATTTTATGTTAAACCTTTACCATCTTCTCTTATTTTTCATTCCCGGCCAGAATAAGAGCGAATAGATTTAGTCTATGCAAATGAGGTAGCAAAATATAGAAGTATTTAAGACATGGCTTTTAGCCAAGAGAGAAGAGAAAGAGAGATTTCTCGGGCCTTTACCACGCGCGTGATTTTCGTTGTCGGCCTTTAAGGCCAAAACTTAGTTCTCGCTGATATTTGAAGACGTATTGTAGTCTTTGCATTCTGCTCACTACATACGTAGTAGATGTAAAGTTCTACTTTCTTTCTGTTGTGTTGAATCTTGAGAAATAGTGATTGCACTGAGGAAATGGTTAATATTGCTCTTTATTAAAGTCTTTAAATAATTTATGATGCGTCAACTTGACGCTAACATACTACGCCTCAACTTGGTCGGTAACTTAAATAGTAGAATCAAACTTAAAATTGAAGGTATTTACAAGTAGTAGAATTACACTACAGGGCTCATACAATCCTGTATCCTACTGCGCGTAGACGAATCTAGTGGCAGCATGATAATAGCGATTAAGCCACGTCTAACCAGCAGTAACCGCTAAGCGGAAGTTTGCGTATAAGCACGCACTGAAATTTCCTGGATTCTTTCTCTCTACTGGAACGTCGATATTTAACTTATTCTCCCACTGGTAGAATTTGCATTTCTTACGCGCGCTACCATATTTAAATATTCTGGCACTGACAATCAGGGGAATGACGGCTTATAGGAAAGTAACTTAAAATTAAATTTAACTGGTTATTTAAAATAAATATTAATCCCCACATAGTAAAGGGCCAATCTTCGCGTTACTATTCTCTGTAAAGCAACTTAATTCTTATTTAGTTAAGTTAGTTTATTTCTTATTTTCTACGTTTTAGACTAAAAGTATTGGTCTTTGTATCTCGAAGTGCGGGAGTGCCTGTACGCTGTGAGAAATAAAGTTAACCCCTTCTGATTTGTGTTGTCTGTTCCACGCACACACGAACATGGCTTTGAGTAAGCTCTCTGTTCTTATTCAAGACTCCAGTTATGTTTGCAAAATTAACAAGACGGAATAGTAGTACTGACCAATTCATGTCTGCCTTTAAGGCCAGAACTTAGTTCTTGCTGATATTTGAAGATTTATTGTAGTTTTGTGTAAGTCGCTCGCTACATATGTAGCGTTAAAAGGCTAATCTTCGCGTTGCGACTCTCTATAAAGCATCTTAGTTCTTATTTAGATAAGTTAGTTTATTTCTTATTTTCTACGTTTAGACCATAAGTTCTGGTGTCTGTATCCCGGAGTGCGGGAACCGCTGAAAGAAATAATGAGAAATAATGGGTGTATTTAATCCTTCTTATTATCTTTGTTGTATCTTGTACACATGTACGAACTGAGTGTGTAGAATTATACTTTTGAGTAAGCTCCCTGTTCGAACTCAGGACTCCAGTTATGTTTACAAAGCCAAGTAGAAGGAATAGAAGTTCTGACAATACGAGGCTACATTTGCCTGAATTTAATGAACCTGTTTGACCTGGACCTCTAGTTCTGGAACTCAAAAGCGTTTTTATAGTTGTATAATAGCAAAAATTCAATTTGCAGAATTCATCACAATGTCTGTATAGTTAGTGTAACACGTGAACATAAAGTTAAATTCGCTGTATTGATTAAACATTAACGCCATGTGTTTGAACAGTTAATATTTTTACATAATTAATTTTATTTTCTATAGTTTCGTTTTGAAGACAGATTATTTTAGTTATTGTTTTAAAGGAACATAATTTTCCGTTTGCAAGAAATAAATAATTAAATGATCGTAAGCAGTAATATTTTGCACAGATATCAAATTTATAATTATGCTATGCAAAAGGAAAAATTTCATTCTTTTCACCACAAATATCGTAGCGGAAATAACATAACACACATTTATGTTTTGGACAAAGGCCAAAAAAAAAAACTCGAAATGTCAGGGCGTTTTTTTTTCTTTCTTCAAATACTGTGTTGTTCTTTAAACTTCTGCTCAGTTTTACAAAAGGATTCGAAAGATGAAAAGCGGAAAAAGAAAAGAATTGAAAAACGAAATATATTCGTTTCTGTGCGATTTGCTCTCAAATATGCCAAAACAGTAAAAAACATGGGAAAAAAATCTTTGCGTCTATTTTGTGTTGCCACTAAACAATGGTAGGAAAAAGAATTCTCTCTGCAGTTTTTCCTAACGATTCGCTAAACGGCAAGTATTCCAGATAAATCTTGTTTATGTTGCCCAGCGCAGGAGCCATAAAAAGCCTGTGGTTTTATATAGCGGTGAAAAGAAAAGTGGCAACGATAAATGTAGTGAAATCCGTTTATAGAGAATCCTCTTCTTCCGACGAGAAGAAAATGTCGTTATAAAACGCTCTTTTAGAACGCTAGAAAAAAAACTTGCATCATTTATGGCCAGCTAGTGATAAATTACGGATAGCTCACATATCTGCGTATGCAGTAGTGGTCCACTTTATTTTATACTTTTAAATGACAACTACTTTTCTTTACCTTTCATAAAACTAGTTGTGGTGATATTATAAATATTCCAAGCACGAACCTAGGAATTTTTTAGTGTTTCTTTCACGTGAAGTTTTTTCTGAAATATGTTTGTTTCGGGAGCAAAAAGAAGTTCATACAGCAATGTTTGTTTAATTAAAGCAGGGTTTCTCAGCGGAGTCGTTATAGAAACCCTTAACCGACCTGGGAGTCAACGATATTTAAAAGGGGCCAGCGATGATTAAGGTATTTATTGGGAGTCGACAGCAAAATATGAACCAATCAATGATCGGCATACATTGATTACGAAAATTATTAATACAACTAATAATGAATCGTTTATTCATATAAACTACAGAAAGTGTTTTTCCATTTTTAAAACAATTTCGAGACCATTTAATTAATGTTTAAAATGCAAAAAATAATTCTTTTAAATATTCGACCCGATAGCTTATTTTCTGGATTTACAGGTTTGCATCATGATGCTCTGATAAAATGGAGTTTCGTGAAATTCCCAGGTGTATTGTTTTCGATTCTTCCACTACTTTTCACCCACCCAATCAATACACTGGTTAGCGTCGCTGTCTGCTCTGCCGAAGGGCTCAAGTTCGAATCCCGAAGAAGGCATGAATATTTGTAAAGGGATAGTGTCCGTACGGCATGGAGGCACTCTAAATATACGATGGGCCGAAAGTAATATCGAGAGATTGCTGGTAGGGGAAGAGGGGTGGCGAACCTCGGACCCGTCTTTCCTAGGTGCTCTGCATCAAAATTGAGTGCGGAACTGAGCTAAGTCGCATTGTCGCCTGAAAGGTGATCAAGGCTGTTGCCAACGACATGCGTAAACTTGCGATCCTTGCCACAAGGAATTTCTTGAGCTTGAGCTGACTAAGTCAGACAAGTGAGCAATAACAACAACAACAACTACTACTACTACTTTTCAGAGCACATCAATCGTGGTGGGTTCGCGCTTACAAAAAGCTCTTTTCAAAAGACCAAGGGCACAAAATTGCATACCTAAAACATCAGGGTACTTCGCGAGAATAAGTTGAAAAGGTATATATGTGATATACGTATCAGTCTTCATTTTTTTTCAAGGAATGCAGTGATGCGTTTCGAAGTATATTTTGTTGCTTGTCTTGATGACGTTTAACTCTTTGAAAGTCACTGGGATTAGAAAGCGGAATTGCTTCTGTAAATATCGGATGGAATTACTTTTTATTAAGTACTTTTAACTTCCCATTGTAAGACAGACCTGCCACAATCATAAACCCTCATCGAAATTTTCTTTGCATTGACGGGACCAGGTTTCTACAATTTTTTGTTTTACTTTTCGATAATAAATTTATCATCTGGGATTTTGTTTCTGAAAACTTAAAAGTTTTAAAATTAAATTAATGATGATACAAAAGTCTGATAAACTAATTTTGTTCTTAAAGTTTTGTTCTTATTCTTTAGTTGAATTGTCATCTTTAAGTTGTAGGGTCTCACTCATTTCGGTAACATACACTAATCTATCGAGTAAATCTATCGAGGAAAATTGAAATAAAATTACAAGCCATGAATTTAGAACAATAAAAGCTTTTAGAAAGATTGAACTCAAATTAATGTGATGAATTCAAGTAGATAGATTTTGTCAATTTATTCTACCTCACCAACTGAAGAAGTATTTTTAAGATTTGTGTGTATATCTTCCACGTATAGTTCCAATATCCGCCGTTTATTAAACACACTAGATATAAGAATAGGCCACTTATTACGTTCAAATTTCTAGGAACCAAAACAAAAATTTCAATGAATAGAAAAACTGCAGTTTATTAAATTCATCTGTGCTACTAAACTCAATAGGCAAAGATTAATGTTTCGGTGACAGAACACCTTACTGTACTTATCTTCTTTATTTATTTATTACGTGCTCCTCCATTTTGCACTGCACGGAAATGGAGGGATGCTCCAAGGAGGACGTTTTAAGTAGAACTGTTTCGTATCTACGTTGAACATGGGGAATACCACGAAAACATCCAAGAAGCTAGTCCGTACGCCAGGACTGGTATCCCGGACCAAACTACCAGTGTTCAGAGGCTTCTGCGAGGCACTGTTTGCAAAGTATTTTTTCGCAACGGAGTTCAAAATGGCAGAATTTCTTCCTACTCAGGTTAACAAATTTAATCTTCTATGGACACTCTAAATAAGTGAGAGTTTTTCTTCAATATCAGCTAATAGGAAGTGCAACTTCTGCATCTCATCTTTTAAGGTTTACACATTCAACATCTTCCCTTTGGAATATACTCATTATGTTCAAAGAGATTTCTAAGAAATGTTCATGCATTGCCTCCTAGCATGACTGTATATTAACATTCTTTGAATGTAAAGGGAGTGACAACTAATTCCTGAAGGAAAAGCAAAGACAGCATTGGCCATGTCTATAATTACGAAGTGGCAGTTCAACTAAGCAGACAAAGTGTAATCTTTCTGCTGGCTAGAAACGGGAGTTTTGCAATTGAATAAAGAACTGGAAGAAAAATTTTCTGTGTGCTTCACTTGTAACATGACATGAATGCCTAAGAGAAACGACTTGAGATTGAGACAAAAAGATAAACTGATAAATGATCTTGATTTTCTTGGTAACTGCAGCCACCGAAAAATTGCACTTAAACTACAGTTTTCCAAGCATTGTGTAATTTAGCTAAACAAAGAATGGTAATTAATGAACTAATAAAGCATGCGAATGTCTTAACGAAGCACAAAAAAGACATAAATCCAGGGACTTTATATCTCCTCTTCTAGAAAAGTTTCAAGCTATGAAACAATAATTGTACTTATTCCTAGAGCTATTTTCGTTATAGTAGCCGTGTAATTCGGTAAAATGTTAGGGGAGAATTTTGTGGCAACTGACTCACAAACCGGATTGATGAGACCAGATTTGTGAATCACATTGGGAAGACAGAAATCCAGAGTTTTTACCAGAAACTGTACACATTAGACAGATTATTAGATAGATCATGTGGGTAATAATTGAATAAAATACATTTTCTTTAAGCTGCTAAATGAATACAAGCCACACAACGAATAGAAAGAAAGAGAACGAACAGAAAAAACAGAACGTACTTTAATATCTAGAACAGTTTAAGGAACTGAATGGACACGTTTCTGTATTATGAACATTGCGAAAAAAAAAGACAGTTCTATACCTCCCGTTCTACTGGGACGACTGACGAAATTCAAATTGCGCTTTCCATGTCTCGAAAGCGCGACTTAGGATATATATTAGATTTATATGTAGCTCTTTTCTAATATAGGATTTTGACACAACATGGGACTTTATCTGAAATAATATAGTAATTGTATGCCATATTTCGATTCTACGACTCAAATTATACCTAAATATTAAATTTTGTAAAATTTGGTGCGAAATTTTCTGAGATGTTCAAAAATTTAACTTGGCACATTTTATTTTTCAATTTGAGCCCAGAAAAATTCACTTGGCGAACTTCTTATTATATGGCAACCTAATTTCCTTTCCTTTCCATTGAGGAGCGGAAAAAAAAGTCACATCGTTGCTACCCTTTTACATTGTGGATGAGCGGGGAAAAAAAGACACATCGTTCTTACTTTCAAATAATTTTAACAAAGCGCGTAACACATTTCGTTGTTATCGCTTCCAACAAATATGCCAAATTTCAAAACACGCCAATATATAAATTCACGTATATCTTCGGAAATTTTGAATCAAAAGCTCTAATTTTTTGCAAGTATGCTTAGAAATACATCTACTTTAAGATTATTTTAAAACTTTTATAGGTTATATCTCAAAAATTTTCAAAGCACAAATTTTAGAAATAAATCATAACAAATGGGTAAATTTTATTCGGAATGAACCTAAATTTCGAACCGTGTATGGAGGAATAAAGTAAGTTTCATAAAAAAGAGATTTTAATAAATACATACCAAATTGAATTAACATTGATGATCTAAAATTTTCTGAGCCAATTTTTTAAAAACTACTCGTGCGATTTTTACAAAACTTGGGAGTTTGACATATGAATCGTAGAATCAAAATATGAAAAGAAAACTAGCAGGTCATTTCAGAAAAAGTCCGATTTTGTGTCAAAATACCTATATTTGAACAATGCTATATAAAAATTTAACACATGTCCTAAGTCGCGCTTTCGAGACATGAAAAACGCAATTTGAATTTGGTCAGTCGACCCAGTAGGATGGGAAATATAGTGTACCATTTTTTTCGCAGTGTACGTGCAATAAGGGCTAAAATTTCAAAACTATTCACCAAAGCAGAGAGCTTCGATGTTTGAAAGGAGTTAAAAATTTACCTTTGACCTGACTTAGCAACAGGAACTCATGGATAAGAAATAGATTTTTTACTCATTTCCTTTCGCAAAATGGCAGCGAAAGGAAAAAAGAAAAAATAGCTTTACTAGGTTGATGACTGTGTAGAAAATACACCTCCAAACGCTTTTGGAAAAATAGTTGTGTTCCTTTCTGAAAATACAGCCTCTAGCTTTCAGTTTTTAGACCAGAATATTATAATTGAATTTTGTGAAAATGCAACAATTCAAATGAGATAAATAAGTACATATCTGTGCTACACACCATACATATTATGACCAATGCTATAGATCAGTCTCTCAAAAGAAGATAAAAACGTTTTCAGAATGGGTTTTATGTAGAAGAAGCTTTAGAGGAACTGCAAGCCGTAGTTAAATTTTTGAACTGAAAGGTGCAGATCAGAAGAGTTACCAGCAAACATTGTCCATATCTGTAATCACGAAGTGGCAGATCGACTAAACAGATAAAGTGTAATCTTTCTGCTGGCTAGAAACGGGAGTTTTGAAACTGAATAAACAACTGGAAGAAAAATTTGACTTTATCTGCTGAACAGTATGAATTTTAACGTTTGTCTGCTGAACAGTTTAACGAAATTTAAAATACGATTCAGAAATTGTGGATGGGAAATGTGAAACTAACACAGATGGAATAACAGTTGGCAAATGTTAAAAATTCATCCAGAGCATAATTATAAAATACTTTTATTAAAAACTAAAAAATACATTTAAAAATTGCATAAATATTTTAATTTTAGCATTAATTGTTAATTATTATTTTAAGATTAGTTCTTGCATTAGTTGTTAATTACTGCTTTACTAGAAATATATAAATTTAAATCGCAATTTGCAATACAATAATCGCCGTATATTAGACTCAGTCGCTTAATAAAATCAAGAATGGTTGAAAAGAAGTGATTTTAATAAGCGGCGGGTACTGTAAACTGTGAAACGTCTAGACACAGCAGTTGAGAAAGACTATGTTAACTGCGTTTGAGATTAAAATAGGTCGATCACTATCACTTTTATAAAGATCATAAACGTTTGAATCAGTTGTTAGACGGTCAACGTCGTGACTTGGAGATTTACGAATACGCGAAGATGTCATTCTGTCGCCGCTGAGCATACAACAGGAAGTTTAACTAGAATTTTATTCATCTATTGTAAAGTTGAGTAGGCATTTAATATCAGCAAAGAATGTCAAAGAATATAAGTAGTGTATTCATGGCAAAAGATGCGAGAGAAACTTCCCAAGTGAATGGACAATAGAATCGTGTTTGCGATATTCTTTCCTGACGGAAGTCGTTTGTTTGCTGAACATTGCAGTTACTATGAATGTTTGATTATTTTCATGATAACGGAATGTAAATTTTTCTATTATTTGTTTTTTCACAACATTGTTTAAAATGATGAGTAACTGTTTAAATGTCAAGTGGAGTTAAATTTAACGAATTTCGAAAATAATACAAGGGTTGGATAAACTATCTCAATAGCTCTGGAAAGACTTTATTGCCATAGATGCAAATATGTACAATCATCAATATACTAGCCTGGCATATTTACCACCTTCTGACAAATTACTGGAAGGAGTCATATACCATTAACATGTCCTTTTTTGTTGAGGTTTCAGAGAGGCCCTCCTACATGACTTGGTAACTTCTGTTATAGATCTGCTAACATTACAATGGACTCTTCGCAGTGTTTTTCTTTTTGTTGAAGATATCATAGTCATTCTTTGTCATATCAGATTAAGTATGGAGAAAATTCCAATACCTTCAATTGCAAGTGTTGCAAGCTATCCCTGACAGCGTTTGCATTACACACTGTGGACTGTCAGGAAGGAAGTTGCGGTTATTCACCTGACACATCATATGAATCCAGAGCTCAAGACAAAACCACAGCAGTTGTTAATGACAGAGCCCACCATCATCTATGACAATACGTGGTGTCATATTGCCAGATGCCCAGCGTTTAGAACATGTACCATACTCCCCGAAAATGAGTCCATGTGTGACTATGAACTCTTCTTTCAAATGAAAGAACTACTGTGCAGAACCTATTACAGGTGGTGCCAGGTGAAAGCAGGTCCTGACACCGGGACGGCTTATATAGACTAATCGGGTATTGTCTGGATCTCGCAAATGTTTAGTGCAACACCTTCGGCGCCCCACAAGGAACGCATGGGGAGTTTATTAAGACGCTACATATGCTGATGATGGCATTAGACTGTACATTTTACACACTGCTATACAGGAATGAAATAACTAAAAAATAGATACTAAGGAAATGAAATTTCACAGATAAAGACGAATGCTGAAACAGATATTACAAACTAATGCAGACATTATATAGATACATAGATGCTAAATATTCTATTGCATACTACACAAATATTAAAAACGGAATATTGACACACCTTTGAAATACTAATGCGAGTCGTTACACAAATTCGCAGATACTAAATACACTACTACATACTACACAGGTACTAGTTACTGATACAGATACTCAGATACTATATTATACTGAAAAATGGATACTATATACATTATTATTTACTAGACAGATATTAAATGCGGATGCAGACACAGATTCTAAATGCTAATTCAAGACATTACGTAGATGTAGATACTAAATACACTATTACACTGATACTATA
The DNA here is from genome assembly GCA_000611955.2 of Stegodyphus mimosarum. Lineage (NCBI taxonomy): Eukaryota > Metazoa > Arthropoda > Arachnida > Araneae > Eresidae > Stegodyphus > Stegodyphus mimosarum. The sequence continues at coordinate 364,644 of KK116906.1, forward strand.
GAACGCAGATATACAGGTACTAAATACATTAATATAAAGATATTAAATACTGTTACGAATTTCACATTTGTTTGGATATTTATTTAGAATTGTAATTAGATTTGCTTCATGTTGCCTTAGCAACGCAGACGATTTTTGAAGAGAAAGCTACGTCAAAAAAAAATAACAATAAAAATAAAAGAGCGCGTGCATTTAATGCTTAATAAATAAATATCTCGTAATTACTGTTGCCATCCAGAAAAATCTAGAAACATCGTGATTGTTCTACTGATAATTAAAAAGCTTATAAAAGCCGAGGTGAAACAGCTCATCTCAGTTAGTTGTTGTTGTTGCTGCTATACTTGTAGCTGTAAAAAGCGAACTGCTGTTTGTTTACTTAATGCTGTATTGATTGTAGCAATTTCGCTGTGAGATAGAACTATTTTATCTGTTTTGAACTGAGTTTTTGCTAAACGTTTGAGATATTGTGATATTGTGCGAAGATTTGTGAAGAAATATTTCAGCATTTTAATTTATTTCTTGTGGAAAGAATAAATTTTTGTTAACTTTTTACGACTTGTGCATTCAATATATAACGAACCCGTACGCACGTAACAATTTTTGGTGTCAGAAGTGGGATTTTTGAATGCCATTAACTAGAGCAATGGAAGAACAATTAAGGCAATTCATGGCAGCCTTTGCTGCATTTAAAGAAGAAATTAAAGCTGGCCAAGATTCCGTGAAAGAGGAGATGAAAGCTGGCCAAGATTCCGTGAAAGAGGAGATGAAAGCTGGCCAAGAATCTGTTAAGGAAGAAATGAAGGCTGTTCAAGAAAAGATGGAAGAATCTGTAAAAGATGAAATGAAGGCTGTTCAAGAAAAGATGAAGGAATCTGTAAAAGATGAAATGAAGGCTGTTCAAGAATCTGTAAAAGATGAAATGAAGGCTGTTCAAGAATCTGTAAAAGATGAAATGAAGGCTGTTCAAGAATCTGTTAAAGATGAAATGAATTCTGTTCAAGAAAAGTTGGAGAAATCTGTTAAGGAAGAGATGAGAGCCGTTAAAGCAAGTCAAGTAGAAATGAAAAAGGAAATTACTTGCATAATAGAAAATAAATTTGAGGCTATGGAAGGCAGAATAGACGCGGTTGAAAATAAAGTTTCTTCTGTCAAAGAACAAATAGAAGATAGAGTTTCTGCCGTAGAACAACAAATCGATTACAGAATTTCTGCTGTGAAAGAACAAATTCAAGAAAGAGTTTCTGCTGTGAAAGAACAAATTCAAGAAAGAGTTTCTGCAGTGGAGCAACAAATTGATGACAAAGTTTCCGCAGTTGCCAAAGAAGTTGATACTTTAAAGAAATTCGTAGCGACGGCAGGAAGCAATTCGGATACTTTTAAATTCCTAGCCATGCCTGCGCATCCTTCTCTGAAGCTATCGACATATGATGGGAAGACCTCCTGGCAAGTGTATAAGACACAATTTTCTATAGTTGCGGAAGCAAATGAATGGGATTCCCAAGCTAAGGCCTGTCACCTTGCGGCTTCTCTGAGAGCAGACGCAGCGGATATCCTTCAGACTCTTCCCGAAAACAAAAGGCTAGATTTCGAAGCTCTGTCCGGCGCATTGGAGCTGCGTTTTGGAGAGAAGTGTTTAAAAGATTATAGCAGGCTTCAGTTAAAATCCCGTCAACAGAAGTCTACGGAAACACTCCAGGAGCTCGCCACGGATGTTGAAAGGCTGTCCCACCTCGCCTTTTCGGAGTGCCCGACAGAAACAAGAGAAATCCTGTCCCTGCAATACTTCATCGACGGCATCCGGGATCCTGAAATACAGAAAGCACTGCGAATGGCTGATGTGAAGGACTTAAAAAGTGCTCTGGTGTACGCCATGAAATTTGAGGCAGCACAGCAAGCCACTCGTAGAGACCGCCACCCAATCAGAGCTGCTCACATACAAGAACCAGTGGATCCAATGACTGCTCGCCTAGACGAATTAACCAGAAAGGTGGATGCTTTGACACGGAATACTGGTGACAAGAAATCGTTCGTAAAGTGCTGGAACTGCGGTGCTGAAGGACACATTCGAAGAAACTGCAGAACACCCCAGGGCACGGATGTTAAAACCGCGCCTCTCAAGAAGGAGGGAAACTAATTCGTGGCCATCTCGCGGGGCGGAGGTTGCCAGATAATGAAAAGCCCCAGTTTAAAGCGCTTCAGATTTCTGCAGTGAGTGGCGGCAATAACGGAATTTTCATCATGGGACAAATCAATGGAATTCCTTGTAACATGACGATCGACACGGGAGCCAATGTTACCATCATTCGAAAAGATTTGGCTCAACAACTCGAAGGTAAACTTATCTGGACGCCGCCCTGCGTTACCCTCCAGACTGTGTCCGGGGAGAAGATCGATATAGAGGGGAAATTAAACGTTAACATCACGTTTGGAAGTGCCACTTACCATCACACGGCCTATGTAGCAGAAATTACAGACCCTTGCATACTCGGATTGGACTTTTTAAGGAAACACAATTTTTCCTTGGACTTTAAAAATAACGAACTGCATTCTGCCTCTGAAGACATAACTTTATTCGAAATTAATGATGAAGGAGTGAAATCTATCCACAAAATAATAGCTCAAGACGATATCACAATACCGGCAAGAACAGAAATTTTACTTCCTGGATCCATAGCCGAAAATAGAAATTTCCGCTACGGCGTCATGGAATATCCCAAGAATTGTAATAGCCCTAAAGGAGTATTAATAGCCTCAGCACTCGTCGACCTATCAGGGACCGTTATCCCGGTGAGAGTTGCCAATGTAACTGATAAGGCGAGGGTTATTAAGAAAGGTGAAGTGGTTGCAGAATGTACCCCAGTAACCAGCGTTGAAAGAAAAAGTAACATCTCAAAACCCGTGTCTTCCGACAACATTATATCGGAGTTACTGCAGAATGCGCAATTAAACGATGAAGAAAAGAATGCTGCCGAGCGTGTTATTAAAGATCTTCAAGATGTTTTCTCCCGTTCGTCTTCTGACGTTGGTCGAACCAGTTTGACTCAACATAGAATCGATACTGGTGATCATCCACCAATCAAGCAACATCCAAGACGTCTGCCGATTGCGAAACAGGAAGAGGTACGAGCACTTTTAAAGGACATGCAAGAAAGCAATGTCATCGAGCCTTCAGCAAGTCCCTGGGCATCTCCCATCGTCCTGGTGAGGAAGAAAGACGGATCAACCAGATTTTGCGTTGATTATCGCCGGTTGAACGAGGTTACGAAGAAAGACAGTTACCCTCTTCCTAGAATTGACGACATTCTGGATACTCTTTCTGGAAGCAAGTGGTTCTCGACACTTGATTTAAAGAGTGGATATTGGCAGGTAGAAATACATCCTGATGACCGAGAAAAGACGGCATTTACTACAGGACAAGGACTTTGGCAGTTCAAGGTGATGCCGTTTGGGCTATGTAATGCGCCGGCTACATTCGAACGTCTAATGGAGACTGTTTTAAAAGGTCTTTCATACGAAGCCTGTCTGATATACCTGGATGACATCATCATCGTCGGGAATAGTTTCGAAGAACATTTGGAAAATCTTAGAAAGGTGCTTCAGAAACTGAAAGAAGCCAATCTGAAGTTGAGTCCCGCTAAATGCAAATTATTCAGACAGGAAGTCACTTATCTCGGACATGTCATCTCTGCTGAAGGTGTGCGCACGGATTCTGAAAAAGTGTCAGCAGTTAAAGACTGGAGACGTCCCGAAAATGTCCACCAGCTGAGAAGCTTTCTAGGACTTTGCACCTACTATAGGAGATTCGTGAAGGATTTTTCTTCCATCGCAAGACCCCTTCACAAGCTGACAGAGAGCAAGCAAAAGTTCGTGTGGACAAAAGAATGTGAGAATGCATTTAAGAACCTGAAGGAAGCCTTAACATCTGCTCCAATCCTGACGTATCCTCAGCTCGACAGACCATTTATTCTCGACACGGATGCGAGTAATGAAAGTGTCGGCGCTGTTTTGTCCCAAGAAATAGAGGGCCAAGAACGTGTAGTAGCTTACTGGAGCAAGTGCCTATCTAAACCGGAGAGGAATTACTGTGTCACCAGGAAAGAGTTGCTCGCCATAGTCAAAGCCGTAGAACATTTCCATCATTATCTATACGGCAGAAAATTCCTGCTCCGCACAGATCATGCATCATTGGCCTGGCTTTTAAATTTCAAGAATCCTGAGGGTCAGATAGCTAGGTGGATACAGAGACTCCAGGAATATGACATCATTATCCGTCATCGCAAGGGACAGTCGCACGGAAACGCTGACGCCTTGTCTAGAAGACCTTGCCCAGAAAACTGCCGATATTGTTCCAGGGTCGAAGCTAAATACCAACTGGTTAATCCAGTCGCACGGCAAATTACAGCATCAACATCGGCTGATCCAGACCCATGGAGTGACAAGGAAATCAGGAAAGACCAGCTGGAAGACCGTGATATTAAACCCATAATTGAGTTAATGGAGACCTCAAACAGAAAACCTACCTGGCAGGATATTTCGAGCTATAGTCCCACGACAAAACAATATTGGGCTCTCTGGGACTCACTCCATATTCGAAACGGCGTCTTGTACCGAAAATTCGAATCGGATGATGGAAAAACATTCCGATGGCAGCTGGTACTCCCAAGATCCCGAATCCCGGACGTCCTTAAAGAACTACATAGCAGCCCTGCAGGAGGTCACTTCGGAATAATGAAGACCTTGCAGAGAGTTCGGGAGCGTTTCTACTGGAATAATGCAAAGGATGACGTGCAAAAGTGGTGCCGAACTTGCGATGCCTGTGCAAGTCGGAAAGGACCGAAGAAACGCAGCCGGGGGAAGCTGCAACGTTACAATGTAGGAGCACCTTTTGAACGTATCGCCTTTGACATCTTAGGACCTCTGCCACGAACTGCTGATGGCAACAAATACATCCTCGTTGCCATTGATTACTTCACCAAGTGGCCTGAAGCGTATCCTATTCCTGATCAAGAGGCTGTCACAGTAGCAGAGATGATGATACAGCACTGGATTTCCAGATTCGGAGTGCCTCTTCAGTTACATTCCGATCAGGGAAGGAATTTTACCTCGGCTGTAGTCAAGGAACTCTGCAAGCTACTCGGCATTGACAAAACCCAAACGACGCCTTTACATCCCCAGTCGGACGGTATGGTAGAGAGGTTTAATCGAACCATCCTCAATAACCTCTCATTAGTGGTTTCCAGAAACCAACAGGACTGGGACAAGAAGTTGCCACTATTTTTACTGGCTTACCGCAGTGCTGTCCACGAGACTACCGGCTATTCCCCATCTCAGATGCTCTTCGGTCGTGACCTTCGTCTGCCATGTGATCTTTTGTTTGGTCGCCCTCCGGATGCGCCTTCATCGCCTGAGGAATACATTCAAGACCTCCAGGCCCGGTTTGAAGTGATGCACAACTTTGCACGAGAGCGAGTCAACTTGGCGACGGAGAAGATGAAGACCCGCTACGACACGAGAGCTACTGGACATCGTTTCAACGAAGGAGACAAGGTGTGGTTATGGAATCCGACTCGTCGAAAAGGACTTTCTCCGAAACTACAATCACCTTGGGATGGTCCTTACACAGTCCTAAACAGGCTGAACGACGTCGTGGTTCGGATCCGTAAGTCATCGAACTCTAAACCTAAAGTCGTTCATTACGACAGGTTAGTTCATTACTATGGCCATAGTACGTAGTGTATATAATTGTAAATAGTAATGTACATAGTATAAGACCATGGTCCTATTTGTATTTAGTATTTGATTTGTATTTGTTAAGTAGTAGTATTTGATAAGTATTTGTGTTTAATAGCATTTGTATTTGATAGTATTTGTACTTAGTATTTGAATTGTATTTCGCGTTGGATAGAATTTAATTTGCTGAAAGTCACTTATTTTAATTATTGTTTATTTTGTTATTATAAAGTAATGTTTATTATAGCACTGATGCTTTAGTTGTAAGTTTGGCTTCCTGTCCAGGGATTGTACTGCCCGGGACGTGCAGTCCTTGGGAAGGGGGTAATGTTACGAATTTCACATTTATTTGGCTATTTATTTAGAATTGTAATTAGATTTGCTTCATGTTGCCTTAGCAACGCAGACGATTTTTGAAGAGAAAGCTACCCCAAAAAAAAATAGCAATAAAAATAAAAGAGCGCGTGCATTTAATGCTTAATAAATAAATATCTCGTAATTACTGTTGCCATCCAGAAAAATCTAGAAACATCGTGATTGTTCTACTGATAATTAAAAAGCTTATAAAAGCCGAGGTGAAACAGCTCATCTCAGTTAGTTAGTTAGTTGATGTTGTAGCTGTTATACTAGTAGCTGTAAAAAGCGAACTGTTGTTTGTTTACTTAATGCTGTATTGATTGTAGCAATTTCGCTGAGAGATAGAACTATTTTATCTGTTTTGAACTGAGTTTTTGCTAAACATTTGAGATATTGTGCGAATATCTGTGAAGAAATATTTCAGCATTTTAATTTATTTCTTGTGGAACGAATAAATTTTTGTTAATTTTTTACGACTTGTGCATTCAATATAACCCGTACGCACGTAACAATACAAATACACTAATGCAAGTCTTTACGCAAATCCGCAGATACCAAATACACTACTCTATACTACACTGATACAGATACACAGGTACTAACTCATACTGATAAACAGCTATTACATATACTATTATTTACTTCACAAATATTAAATGCGAATGCAGACACATATTCCAAACACTAATGCAAGACATTAGGCAGATATACAGTTAACTAATGCAGATATACAGATAGGATAAATGACTAACCTATAACAACAAACAGAGAGAAAGCTATTCGTGCTATACTGTGCTATAGTGCACGGTTTCTGGGAGATATCGACAGACGTGGATATGTTGATAGCGTATGACGCCTTCCAGTACCTTAGCAGAAACCGGCAGGTGTGACAAGCGACTATTGAGAGAATAGATGGGTTAGTACCAATAGAAATAGTCTTTTTCACTAGAACTTGGAACAGGCTGTCAGTACTTTTATCCAGCTCTTGTATATTTAGTTCACTGATCGACGGTAAATGTAAAAAATGCTAGTTGCATTTGCAATAACTATGGTGTTTTGAAAATACATGGCATTTAAAAAATGTTGCATCATAACCTGAAATTTGAACGCAGACCAATGGATTCAGTTTCGTAAAGCATTCAAAGAAGACTAATTTGTGGAGACATTAGGTATTTTTGAAGCAGGAGTATTGAAAAATGAGCAACGGCTTCGCCAGCACTCGAATCACGGACCTCTGGAATACACGCCCAGTGTGCTGACCACTACACCACAAAGGCATGCGAAGAAGGTGGTAGAAATACCTTATATACTCCCCCTTTCAAAGGGCGACTGTGGTTCAGGGGACCCAATCGCCAAATCTCGATGGTGGAGAATCATCATCCACCCCCTTTTTAGTTCGGGCGCCAGTGTAGAGACATTAGGAATTTTTGAAGCAGGAACATTGAAAAATGAGCAACGCTTTCGCCGAGTCTCGAACCATGGATTTCTGGAATATGCGCCCGGTGTGCTGACCACTATGCCACGAAGGCATGCTAAGAAGGTGGGAGAAATACCTTATAAGTTTTGAGATTATTGCAATCATGAGCAAATCTAATATATTTTAGCAGAGGTTTCTTAAATTCGCAAATCCTTTTAATTTTTAATCTATTTTTCATTTAATGGTACCATAGTTGCATCTCTAATAAATAAAACACAAATTTGCAATTAACAAAATCTTTGGCTCCTTTTTAAACATACGTATGTATGGTTTAGACTAAAGCCTTTTATTAAATTTTTATTATGTCTTCTTTGATGGCTTTTTTTAAATCTTAGAATTTTGTAAATATGTACTTTAGGAGTCGTTCTAGGGCAAAGTGGGGGTAAAAGGGCAAAGTGAAGTTTAAAATTTATGTTTCTTAACATGTTAAACAGGCTATTTTTTAGTTGATGTTTCCGTATTCTGTTTTATCTGCTCAACCAGAAAGAAAAATTGTAAGTGAAGTGCTTGAAATGATAAGGTTTCGTTTAGGTTTACTAACCAGTTATTTCATGTTAGTAAGCATTTCTGTCCTTTCCCCTTCCCATTTCCTGTCAGAATGTAAATTTATAACTCGCGTATATTAAAATGAGGTAGAAAGGAGATAGCATTTAAGGGAAGGTTTCAGATGATAAAATCAGAGCGTATTCCGCCTGCTGAAGGCCATGCTGCTAATTGATTCTCTTGAGGAGAACAATATTTTGCGGCGTTGCGTTATTCTCACCATTAGGCTTGTCATGGAAGCCCGAATCTGGAATTTGTTTTACTATCTATATCATATTTTGTAAAACTTTTATTTTTGAATTTTTGATGAACAAACTCAACGATTTAAAAGATAGCAATGGCAACACTCTATGGGGAAAAATTTATCTCCAGAGCTCGGAACTATGCATTGGAAATTCTATAGATGTGCTCATTTTAAAATTATTTTGCGATATTGCTGTAGAAATGAATTTATGGTTTAAGTGCGAAGAATATGATATTTAATGAACAAAGTTAAAAATGTTAAAAACACAACTCTTTGAACGTAATTTAAAATCTGAAACCTTTCAGTTTCTCTTTTTATTTTTTTTATAGGTTTGTTGTTATTAACTTGTATTTTAGTTTTCTAAGTTACAGTTAAGATGGGACGAAATCGTGTCCATCAATGTAATACTTTGCTTAAAATCAGTAATATGTATATTCGAACGTAACCTTTATCATACAGCAAACATTAATCTAGAAGTCAAATAACAAAAATCAGCGCTATGTTTTCAAATTTTCACAGGACTAGTTTCGATGGTTTTTACCGAACCACCATCCTCAGCTGCAAAAGCGCAAATGAACGAAATAAGATATAATGATTAGATAAGATAAAATAAGAAAACCTAGACTGGAGACAAGCTACTGGCGCCATCTGTTGAAGAAACCAGAACTAAAACATAATTTCTTTAAAGGCTGAAGGCAAAGATGGATTGGAACTAGGGTCGTTAACCAGAACAGAAAGATTTTTTTTGAATGTGAAATGCCTCTAGAAAATCCAGTTCACCAATGGAAGAAGTGTTTTGAATAATTTATGCAGCAGAAAAATTTAAAGTGTGATTTTCGGACCAACAACGTTGGGCAACAAAAGATTTCTGTGTTTCCTTTTTTGTAACATATGCCTTATGTTACTTAAGCCGAAATTTTAAGGCTCTCTTAGTTTGGCAAATGTAAATTAAACCACACTGGCAAGGCTACGTAGACGATACATTTTCCCAGAGTGAAGGTAATAAAGATGATTTAAATAAAGTTCTTTCAACAATGAATTCCGTTGATCCTGCTATTCAGTTCATTTATGAGCTTGAGACTTGCAATTATCGTCTGTTCTCTTTCCTTCCACCACACTTTAAATTATGTCATCCGACTAAACAAAAGTTAGCTTCATTTTATTCCTATGTTTTCCGTGCTCTTCAAGTTTGCTCCTCTAAACTTTCCTCGAAGAAGAACTAAATTATTTAAAAGCAATAGCTATTGACAGGGGCTTTTCACCCAACATTACTAATCAAGCAGTTAAGAAAATTCTCATCTCAACACACCAAAAAGCAAACTCTTGTTTTAGGGGATTATAAAAATTCTGTTGCCATTCCCTTCTTTCCATCAATTAGCTATAAAGTTGCACGTATTTTACAGACATTTAACTTCGGGTCGTTTATTCTCCCATCAATAAAATTCCGAGTTCCATACTCAAGGACTCCATTCCGGATATGAATTCCTTGGATATTTACAGGATTCCTTGCCAGTGTGGTTTAATTTACATTGGCCAAACTAAGAGAGCCTTAAAAGTTTGCGATAAGGAACATGAGGTATATGTTAGAAAAAAGGAAACACAGAAGTCTTCTGTTGCCTAACATTGTTGGTCCGAAAATCACAATTTAAATTTTTCTGCTGCCAAAATTATTCAAAAAACATCTTCCATTGGTGAATTAGATTTTCTAAAGGCATTTCACATTAAAAAAAATCTTTCACTTCTAGTTAACGACCCTAATTCCAATCCATCTTTGCCTTCAGCATTTAAAGAAATTATGTTATAGTTCTGGTTTCCCCAACAGATGGCGCCAATAGCTTGTCTCCTGTCCAGGCTTTCTTATCTTATCTTATCTAATCATTATATCTTATTTCGTTCATTTGCGCTTTTGCAGCTGAGGATGATGGTTCGGTAAAAGACATCGAAACTAGTCCTGTGAAAATTTGAAAATATAACGCTGATTTTTGTTATTTGACTTCTAAATTAATATTTGTTCGGCGTGTTATTGTACCTTAATCATATAGAAAATGTTAATAAAATACATAAAATAAGATAATCTTATACAATATACTACGGTCATCTAATTACTAAATTTATTTTATGAAGTAAACAAAAATTAATTCTTTAGACAAAATTACTTGCAAATTTTTATACAGTTATTTCTATCTTTAAAACAGTGGCTTAGTTACACACTCAAGGCTTTCGGGAAACATTGCATTATTAATGAAGAAATACTGAGAGCTGGAGGTTATATATTTTAGTGTTACAAAAATTAAATCTATTCTAAAATAATGAATATGATTTATTTTCAAAAAAAAAATGAGCAGTTAATTGGATTTTGCTTTATTTTTCAAAAATAGAAGAAAGTTTCCAAAGTTAGTTTGCTTCATTTGCATGAAGTTAAGGAGCATAAAAAATAGTCAACTAATTAAAATGCAGAAAAAAATTAGCTCCTTTAATGATTCTAAAATTCAGTTATTCGATGGCTGAAGCTTTTTTTATAAATAATGATCAAAATTTATCATTATTTAATTCAATTTTTAATTTTCGTTTTTTTGAACAAATAAGTAAATCTTCTAAGTCTTTAATAAAACTGCAAGACAATCTCATTTGTTATATTCGCTTTTTTTACAAATTTTAAGTCACTTTTCCTTAGAACTATGTACTTTTCTAGGTTGAAAGACGTTTTGGATAATATAATACTTAATTAACTAAATAAGATACAAAAAAGTTACGTACATCTTTTGCTGTGGTCTGTTTATAAATACGAGTATTTGTATATATAATTTCGTTGCATGATAAGAGCTTTCAATATTATGAGGTATATTTCACTTTTAATTTACTCTTTTTTATGCCTGTGTGTGTGTATAATATACTATTTCCTTCTTTCTGATTTTTAAATGAAAGATTTGTTGAGGTATTTTTTCTTCGGGTAAATGGAAGCTTTTTCCTTTAGTGGATTACAGAAAGCATACGAAAGCGATCCACTGGAAGGTAAGAGAGGAAGGCCTACGTCGAGGAATTTCTAAGGGATATTAGCTGGTATATATGTTTAGAAATGAAAACACTCGAAATCGCCTATGCCAGTGTTCTCAGACTCAAAAAGCATGCGCCCCGCATGCCCACTCTTAAAACAGCTCATGAGACAGACATTTTTTCTGGGCCAAAAGAAAACTTTTATTCACAAAATAAAAAAAAAAGAATGAATAAATAAGAATGAATTTTTAATTTCGCTTACTAAACATTATTAAAACATACGTAAGTAATAATAATAATATCGTAAAGATAAAAATGTCAAATTTGTATTTTGTCTGAGATTTAAAATTTGAGTTTCTAATCTGAGTTTACGTGAGATATGTTGAGTATTTAACATACAGGTTAAAATGTTTTTTCTTGAATGATATTATAAAATATTCCAGAATTAATTACATATATCTGAAATAAATGAAATAATTCAGTTTCCAGGAATTATGCTTTAAATATTCCGTGCTTTTACATAGTACTAAACACTTACACCACAAGAACACGCAGCAGGAAATGCAAAAATTTTTTAAAGTGCTTGTCTTAACATTTAAAGCACTAACATTGCTTTGTCAATAATTAATACATTTTTGTAGACTTTCTTATTGATATAACGCATGCCGTATTCTTCCCTTTTTTCTAAACTGATTTTACTGTCCAAATATCGTGGTGCGAGTAATTTACTTGCCGAAGAAAACGCTTGCAGTAAGAACATAAAAAAGTCGTCATAAATAAATTACTGGTAACTATGGCAATATTATTTCTTTAAACGAAACCTACATTCCAATAAGAATACATTATAATATTAACATTGCAATATCTGGCGAATATCGAACCGATATCGGACGTTAATTGAGCAATTAGGCTCAATTTCCTTGTAAAGTCCGAGAGTCAGCTCATATGAATGAGACTTAATCGCAGTTCTTTAACAGTATCATCTGCGGATCGAAGAAGAAAGTGTCAAACAAAAGACAAGATTTAGAAAGATCGAACCCATCAGCGATAAGTAAGGCTATAATGAGCTAGAACATAAATAATAGAAGTAGGGTGAGTATGTCCGGATAATTTAACGAAGAATCTGCCCGAATAATAAATGAAAGAGAAATGAAATGGGTAAAATCCTCGTGCAAAAATGCAAATACAAAGTAAATGCACAGAATAAAAAATAAAATAATCAAGGGAATACAATTTACCAATAAACTAGCCCTCAGAGGAAAAAAATATGTTCGGCAGAGGAAGGGGAAAATTATGCGAATAACTTTTAAATTTTCATAATTTAGTGTTAGAAAGCTAGGGGGCATGTGAGGGGGAAAAGTATGGGAGGGATTAAGATATTTAAATCCGAAAACTTGGCGATACGCTTATTGAAACTTTGCAATACAGCTTCTGGACTGTACAAGAACATAAAAACAAAATAGCACAAGAGCTATTACTCTTTCGATGTATGCCTTATATTTCTACAAATGTAATACAATTTAAATTTCTAGTGTATAAACGTTAGCTGGAAATTCTCAAAAATATACTATCAGGCTCAATAATCATGACACCTATCGTTTCTTTATTTAAAGAGTGAATGCGCAAGGACACAATAGAATTGTTTTCATAAGTTATCAGCTCATTCCTAGGAAAGAAACTGTCACATCCGAAATATGACGATCTGCGATTCATTTAAGTATCAGGAAACCTAACTCATAACAGAATATAATCTTTTTTTCTGCGATAGCATATCTACGAATAAACTTCTTTTATGAAAGATATCTGTACAGCCACTTAAAATCTGAGGAAACTCATATTTTTGTGAGATTATCGCTCTCGTTTAGTATTATCATAAAAGTTATTTTGTTTGACCGCGCTGTTTCCACCTAAACATATTTTACAAGCGTAAGAGCATCTTAAAATTAAAAAAAAAGAAAACAGTCAACTCCCAATTAACCGAGAACCGCTTAACTGAGTCCTGTCTAAAAAAGGTTAAGTTTGATTATTCTGTAAGATTATTTATTATACTACATTCCGGTTGGAATGTATAATCAATAACCTTGGAATAAAGGTTTACTTAATAAGGCCGGAAAACACCAGAGTAAAACAAAACTTTCCGCATAAAACATACAAAGCAAAAGAAATATGCACTAAAATAATAGTAGTGACAGAAGATGATATCATACTTTTAGGAGTTTAACCACGTGCCTCATCCGGGATGTATAAATAATATCTAATAAAAAACAGAAAGTTCTAACGGGCTTATTTTGAACTCAAAGGTATAGTTAAAAGTCTCTACAAATTTTGTTCTTTAACGCCATTTATAATTTGATTTATTCATTTCTAATGATATTTGTTCTTCCATTATTAGCATCAGAGAATCTATTAGCCTCGATCCTCACATTCTCATTTTTGCGATGTAAGTTAATTTCGCGCTGGCCAAGACAATACTCGAACACGCTGTGCATATAGAAATGTTAAGATAGCACATAAAACATGCGATCCCGTATTGATTATCTTGGTGAAAGATGGTCTTAAAAGATATCTTGATACAGAGCTCGAAGATAGGGCACAGGCATAGGCCTTCCCACGTCAAAAATGTAACGGCGACTGTTCCCTTACCAGCTAAGCAAAGAAGAGGTATCAGTAAAGTGCATCCGATGACATCCATACCCGCACACCAGGTGTTGGGTTCATATAACGAACACGAATGCAGGCTCTTAACGTTCATTCTCTTGCGCGCCTGTACACACGAACACGTCCGCATGATGCTGGACATAAAATTGGGGTTCATCTGTAAAGACGATATGATGCCATTCTTGTGTTCAATGTTATCGTTCACTGCACATCTAGGTGTACGCCTGTCTGTGTCGCAGCGTGAACGACGCTGCATCAATGATCGTCCTGTAACAGAGAGTGATGCTGAAGACATCATCGCACTGTCCGCGCGGGCGCTTGTAATTCTGTTCACAAAGTAAATTCCTGACTCAAGCTACCTACTGTGGATGTACGATCCCTGAAGGCCGAGAGAACAACATGTCCTCTCGGTCTTCAGGTATCGTTCGTTACTGCAAGTGGTCGCTAATATCATACGTGACGTTCTGTATGGCTCTTCTAGACTCATTCGGCTTGCGCCTGATAGTCATAGGATCCCGACTAAAACTAGCAGTAATGTTGCCGAATTATAAACCGGAAGCTCAGTGTTGCGGAATTATAAACCGGATCCACGTCGAATTCTGACACGTCTAGGAGTTTCCTCTTTTTATACAAGGCATACCATGACATTTTGGCCCAGCTGAGTAACTGACACAACAATACTGTTTATGTACGGCGTTTTATTCCTGTCATTCTTTTTTAACCTCTTTCACACATTTTAATAAATTTACTTTCAGTTCTTAAATAAATGTGTTATAATTATTGAGAAGTAACGATGTATTACTGCATACACATGCTCGTGTTCAAAAAATAAGCAATAAACGCTAAAAGAAAAAGTATAAATGTAAAAAGGAGAATTAAATTATACAATTTTCATTGGAGGTAGATGTTGCATCATCGAATGCAAACGCAATCCCGCAGTCACAGTAGAACGCCTTAAAAAGGAACATGCCGTACTTATGTGTCAGTTCGCAAGAAAGCCAAATCAGAAAACATGAACCGAAGACACCATTTGTATGATGAAATGCGTTGGAGGGCTGTCAGGATATTGCAAGTTGGTGCAAGGCAATTCTCTGTTGCGAGAGATTTGAATGTGCATCTTAGTGTCGTGGCAAACGATCGCTTCTTGTTGCTATGTGCAAAAACGCCGTAGATCGCTAACAGGAGTACAGATGGCGTCGTATCTCTCTGCTGCTGCAGGATAGTCCATATCAGCCAAACTGTGTCGTGTCTACTTCATGACGGTAGACTATACACTCCATGACCTGTGGTTTAATCCTTTTATCCATCGCATGTCAGAACGCAGTTGAATTGGACCCATGAACATCGCAATTGGACACCAGAGCAGTCGGAATCCATGTCCATTTTACGTATGAGTCTTGATTTAACACTTAGAACGATTCCCGAAGGACAATGATATCGGGAGAGCCAGATAAATACTATCGAACACCAAACATCGTCGAAAGATACCATTACAGATGAGAAGGCTTACGTTTAGGGCTGGGATAACAAAGAACGGCCGTACCAGCATCTATGTGATTGCCGGTGGTTCTGTAATAGCCATTCGATATCGCGAAGAAATTCTAGATCCTCTTATGCGTCATTTTATCGCTGCAGTCGGTACTGGGGCAATAGAGCATATGTTAGATATTTTCGGATGACGCACAACGAACGATAAACGACACTATTGCCAGCTTGCCTCGCCACTGTCAAGCATGCATTTCAGCTAGAGGGTATCATACCTGTTATTCTCGTGATGTTTCCATTGCAAATTCTTCCAACCCATAAGACTATTCTGGTCTTTCGCGATGTAATAGTCGTAATACACGTGTCTTTGGGTGATTTTGCTTTATTATGTGGTCTAGTAAATGCCACACCAACTCCTTAAATCAATTTCACGTTATCACTCACAAAAATATAATATGCAAATTATCAAACGCAAACGATATGAGAAATCGCACCAAATTTTTCTCATATATATAGTTAAAGTCTGATTCCTTTCAGTTAATTCTTCTTTTACATTTTACTGCTTTGGTGACTGATTTAATTTATTAATCAAATGGGCTTGTTCTATACATTAAACTGCTTCAAAATACGGCTACATTGTTTATAGTACTCTTCAGCTTTTTGTAATATGGTTTAGCCTTCTTTACTGTGTGCTTGGTTAGGTGTCTTCTGATTAACCGTGGACATTGACCCCGGTATTATACCAGTTTACTGGAAACTGATTGTAATGGTTCATATTCCAAAGAAATATTCACAGCAGAAGATGTTTCAAAACGCCTTAATAAATAGAGACAGTATTTATTGAATTCTAGTCTTACGTTTCATCTTTATGCCTTAAAACAATCCAAGCCAATCCATTTGTTGTAAATTTATGATTACGTTCAATGCTGTCCTGCATTTCCGGTATAATAATACAAGCACAAGAGGGCGGGATACTAGGATTTCACTATTGTCGCTCATTGTCTTAACACATAATTTATAGTAGAACATATTTCTTATCATACTATCGTTACAGAGTATCGATACTCATATCTGGATTTATAATGTTGCGCAAGCCGCAGGGGCGCCGCATTCCAAATACTGCTTTTCAACAGCTGCAAATTAATCCGCTTCTTCATTAAATACTTCATAATTCATTCCCACTGCGATAACCTTGATCAAGATCAGTACTCCAGTGAGTGCTTTTCAGTTCGTATGGACACACACTTTTTGTGGCCTTTACCAATACGTCTAAACCGCTAGGGTCGTTTATTGAGTTCGTAATTTACGCTTTCCCTGGAGGGTAGCGCCTCGGATGGTTATTCTAATTATGGAGTTTATATATTCCTTCTAGTGTAGACAGCTGAGAAGACCAACTTATGTGAAATTTGTCTGAGGTTGGGAAGAGCTTCCAGACAAGCACAGCTAGAAGCTAGGCGAGCACCTCTGTAGTACCATAGATAAGGTGCGGAGGTGCTACGACAGATGCCCTATAGGCAGTTTTAACTGACAAGGCTGACTACATATTTTAGTTAGTTAGTTTCTGATACGTTATATTTTCTCAGGAAAAAGACTATTCCGTAAAAAAAGGTATTCAAATAATTGTTTACCAAACGAAAAAGGAATTGAGGAAATTCAGATATGCTTATTTATTTTATGAAATATTTTAGAATTTTTAGAAAACATTCCTATGATATATTTCATGATATTGATGTTGACATGGTTTTAACTGGGCGCGTCCCTGGTTGTCTTGATGGATTAAGAACTGAGGCCTCAAATGAATCATTCAGAACTCATTTGCCGATTCACAGCTCATTTGCTCAAGTTGTAGGTGATTGACGATACTTCGTGGAAACATGTGTATTAATTAAATTAAGATTAGATATTTTATATATGTTACGAAGAATAATTTTGTTAATTATAAAAGATTTCAACTGTTTTGCAAGGATTGAATTAATATGTATTAATGTATAGAAGTTATGTATTTTTCGTGACTTATTTTATGATTTTTTATTTCCTTTTTACTGTGCATTTGGTTAGTGATCTTTAATTCCTTCCAGACAGCTTCGATATGCAGGCGCACTGGACATCTGTCCTAATAAAAATGAATGAATGTTATGTACACGATTTTATGTGGCATTATTTCTTCTCTTGTTATGATAAGAGTCTATGTAATAATAATTTATTGTTTTATTGCGCCAACAAAGGGTGTTATTATTTTGCACGTTATGGCTAGGGTGTATCCGTAGTCTTAGTATGCCCGTTTAGGTTGTTGGTTCTCAATGAACACAGACAGACATTCACTTGATGTCGACCCATGGATTACTAATGCCGGATAATGGAGTAAATTCGAATAAGTTTTAAAAATAAAATAAAATTAAAGGCACCAGTGCCCCATCGAAGCAATGATCACTTACGGCCTACAGACAAATTACTTAATATTTACTGTCTTTATTGTGGGACAATGCATTGAATTTTGATACATTCTAAAAATTAAATAAAGCCTAAGGGCGCAGTTCACAATAACTGAAAAGAACTTGTGATCTTTAACCCTTCGTTACCAGTGACGATCAAATTCAGTGGTCCCTGGTGACCTAGCCTAAACCTTTAGGGCACTAGTGTGGGGAAATACACTCTATTTTGATAAATTCTTAAAATTAAATAAAACCTAAGCATGCAGTTTACGGCAAATGAAAGACACTGTCATCTCTAAACCTTTGTCATCAATGATCACCAAATTCAGTGGTCGATGATGAACTAGCCTAAACCGTTAGGGCTCTTGTGTGGGGCAATACAGTGTATTGTGTTGAATTCTTAAAATTAAATAAGTTAAAATTAAATAAAACTTGAGGACACAGTTTTACAGTAACTGAAAGACACTGTCCTCTTTCAACTTTTGTCACCAATAACCATCAAATTCAGTGGTCGATGACGACCTAACGTAACCTGTTAGGGCACTAGTGTGGGACAATATAGTGTATTTTGTTGAGCTCTTGAAATTAAATAAAACCTAAGGACACAGTTTACAATAACTGAAAGACACTGTCATCTTTAAACCTTTGTCACAAATGACCATCAAATTCAGTGACCGGTGACGACTTAGCTTAACACCCGATTGGGTGCTATTACGGGACAATGCAGTACACTTTGATGAATACTTAAAATTAAATAAAACTTAAGGACACAGTTTACAACAACTGAAAGACACTAGTTTTAAATATTTGTCATCAACGACCATGATATCCAGTGGTCAGTGGCAACGTAGCTTAATCCGTTGCGGCGTTAGTATGGGGCATGAGACAGTACAGTATCCTTTGATGAATTCTTAAAGTAGAAAAACTCTAAGGACACAGTTTACAATAACTGAAAGACACTGTTCACCTTTAACCCTTCGTCGCCACTGACCGTTAAATCCATTAATCGGTGGCGACCTAGCTTATCCCAATAACTTACTAATGTAGGGTAATGCATTACTAATGTAGAGTATTTTTATAACTTGTTAAAATTAAATAAAACCTAAAAACAAAATTTACATTAACCGACGAATACTGGTTGAATGCTAAACCCTTAATCAAGATTGTTAAAAAGTATTAGTTTTCACTAACAGGTGGTTTGAGTGATTTATTAATAGTAACTGATTAGCACAGGGAGGTGCTGTGTTGTTGCAGTGGCGACACTTACCAAAGCAGTGGATGATATATACTTCACAATGTTACATAATGTAACACTCCAGAAGTTTTGAAACACCTACGCTTCAAAAGTTTTTAATATTAAGAAGAAAAAAGAAAAAAAAATTGAAAAACTAGCACAATTCCTGCGGAGATGTTAAATGCAACAATATTTCAATGACATCATTTTAATTTTGTAAGACTTTAAATGAAAGACTTTTGACAAACTGAAGGAGCTCGAGGAAATTACAATGACTTCTTCAAAGTGACAGTTACTTTATGAACACACAATAAAATTACCTCCACTTTAATGGCAACAAAACTGACATGGAGCCTTATATTCAACAGAAAGTCACTTCAATAAAATCATGAATTAAGCGTTCCATCGTGGCCCTAGGCTCCACAATTTGTCGCCTAGAAGGCGTCTATTAGTTCGAAATGAGATGAAACGGAAGAATGGGCGCAAAATATAGCCTTGGCAGTGCAGTGCAAGGAAATCCAATTAATTTAGAGGGAATGAAAACACGCTGCTGCATTTTTCGGAACACTTGCCTCAAATTAATTTCTCTCGCTGGCGTCAACTTCTAAGGCGAAGCAGGCATAAAGACCCAACCGCCATATTGCTACGTCTGCTAATTTCTATGCGTATAAATATTTATCACGTGGAAACTCCTCTTTTTTAATATAATTCACTTTATAACGATTCGGGAATACTTGAGCAACACAAGAGTCTAATTTAATTAAGGGGATAAGGAGCCAGATGTGGATACAGACAGAAAGCGAAGTTTGAAACCTTTTTCCACAGAAAGAAGAGTAAATAATTTTTGTTTACGAATAATAAAAAACAGCTCATTATTATTCAGGGAAAGAAATCTACTTCAGGTGTCTTTTTTACATCTTTCTCTATGCTTTTATAGTTTAGTTATTTATTTTTTATTTTTATTAAATACGGGAAAAGAATGAATTGAAGGTTCTTTGTTCTATCAAACGCAATTTCTCAAAGAGTTACATGTTTGTAAATCACTGATGCCAGTTTCTTTCAACTCTTTGATTGAATTTGTACGAATTATTTTGTTGTTGCGTATTTAATTTAAATTATTTTCATTTCTTAGACTAAAAGTAATAAAAAGATTTATTTTTACTAAATTTTAACTTAATTTAAAATCAAACACTCATATATCATGGAGATATTCGTTCATCTCGCAATGTAAATGTCCTTTTATATAGCTGCTGTGTTTATTTTAATTAGCGTGTTATTATCTATCCTGCACTTCTAGTATTTCGAATATTGCACCAGAAGATTAAAAAGGAATGAGCTGCTGTGTTTATTTTAATTAGCGTGTTATTATCTATCCTGCACTTCTACTATTTCGAATATTGCACCAGAAGATTAAAAAGTTTAAGAGAGAGAGGTTTGGGAATATCAGCCGGCTGTCATGAAACCACTTGACCATTGTCTACCTTCAGTACTGCTGATGCCAGTTGGAGGGTTTGTCTTAAATTGAAAATTACGTTAGCATTTGTGCAATAGCAGATCCAAATTGCTAAGCCTTAAAATTTCAATTCCGACGCCAGTGTTTACGTCTAACCGTTGTATGTCAGGAAGCGAAAGAGGGAATAAAATCTCTATTTTTTTAGATTTTTTTTGTACTTATTTAATTTTTTGATACTGAAAAGTGAAGAAGTGAGGAAAGTTCATCTGGTATTCTGATCTTCAGATTAGGACTCAAATTAAGTCATACTAAAATTAAACTTACATATATCTTGTAGTTTAGTATTTTTATCCTTTTCCCTCTCAAACCTTTTTTTAACTTTTAATTTTTCTTTAAATGTTTTTCTCCATTCTTTTAATGTATTAAACGCGAAAGCATTCAGCAATAAATATTGATCAGTTTACTTTGCCCACGCCGTACACATTTTGACATCTTCGCTGTTTCTAATATACGGTTTTGGTTACTTTTTAGAGTTGTTTTACACGACATTTATAGCTTGTTATATTCCTGTCCTTGTATATGGCATAAATTAGCACTTGTGCAACTTTTGCTCTCTTCTAGAGTTAAGGCGTGTATAGTGCGTTTCTTCAAATTTAACGCCTTTTGGAGGATTGAAACAACTACATTGCTGTTGTTCATACCTACAGTATTGCCTAAGGCGCATACGAACTGTCTTTCTGCCTTAAACCTTCGATTACCGTCCTTCGTTTTCATCATAGTTGTTACTTCCATGTTTTCAAGGCATTCAATTTGGGAGTAATCTTAGTTCATCAATTTTTCACAACGGATAAACGTTTGTCAGTAATTATCCACATAGCGCAGGTGGTCCTACCTTTTTACCAAAAGTGATACATCCACGTTTTAAAGGCATTCGAATTGACCTTTGCCATAATCGAGCCCTTTGGAGCTATCTATATGCAAAATGTTATATCTGCCTACCAGCTGGTGTATTTTTGATCATGTAGCGAACAAACTAACAACGTCTTACTTTTATACGGTGGTAGGATTAAGACGTACCAATACAAATCTTCAGCTGAAACGTATAAAGTAAAATCTTTTCTAGAAATAGTAAAAATTTAAACGCATATTTAAAAAACAAAATAAAAAGGTAATCAGGTAATAAAGATGAGAGAAAAACTACTGAAACGTTAAAACTCATTTCCCGTTGGCGGCATAATATGAATAATGCAATAACAAATCAGAGTGAAATGAAGGAATTATAGGAAGAGAGGAATTAATTAAGAAAATATCCTCGGCAATTTCCCCCTACATCTATCATATAACAGGAGAGTCAGAGAAAATTTAATGATCATAGTTGGGATATTAATCGAGAAGTTCCTAATGCAAAAATCATTAGCTTTTCATTTATTACCTTTGTCACCCGTCAACGAGAAGGAATCTTAATTATATTTGCATGTTTGATCCGTTTCTAATAAAACTGTTTAGCATCTCATAACCGTTATACTGTTATTCCAAAAGCCGCTAAAACTGAAGGAAACATAAAATCAAACAACGGCGAAGACTCTTTCTGCAATCTAGAGAAGAGTTTTAAAGATTAAAGAGATTTTAACTGAACTTAGATACATACATTTATTTATAAATCTCAAATAAAAGGGAATGGTCTTGTAACTAAGTAAACATATTTACTAACGCTGTTCCCACGTTTCTTAGACTATTTTCATTGTATTTACAGAAATACTTTAGTTAAATTTTTTGTGTTTTAAATGTTTCATTTGATAACCCGAATCCTTCATTATCTTTCTACATCGTAATTTCTAAGAAAATAAAGTATTTTCTTAAAGCGAAAGAAGTATTTTCTTCAATTCCTCTTGAACAGCTTTCCAATGTCGAAGAAGGGTTGTAGGTCGAAGTGTGGACAATCGACTTTTTAAAAGTCCAAAGCCCAAACATCATTCGATGATACATCGTGATATTTAGCAGGGATATGAGTTAAGGGTATGGCCTTGATACGGGTTTCTTGTTGCATTTTTTTCCCAAGAAATTAACAGTGGTTTGCTGCTGCTTGCTTTGTTTCGATGCAGTTCTAGTGATTGATGTCATTGTGGGTAGGTATTTAATATTTGAAAATTGGGTATAGAATATACTCCTGATAAAAAGTAGAGTTAATCTTGTTAGGACTACTTTTCCTTCTAGCTGATTTTGCAAACAAAACTGGAGTCCTGAATAAGAACAGAGAGCTTACTTAAAGCTATGTTCGTGTGAGCGTTGAACAGACGACACAAATCATAGTTGGGTTAACTTTACCCTTTTTTCTCACAGCGCACAGACGCTCCCGCACTGCGGGATACAAAGACCAATATTTTTGGTCTAAAAGTATAAAATAAGAACGTAAACTAATTTAACTAAATAAGAACTAAGATTGCTTTATAGAGAATAGTAACGAGAAGCTTGACCCTTTACTACTACGTATGTACTGAGCAGAATGCAAAGACTGCAATAAATCTTCAGATATCAGCGAGAAATATGTTCTGGCCTTTAAGGCAGGCGACGAAAATCACACGCGTGGTAAAGGCAGCCAGAAAGCTCTCTTTCTCTTCTCTCTTGGTCAAAAGTCATGTCTTAAATACTTCTACAGTTTGCAACCTCATTTGTATAGACTAAATGTATTCGCGCTTATTCTGGCCGGAAATGGAAAATAATAGAAGATAGTAAAGGTTTAAAATAAAATAAACGTTAGTAAAACTTAAAATGCTTACAATCTTAACAGTTTTCTGCACTCTCTTTAATTTTTATTTGTCGTTATCAAAAAACAGCAGCAATCATAAATCCTTTTGAAAAACTTTCTTTCGATTCATTGAAGCATGTTCTAAGATTTTTATCTTCTATTTGACGGAAATAAATAAACCTCTGTTTTTTGTGGTCATTTAAATATACCTAAGATTCATCTATTAATATAACATTTTTCCATTTTTGTCCGAATAATTATTTCTTGTAGAGAATTCTGCAGCGTACTCTGCTTTCACAGATATGTCGGGGAGATTTACGATGCACATTAGGTTTTTTCGCCTTTTTAAGGTTCAAATAATCGCTAATCAGTTTGTTTATTGTTGACACTGAGCCTTTTACTAATTATTTTAATAACTGTCCTCTGACTTTGAAGATTTTATTTTAACATTAAAGTTCTTACATTATCTTCGTAACATTCTAAACATTCCTTTTTTTATTGGATATGTATTTTGAAAAATATTTTCCCTTGAAGCTAAACTTTGAAGCTTTCTTCCTTATTGATAATTTATCTATCATTGCTTTAGGTACTGAAAAATCATGGAATTCACAGCATTTTTTAACAACTAAATACGAATTAAGTTTCTCCTGAAAGAAATTGAACCAACATAGCCTTCTGTCTATTGCTTTTTTAAAAGGGTTATTAAATTAGCGCCTTTTACCGCACCAAATGTTAACTGTGCCTTTTGTGAAGACACTAAAACAAGTTAAATTAGCCAAAATATCAATTATTACTCAAACTTTTATTGCGTTGTGTTACCTTTCAAATAAAAGAAACCTAACAACCCAAATGATAATGTCTAGTGAAAATCATGTGCAGTGAATAAACTCATACAACCTAATACTTAAATTACCTAATAATTAAGTTTCATTTTGTGCCATTTTGAGATATTTGAATGAGAGATAAAATGCTTCAACCTTGCCTTTCATGTCATATTAAAAGCAATAGAATTAACTTGTTCCAAACTGTCAGGAAGTCTGCTTTTCTTTTGATCCCAAGCTTTTACGCTACACCTCCAAAGACTTTCGTTCATTTATAGTTCATATACAGGTAAAGAAAATATATTTGTCGCACATGAAAGTATATTTATCATAGAGAAACCAAGTATGATAACGAATTAAATTATAATGCGTTACCTGAAAGATTAAGAATCATTTCTCATATTTCGTCTCATCTTTCTCGAACTAACTGGACCTGTGCTAATAATTCATGCGAAAATTCTTCATTATCGTATTTAATTCTCCCATTACATTTTATATCTCATGATATCATCAGTAAGCTTCTTTCGTGATATCTGTATTTTGAGAAAGATTCATTGCATAGAGAAACAAAAAACAATTAAATTTACGACAAATATATATGATGAGTCATTACAAAACACCTTCTGCGTCCCTTATTATCAAATTCTTCAATAAAAACGAAAGAAAAAATATGAAACAGTTGATATTTGACTTAATATTTACAATGAAAATTAACTCTTAAACACGAGAGGCGGGGTCTGTATGACCGCGTCAATATTGTAGAACTGCGAAACTGCTTATAAGTTATATAGTTATTCTTCTCCTTTCCATTACTTTCAAGTTGGCATAAAATTCCTGAACTTTTATTAAGCTCTATCCATTAGTTTTTTTTAAAAATAATTTTTAAAATTGGACTGCGGTCATATAGACTTCACCTCTGCGTTTATGTTATTTTTTTCTGGCATCAGGAGAGAGGATGACTTTTTTACTACTTGAGTCATTTGAACCTGATATGGCCTGATAAGAAATAGAGCCAAATTGAAAATAAAACTGATTTTTTGATGGAGTTATCATCAGAATTAGGGAAACTACATACGGAATGAAGGCTTCCAAAGCCAACTTTGAACCGAGAAGTTAAAATGTGCATTCAGAGAGCGCTAGGAGTTTCGAGCGGAATCTATTCTAACCCAGATGTAACTGATACCATTAAAAAGTGTAAAATATGCTCTCTTTGTCCCCTTAAGACTGAGATGTAAAACTGCCTATCTATGTATCAGCTGCAAGAATCCGATATGTAATGAATGTGGCAAGAGAATTTGCAAAAATTGTGTTGAAAATGCTTAAAATAATGTGCTGCAATTTTTTAATATTCTTTATATATTATCATCTTTTTGCATTATTTTGTATAATCCAGATTCCGTAGATGAAAAATTTATTAAATAGTTTAGTTTGTACGCATTTTTAAGTGAGTAGTGTTTATTTTATTTATTTCATTAAAAGTTCCGTGCTTTTTCATATGTGATTTAAAAATTAATTTTTAATGCGTTAATTTTAGAGTTCTAATTACTTCAATATAACAAGCAAAGTGTATTAATGCTTATATAATAACAAGAGTACATTATTTTAAAATTTTATGCTTTTAAAATGCGTAAAATAGAGCGCGGTCTGAGAGAACCCTCCTCTGTATTTACGTAACAGAAAATGAACATCTGTACTTAACGGTTAAAAATTGAGGCAGCTTCGGCGGGATCTCCGACAAGAGGCATTGTTCGATCGCAGCTAACTTTTACGGTGCATAGGATAATACATAAGTACATGTTTTTGAAAAACCATTTTACTTGCTTCCCTTATCTTGGAGAAAAAAATCGAACCTCACTTTAAAAAAAAAAAAAAAATCTGATGTGGACATCACATGACTTCCTTGTACGGCCTATTAAATATTCTTTTTAGAATAATAAAAAACTGATATTAAATATTCTTAGACTAACCACATATATAAATAGTTATTATATAGTAGTCAGATTTCGTTATTTGCCAAAACCTATTTTTTTCAAATTTGATATTTCCAAAATATGAATATTTTCGCCCTTAAAACACTTCTGAGTTGGAAATACATGACTACGGCCAACGCCTGGGAAAACAAAGTTTTCAAAATTTCTTCTAATTTAACAACACTAAATTTAAAAATAAATTCATTTACAAAAACTTATATTTTTTATTGGGAAATTTGAAAATGCGAATTTTGAATTTAGTTTCTTTCATGTCTTTGAACAGTTGGTTCAAACGTTATTACATTTTAGTCTACAATTAATTAATTTTTCAGCAGCATTTTGCTCGGAAATGGTTTGGAGACATTTTTATTTGAAAAAAATTTCTATATAATATCTATATAAATCTATCTATATATATGTACGTATATAAATTTATCTCTCTCTTCTCTCTCTCTCTCTATATATATATATATATGTAAGAACTATGATACCCTACACATTTCTATTTTCATGAACTTTCAAATTTATATACATTTTGGAACAGAAAAAAAAAACAAAAGAAAAAGTTAAAATAGTAAAAAACAGTGAAAACCAAAGTTAATCTTTTTATTCAAAGCTCCAAACAAGTCCCGTGTTCTGAAGCAAGGTCAATTAACTGAACAACAAATCGCGT
Organism: Stegodyphus mimosarum; assembly: GCA_000611955.2. Lineage (NCBI taxonomy): Eukaryota > Metazoa > Arthropoda > Arachnida > Araneae > Eresidae > Stegodyphus > Stegodyphus mimosarum. Next base: position 391,461 of record KK116906.1, read on the forward strand.
TTTATTCCGATCAACTCACAGAAACCTCTATCGTCAATTAGAACTATTTTTAATTGTAAACAAATTTTTTATACAATGTTTCAATATATCTATACATATTTGTTGCTCTCATTCAATTGGTCTCTTTTCCCTACTCGTTTTGCTGTCCGACTACATTTAGAAACGAATAATACATTTAATGCCGACATAAATGTTATAATCACGGGGAAAAGTTGGACTAATTGCAATCGAAAAAAATATTTATAAACAAGGGTAAAGATAGAAATAAAAATAGTAAAAATAGTAGTAATAGTAAAAATAGTAATGCTGTACAAAGTACAATGTAAAGCTCAAGTTTTTTATCGAAAAATTTGACTCTCAAATGTAAAGGCTAAATAAGGGCCAGGTTCAAATGTGTACTAAAAATGAAAATACTTTTTGCTAAAGTAAAAGGAAAGAAGACAGAAATGCGACTCTTCGAGGTGAATTTAGTAAAAATACTACATTTGCAGGGGTTTTGCACAAACAGATTATAATGTAAAAACTAATTATAATGAAAAAACACTGCTTACCTTAAGGTGCTCATTTCCAAATTATGAAAGTAGTAATGCTACAGAGCTGCCTCTCTGTATGTCAGCGCATTCAAACTGCTACGTAATTTGCGACTCTGTTTCTTAGCCTATGAGCTTTAGAAAGGAGGAGTCCTGTTTTGTGAGGGTGTGTAAGAAAGTGTTAGACCGAAGCGCTTGAATGACTAGAGAATTGAAAAAAGCGATTGCTTGTAAAAGTTAGCCTAAAGGTTTCGGAAATGGAAATTGTATTTGATAGTAAAAAGTCATCATTTTTCACGCATTTGAGCTATAAAAAGTCTTCCAGAAAACGAAACTCGTCCCGAAAGTCTCTTAGTTAGTTAAACGTTCAGTGGCCAGCTAATTAGAGAGTATTTATTTGTGTAAAAGTAATACTAACTTAATTCACTGATGTAGAATGTCAAAGATAGGTTTCTTAAGAATTAAATTACATATATACATTAAATTCTTGTTAAAGTCATCCAAAAATTGCCTCCTTTCGGTTTAAGCAAAAATTTCATGTCACTTGTAGCAAGGAATTTAAAAGATTAAGGTAAATGCCGGCTTTTTTAAGCGAAAGAGAAATTACTTTATTGGGAATTCTATTGTGTTGTAGTAAATTAATGAAGTAGTAAATTTCTTCTTGTAGAAATTCTGTATCATTGTTGATTCTTGTTATCCTGAGAAGTTGGGAGTTAATGGTATTTATTATGATTTTTTCGAGATGTTAGAGGTCCAGTTGGTCAATTTTAGTTGTTCTTAGTCAAACTTTAGTTGGTCAATTCTTCACACCCCCACAAAACTGAACCCCCTCTTTCTAAAGCTCATAGGCTAAGAAACAGAGTCGCAAATTACGTAGCAGTTTGAATGCTCTGACATACAGAGATGCAACATTGTACTTTGTAGAGCGTTTAATTTTTATTATTATTTTTATTACTTTTATTTCTATTTTTCCGCTTGTTTAATTCATCCAACTTTTCCCCTTGATTATAAAATTTATTTCGGCACTAAATGTATTATCCGTTTCTATTTGTGTTCGGACAACAAAACGAGTAGGGAGAAGAGACCAATTCAATGAAAACCTCAAATATGTATAGATATATTGAAGCATTGTATAAAAAATTTGTTTAGAATTAAAAATAATAGTGCTAATTGACGATAGAGGTCTCAGTGAGTTGATGGAAATGAAACTCGATTTGTTGTTCAGTTAATTGACTTCGTGTAAAGCTTCAGAGCACTCTTCCCTCGACAAGTTATGTTTGGAGCGTTGAATAAAAAGAGTTTCACTGTTTTTTAGTATGTTAACTTTTTTCTTTTGCTTTTTGTGTTCAAAAATGTATATTCATTTGCAAGTTCATAAAAGAAGAAATGGGTAGGGGATCATGGTTCTTATAGTCCTTAAGTATATCATAGCAGTCCCATGTACAAACTTTCAATGTTCCTTTACTTCGTACAAGGAAGTAAAAACTAAAGAAAAACGCACTTCGTATAAAAGTTATTAAATTTGCTCAAAATATAGCATAAATAGGAAACTTATTCGAGGTAAAATTTATGTTTCACGAGATGCACATGTTTGGGTGCCGGACTATTTCCAAAATTATGGTGGCTCTAGGTGTCACCGCCTTTCAACAATGCATGATCTCACATACACATTTATAGATACTTTATTTTATAACTAGCAGAAGTATCCGATGGCAGTTAAGTTAGATTGGAAGTAATGCATCTAACAACACACAGAACGATACCGTTGTAATCCTTCTCTAATAAAGATCCAAAAAATACCATTCATAGTCATACATTTTTCAGTCTGATGCGATATGGAACCCATATAAAAAATTCGAGAGAAAAATAAATTAATTCTGTCTCATTACGTCAACAGCAATGGCATGCCGTTTTTAATGATTTTCGTCTTTCTACTCAACTAGTCGTAAAATCTCAACTTCCATTCAATATGTCACTTGTATTCAATTTTAGACGATTCAATGTGGCAACAAATTGATCATAATTGATCAGAAATCAATAAGACGAACAAACAAACAAACAAACAGACATTCTTCTTTATATGTACAGACTTTGTAAAACTTACAAATTTTTGATTAACAAACTGTACGATTTAAAAGCGAGAAGTAGCAGCACTTTTCGAAATGTAGCATTCTCAAAAACGCTCGAGACTGTTGCCACTCGAAAAAGTGAGAGAGAAATATATATATATATAAATTTATTATATATATATATATAAAAAAAAAATTATATATATATATATAAATTTAGAAAATGTCAAAAAGGACCTTCAAAGTAAAAATTCAGCGCTAAAGCAACTAAGGTTACATATAAATAAATTTTAATTATTGTCAGTTATCCCCCTCTAAACGAAAAGTAAAAACTATTGTAATTTGGCTATTTCTTAACAGTTAATTCCTTAGGAAAATAAGTTTAAATTAGTTATAGAAATAATATGTATATACTATAGAAATAAAACTTGGTAAACATGTATTTGATTTATAAAAAATGAAACGTATGAGAAAAAATAAAATTATTTATTATTTATTCCGTGGAAAAAGGCTGACTTTTCAAAGGGAATTAGTTTTTTTCGATAAAATGTGTATGATGATTACATAAGCAAGCATGAACGCGTTACTTTGGAAAGATGGAATCCAGGAAAAAAGAACTTCTAAAAATTAAAAATACTTAAGTTCTGAATTATAAACGATTTAAAGCATTAAAATGTTCTAAATTATAAAAATTTAGATAGTATTAAGGGATTATGAGGCACTACTAATTAAAATTAGTATTTGACCCAAACATTTAATTTCAAAATTTGAAATTATTTATGCAATTTTCCATTTGCCTTGAGGGTTAATGAAAAAAAGAATTAGAATAACTGAGGTTCATTTAAATGTCAATCAAAGATTTTTTTAGTATTTTACTAGTACGTAACATTTAATTCATAAGTTTATTAAAATGATATGCAGAAAGACTTCCCACGAAAATAATTTACGTAACTTTCGAAAGCTAAAATACGTTACTGATATTCTCATGACATTTTTTTAGTTTCGAATCACGATCTAATATAATTCAACCAACTCATTACATTAAGAATACTTTTAATTCTTAATTTTTAGAAATAGTATGAACAGTTGGGTACATACCAACATGAAATACATATATTTGTTTTTTAGAACACAAGTTCTATGATATTCTGTAAATATATGCTCTTTTCTAATATATGTGCTGATCAAAACGTTTCATTACAATCTGAATACAAATGTTCGTCACTTTATATATTAATATTTTTAAACCATTTTCCGTTATTGTTGTTGCTGTTGCTAATGCTCACTTCTCTGATGTATAGTAAGCCCAAGCTCACGAAGTTCCTTCCGGAGGATACGAAATTCTTCAAATTTATCATTTTCCTTGCGCCAAGGAGCGCAAGTTTATGCCTGATGTTGGCAGGAGCTTTGAGCACCTTACAGGTGACGGTGAAATTTAGCTCAATTTCGCTCCCAGTTTTGATGGACAGCACTCCGGGGAGGGACAAGTCCGAGGGTCTCCCACCCCCTCTTCCCCTGCCAACAACCTCTAGAGAGGACTTTCGGCTAGCCGCATATTTAGAGTGCCTCCATGCCGCACTGCCACTATACGTTAATAAACATTCATGCCTTCTCCGGGTCCTTCGGTCAGACAAGCGCCTGGCCCCAGCCACCACCCCTGTTCTTATTGGTTGCCGTTTATGACGTCAGGTTGAAGAGATTTTATTATCGGTTTCGTGTAAGTTAGGTGAACTTATATTTTTTTGGTCTTGGTTATGTTTTGTATAAATGTGAATTTGTGGAATGTAACAGAGTATTTGCAATTAAAGCAAGCTTTTCGCGCGCAAAAATGCCGAGGGGAATTCATTTCGTCACTCTATGACATCACAAGTAGTGTCCAATAAGAGCTTGGGGTGGTGGCTGGGGCCAGGCGCTTGTCTTCGGTCAGTCAGTCAGCGATGCTAACCACTATACCAGTTGGGCAGCACCGCCATTTTTCTAAATTTATATTTTATTTTTAATTACGCAGAAACGCAAAGATTTTGCTCTTCAGTTTGTGCACTGACCCTGAATATAATCTTAATTTTTAAAGTCAAATATTTAATAAATTTGTCGCACAGAAACCACACACATTTTTGTTTTGCTTTTTTGAGTGAGAATAAAAGTTTCCTAAATGTAACTACAGGGACAGGGAGAACGTATTGTAACGTATTTTGCTGTTTTTATCGAAATAACAGATGAACTTCTCAATAAATCATAAACTTTATTCTCAGTTCACGAAGATAGGTAATTTAAATTCAGTTTCTAAATGTTATAGTTTTACACTCCAGCTTATTATTACAGTTTCTTCGTCTATCAATTTTTCATACATCAACTACTCGTAAAACTTTCAGAATAATCATTTTTAAACATTTCTATCGTTGCTCAGCAACGGTTACACGAAACAAATATGGCGTTGCCACTCCAGTATTAAGGATAGTAAATGTAATCGTTTTTAAATAATAAAATATTACAACCTCTCCCACCTTCAGGTAAACTTTAATTGATATTTTTATAAATTAAAGGTTACAATTTTTTTTCAAAAAACACAATATCAACACAAATATAATTGAAATACAACATATAATAACATACAGTCAGGAAGAGAGAAAAGAACAAAATATTTTTTTCTACAAAACAAAATATTTTTTGTTACAAAGAAACAGATTCTTTAATCAGGCCAGGGAGTACGAATTAATGCATCCACATTTTTATGGTTTTTACCACTTCGATGAACGACAGTGTAATTATAAGGTTGCAATACCAGTGCCCATCTCATAAATCGCGGATTTAGTCTCACATTATTTTTGAGCCAAACTAAGGGATTATGATCGGTCATGATAAGAAACTTAGTATGATCGTCTAAATAAAATTGCAGTTTCTTTACAGCGAATATTATGGCGGCACATTCCTTTTCTGTGGTAGAGTACTTTTTTTCAGTTTCTGTAAACTTCTTACAGAGGTATAATACTGGATGTTCATTGTCTCGTTCATCTTTCTGAGCTAAAATAACACCCATACGAGAGTTTGAAGCGTCAGTTTGCAAAATAAACTTCTTATTGAAATCAGATGCATATAGTATAGACCTTTGAGATAGCTTTTTTCTTTAGCTCTTCAAATGCTTTTGTGCATTCTTCTATCCAATTTGTTTTCCCTTTCTTTAAGTTTCCTTTCAAAGTTTCGGTTAAACGTGCTGCTATAGATGAGAACATGGGAATGTAATGGTTATAATATCCCGCTAATCCTAAAAATGCTCTGACTTGACTTTTTGTGGATGGCACGGGAAAATAAAGAATAGCTTTTACTTTGACTTCACTTAGCGTTCTTATACCACGACCTACAATATGTCCCAAGATATTTTACTCTATCTTGAGCAAATTTACATTTTATAGGCTTAATTGTTAACTCAGCGTCCTTTATTTTTGATAAAATGGCTTACATATGACTTAGATGTTTTCCCCAAGTGTTTGAAAAGATTGCCACGTCATCTAAATATGGAACTGCAAAGTATTCAGAACCGTGAAGTATTTCGACCATCATTTTGCTAAATGAAAATGATGCATTTTTAAGTCCGAAAGGCATCCGTAGAGGTTTAAATGTGCTTAAACTTGTAACAAAGTGGCTAATCTTTGAGCCGTAGGTGTTGCCAGTATCCTTTTGTTAAATCCAAAAGGTTTATATATTTTGCCCCTGCTACAGTTTCTACTCGTTGTTCAATATTAGGCAAGGGGAAGAATTGTGTTTTAGTCAACTTATTCAATTTCCTGCAGTCGATACAAGGTCTAGGATATCTTCCTGCTACTTCCACTAAAATCATAAGAGAAGTGTAATCTGAACCTTCTGTTTCAATTATTTTATGTCGAAGCATTTTATCAATTTCTGTTTTTAATATATCTGTTTGTCTAGGAGAAATTCTATATGGTTTACAGTGGATCGGTGTGTTTTCTGTCAACTGAATATCATGCGTTATTAAATGAGTTTTCCAAGCTTATTAAAAACAATTTTTTGAAAATTTCATTAGCAGATCATGTAATTCTGAAATTTGTTGTTTATTTAGCTTATCATTTAAGGAACTGTTTTCTTTAATGTCCTCAAAATCGAACAATGTTGGGAAATTTTCCTCCATATCATCAGTTTCAGATTGATCTTCTGTAACCATAAGGTTAACCAATTCCGCTCGCATATGATAAGGTTTTAACATGTTAAGACGGTAGACTTGAGTATGGTCTTCTTTTTCTTCGAAAATCACGACATCGACACTCAACAAAAAACTCACTCAGTTTCAGATAATTTCTTCTCAACCTTCCCAGGCCCTTTCCATTCAACTACTAGACGATTTGGTTTACTCGTTGATACAACTATTACTAAATCTCCTCAGAGAATCCTCTTTCGATAGCTTTACGATCGTACCACACTTTTCTTTTGGTTTGCATTTCCAACATTTTATATGTAGCCAGCTCTTTGCATCTTTTTAACGGATTTATCAATTGGAAGACGTATTCAACAACATTATTTCTTTCGTCTTCAGGGTTCATCCATTGTTCATATAATAATGTTACAGGTGTTCTAAGATTTCGGCTACATACTAATTCTGCAAGTGTAAATCCCGTACTCTCGTCCGTTATTGTTCTTAAAGCAAACAGAGCTGCGGGAACTTGCTTCTCTCACTCAGGGGTTGTTTCAATACATAAGACTTTTAAAATTCGTTTGACTGTTCGGTGAAATCTTTCAACAGGGTTACTTTGCGGATGGTGTACTAGGAACTTCTAACCTTTATTCCAAATACTTACCTTAAAATTTTTACATTTATTCTAAAATTTTTCTACAAATTCAATGGCTAGATTGCTCATAAAAGAAGTACCTTGATCAGTTTGTATTTCTTTCGGGAAACCCATTTTACTAAATATTTGTAACATGGCTTCAATTACTGACGTTGTGCCAATATTAGGAACATGTACAGCATCAGGATATTTTGAAGTTAAACAAATGGCTGTAATTAAATATCTATTGCCAATTGGCGTTATCGGTAAAGGGTCGTATACGTCGAAGTTAATTTTTGAAAATACTTCTGCAATAATTGATACTAAAATCAAAGGTGCTTTGGCTTTAGCATTAGATTTTCCCACTCTTTGACATGGATCGCAAGTTTTAACATACTCTTCTATTTCTTTATAGCAATTAGGCCAGTAAAAGTATCGTGTTTGTTTGAATCTGTCTTTTGTTTTGACGACGCCTAAATGTCGAGATGTGCTATCATGACATAACAATTTTATTTGATCCCTATATTTTTCAGGAATAACAATTAATTCCCTTTCATTTCCATTTTTATCTATTTTCCTTTTCACCTACAACCCGTTTTTTTACCTTGAAATCATTTGTCTTGCTGGAATTTTCATTTTTAGCTTCGCTAAGCAATGAAGCTAGATCTCTAATGTTTAGATTCAATTAAGTCCTTAGAATTAACATTAATTACTTTCTTAATTTCCTTGTCTTCCTCATCAACTTGCCTTAAAATATCTTTATCAGTCTCAATAAATAACAGCTCTTCTAGTTTCTCCATTTCGGTTTCTCCACTTTTAACTTCTTCACTAGATCTTTTTGCTTGAGATCGTGTCAAAACTGCATTTACCTTTTCTAAATTAAAAAATGGTTTATCTTTGAACAATTGAGCGGTTTTGTTACCCAATACTTATCTGCCGGAATCATTTGTAACAACAGCTGGCTTTGTCTTTATGTGGTTTTCTTTATATGGTTGTCCACGTTGTTTCGAGTGTGGGTCACAATTAATTTCAATTTCTGCTAACGGTAGGCACACTAAATGGTCATTTGAAAGATATTGTACCCAGAAATGTTCTCCAGTCATTTTTGCATTGTCTATGTATTTTAGAGAAATGACATTTACTGTGGCTCCTCTGTCTCGAAGAATAGGCATTTCATAACCGTTATTTGTATATGTCTCTAACAAATAATCATTCGAAGATACGCAATTTACCTTTTCATTTGATTTTAAGTGAAGGCACTGAGGCTTAAAATGTTTGTATGACCCCCACTCGAAACAACGTGGTCGATATCTTTTGTCATACAAATTTTCTTGGTCCTTGTTTTGGAACTGACTTCTTTGTCGGTGATCTTTCTGGTATTTTGAATCATCCCATTTATCAGAATGATTAAAATGAGGCGGATGCTCTATTGTTTTTTCCAAAATTATCGTAACTTGGTTTAAATTATCCTTTGTTAATTGTCTCAGTTTGATTGGCAGAAAATTCTGATTTTATTGTTTTTTTCACATCTTCAGAATCTTCAATTTTCTTAACCATCTCAGTAGGTGAAATGATGGTAGTCCATTCATCCATAAATTGTTCTTGGAAATCAGGAGAAGTACGCTTTTTAAGTTAATCAACCAGCATGAGATTTTTTAGCCGTTCAAATGTTTTAATGTTAAATTTATTAAGCCATCCTTTTAATAATTCTTTAATTCATAGTAGAAATCATACCAAGTACTTCCAGTAGATTTTTGATGTTTATGAAACATTTGTCGCAATTTTTCCGCACTCAATTTAAATCGCTGCAACAGTAGAGCTTTTATATATTCATACTTTTTCGCATCCTCTTCTGGTTCTCTAGCAATAAGCTGAACAATATCAGGAGGCAGAATTGAAATAAATTGAGTCACTTGATTTTCAGCAGGTATATTCTTTAATTTAGCTTACAAATAACACCAGAAATAAACCTATTTCATCTTCTTTAGGGTTAAAACATGGCATGACATCGTGAATTCTGATTTTTAAAGGCTGCTCAAGTAGCTACGTAGTTTCTACCGGCTGTGCTCTTGCAGCCATTGCTTCCAATTGAAGTTTCTATAGCTCAAAAGCTCTAATTCGCTCTTTTCTCTTGCTTTCTTCTGTTCCTTCCCTTTCTTTCTTTTCGCTTCCTTCCCTTTCGCGTTCCTTTTCTGTCTTTACTCTTTCGCGTTCTTCTTTTCTTTCTCTTTCTTCTCTTTCGCGCTCCTTTTCTCTTTCTACTCTTTTGCGTTTTTCTTTTCTTTCCCTTTCTTCTCTTTCGCATTCTTCCTTTCTTTCTCTTTCTTGTCTAATTGCAGCCAGTAATGCTCATGTAAATTCCTCATCATAACCGGAACTTTAAGTAATCAATTTATGCAACTGAGCAATATTAAATTCAGGTTTCACGGTTAAACCTAACTCTTCTGCCAATACTTTTAAATCCTGTTTTTTACGTCTAGCTAAGGATGACATGTTAAACAAGTTATCTTTAATAGGCTTTCTTTTATTGGGTTTAGTTTAATTTATTGGGTTTAGCGTATTGGGTTTAGTTTAATGTTTGTTTCGTTCGGCAAGTTATCATATTATTAAGCAAGATCCCTTTGGACGCAATCTAAAATCTGAATCCTTTCAGATTTTTTTTTAAAAATTTCTATCGTTGTTCAGCAACGGTTACACGAAACAAATATGGCGTTGCCATTCCAATATTCAGGATAATAAATGTAATCATTTTTAAGTAATAAAATATTACATTATATTAAGTCAGATTTCGAAATTTTTATAAAATTGATTTTTTAGTTTGAAAACTGTGAAACATGATTATTTGCACCATTGGAAACGTTTTTGTAACTGGAAGTGACCAATAGTTACTAAAATAAAGGCCACGTAAGGACTTTTAAGCTCAAGATATATAAACAATATTGTTACGAATTTCACATTTATTTGGCTATTTATTTAGAATTGTAATTAAAATTCCTTTTTATTTCCCCGTGCAACGCAGACGATTTTTGAAGAGAAAGCTACGTCGAAAAAAAAAATAGCAATATAATAAAGCAAATTTCAAATTCAAAATTAGGGCTTCCAGATGCCCATATTCGCAGTAGGATTACGTCATTCAAAATTCGATGGCTCTAGGTTTTATCACAATGCGAGAAACATGCATACATTTATGCAGATTTTTCATTTTTTAAAATTTAATGCAGAGCGATAACATTTAGTGGCAACAATTTGAAAAGTGAATCGGGCATTCAGAGTGAATCAACGCAAAATCGCAAAACGAAAGTAATAGTCCTTCGGGTCTAAATCCCTTTGGACTAAAAAATAAAAGAGCGCTTGCATTTAATGCTTAATAAATAAATATCTCGTAATTACTGTTGCCATCCAGAAAAATCTAGAAATATCGTGATTGTTCTACTGATAATTAAAACGCTTATAAAAGCCGAGGTGAAACACCTCATCTCAGTTGTTGTTGTTGCTGTTACGCTTGTAGCTGTAAAAAGCGAACTGCTGTTTGTTTACTTAATGCTGTATTGATTGTAGCGATTTCGCTGTGAGATAGAACTATTTTATCTCTTTTGAACTGAGTTTTTGCTAAACGTTTGAGATATTGTGATATTGTGCGAAGATCTGTGAAGAAATATTTCAGCATTTTAATTTATTTCTTGTGGAAAGAATAAATTTTTGTTAACTTTTTAACGACTTGTGCATTCAATATATAACGAACCCGTACGCACGTAACAATTTTTGGTGTCAGAAGTGGGATGTTTTTGAATGCCATTAACTAGAGTAATGGAAGTACAATTAAGGCAATTCATGGCAGCTTTTGCTGCATTTAAAGAAGGAAGTAAAGCTGGCCAAGATTCCGTGAAAGAGGAGATGAATTCTGTTCAAGAAAAGATGGAGAAATCTGTTAAGGAACAAATGAAGGCTGTTCAGGAATCTGTTAAAGATGAAATGAATTCTGTTCAAGAAAAGATGGAGAAATGTGTTAAGGAAGAACTGAAGGCTGTTCAGGAATCTGTTAAAGATCAGATGAAAACGGTTCAAGAGATGAAATTGGGTCAAGAATCCGTTAAGGAAGAGATAAGAGCCGTGAAAGCAAGTCAAGAAGAAACGAAAAAGGAAACTACTTGCATAATAGAAAATAAATTTGAGGCTATGGAAGGCAGAATAGACCCGGTTGAAAATAAAGTTTCTTCTGTCAAAGAACAAATAGAAGAGAGAGTTTCTGCCGTAGAACAACAAATCGATTACAAAGTTTCTGTTGTGAAAGGGCAAATTCAAGAAAGAGTTTCTGCAGTGGAACAACAAATTGATGACAAAGTTTCCGCATTTGCCAAAGAAGTTGATACTTCAAAGAAATTCGTAGCGACGGCAGGAAGCAATTCAGATACTTTTAAATTCCTAGCCATGCCTGCGCATCCTTCTCTGAAGCTATCGACATATGATGGGAAGACCTCCTGGCAAGTGTATAAGACACAATTTTCTATAGTTGCGGAAGCAAATGGATGGGATTCCCAAGCTAAGGCCTGTCATCTTGCCGCTTCTCTGAGAGCAGACGCAGCGGATATCCTTCAGACACTTCCCGAAAACAAAAGGCTAGATTTCGAAGCTCTGTCCGGCGCATTGGAGCTGCGTTTTGGAGAGAAGTGTTTAAAAGATTATAGCAGGCTTCAGTTAAAATCCCGTCAACAGAAGCCTACGGAAACACTCCAGGAGCTCGCCAATATAGCAGGCTTCAGTTAAAATCCCGTCAACAGAAGCCTACGGAAACACTCCAGGAGTTCGCCATGGATGTTGAAAGGCTGTCCCACCTCGCCTTTTCGGAGTGCCCGACAGAAACAAGAGAAATCCCGTCCCTGCAATACTTCATCGACGGCATCCGGGATCCTGAAATACAGAAAGCACTGCGAATGGCTGATGTGAAGGACTTAAAAAGTGCTCTGGTGTACGCCATGAAATTCGAGGTAGCTCAGCAAGCAACTCGTAGAGGTCACCACCCAGAAAAAGCTGTGCGAGTCCACGAGCCAGTGGATCAGTTGATAGCTCGTTTAGATCATTTAACAAGACAAGTGAATGCCTTGCAGCGGAATATTGGTGATAAGAAACCGACAATAAAGTGCTGGAACTGCGGTACTTTAGGGCACATGCGAAGGAATTGCCGAATATTAAAGAGCTCGGACAATAAGACGGACGATATAAACAGGCAATTAAATGACATGAGATGGAAAACGTGTGACAAGAAACGCAAGTGCTGGAACTGTGGAGCTGAAGGCCACTTAAGAACGAACTGCAGAACACCCCGAGGTGCGGAAAATAAGATCCTTTCCCAGCAACGACTCAGGAAACAATTTAATGATTATAACGCGGAGCTGAGTTTGAACGATAGTGAAAAATCCTGTTTTAAAGCTCTCAAGATTTCTGCAGCGAGTGGCAACAGTAACGGACTATCCATTGAGCATATCGACGGAGTTCCTTGCAGTATGATCATTGATACAACAGCTAATGTTGCCATAATTCGGAAGGATTTAGCTGAAAAATTTAAGGAAAAACTGATTTGGACGCCATCTTGTGTTAACCTCCAGACTGCGTCCGGCGAGAAAATTGATGTAGAAGGAAAGTTAAACGTGAACATCACCTTTGGAAGTGCCGCCTACCATCACACAGCATATGTGACGGATATTACAGACCCCTGCATACTAGGATTGGACATTTTAAGGAAATATAATTTTTCCTTAGACTTCAAAAACAACAAACTGTTTTCAACGTTTGAGGCCATGACTATCGATCCTCAGAAAGGATCTTCACCACGAAACGCCGATGTGTCGTCTGAAATACCCTGCTCAGAAAGTTGCAGAAATCATACCGAGATCGAAGGGAAACCAGAGACTACCAGCAATTCTCCAGCCCAGATGCTCATCGGTCGTGATCTTCGTCTGCCTTGTGATTTCTTATCTGACCGCCTTGCAGATACACCTTCATCGCCTGAGAAATATATCCAAGATGTCCAGGCCCGATTTGAAGTGAAGAACCGTTCTGCACGAAAGCGAGTCAGCTTGCGACGAACAAGATGAAGACCCACTACGACACGAGAGCTACTGGCCACCGTTTCAACGAAGGACACAAGGTGTGGTTATGGAATCCGACTCGTCGAAAAGGACTTTCTCCAAAACTACAGTCACCTTGGGATGGTTCTTACACAGTCCTAAACAGGCTGAACGACGTCGTGGTTCGGATCCATAAGTCATCGAACTCTAAACCTAAAGTCGTTCATTAGGACAGGTTAGTTCATTACTATTGCCATAGTACATAGTGTACAGAGTTGCAAAAAACATTCTAAATAGTATAAGACCATGGTCCTATTTGTATTTAGTATTTGATAGCATTTGTATTTGATAGTATTTGTACTTAATATTTGATAGTATTTGAATTGTATTCAGCGTTGGATAGAATTTAATTTGCTGAAAGTCACTTATTGCAATTATTGTTTGTTTTGTTATTATAAAGTAATGTTTATTACAGCACTGAGGCCTTAGTTATAAGTTTGGCTTCCTGTCCAAGGATTGTACTGACCGGGACGTGCAGTCCTTGGGAAGGGGGCAATGTTACGAATTTGACATTTATTTGGCTATTTATTTAAAATTGTAATTAAAATTCCTTTTTATTTCCCCGTGCAACGCAGACGATTTTTGAAGAGAAAGCTACGTCGAAAAAAAAAATAGCAATAAAAATAAAAGAGCGCTTGCATTTAATGCTTAATAAATAAATATCTCGTAATTACTGTTGCTATCCAGAAAAATCTAGAAAAATCGTAATTGTTCTACTGGTAATTAAAACGCTTATAAAAGCCGAGGTGAAACACCTCATCTCAGTTGTTGTTGTTGCTGTTATACTTGTAGCTGTAAAAAGCGAACTGCTGTTTGTTTACTTAATGCTGTATTCATTGTAGCGATTTCGCTGTGAGATAGAATTATTTTATCTGTTTTGAACTGAGTTTTTACTAAACGTTTGAGATATTGTGATATTCTGCGAAGATCTGTGAAGAAATATTTCAGCATTTTAATTTATTTCTGGTGGAAAGAATAAATTTTTGTTAACATTTTAACGACTTGTGAATTCAATATATAACGAACCCGTACGCACGTAACAATATAAGTATTCTAATAATTTCTATCAATTTTCAAAAATATTTCATTTGTTTTACTTGAAATCACTACGCAGACACTTGGATATTTGAATAAATTAATTACCAGTATACTAATTTAAGGCCTTCTGTTACTACACTTAAAACATTATTTTAAGTTGCAAGATTTTCCCATTCCATCCCTTGAAGTCTAGGATTACAAAGTCTGCTGATTCAAGTTTGAATAAAGCAATGGCTTCCTTTAAACAGCATTTAGATACGAAATTTAAAATTCCTTTTGTAGATGCTGCTATGTAAAGCAATTATAACAGTGTTTAATGTTTTAATGAGTCTGGAAAGTGAACAATTATAACAGGAAACTTGAGTTATACGGAAGCATTTCAGTGCTTAGAAGCGTTAAGCTCGTCGGGTATTGTTTAAATGCACCTGATGTTCAAAATGCGTTCGAAGCAATTGCTTCACTCGCATTGTGTTCGTTGCAGGTGAGGGAAGAGTAATTTTCAAACCTCCTTTGCCAAAAAAGAAAAAAAAACATGAAGCTGAGGGTTTCATTTATTTTCATACATTCCTCATAATTTAATAGGAAAGTTACGAAAATCATTACTAACTACATTATCTATCTATCTATCTATATATATACAAGTGAAATATCACTGATTCATCACGAGATCTACGAAATTATGCACCCGATTGACTTGAAATTTTGCATAGTTACTCATTCCACTATGTAGACGTGCACTAAGAACCGATTTTACGTAAACCCTGTCCCAAATGGATTTTTGTTATACCATCACAGGTACTACCAATCACAGATGGACAGTATACATTATAACTGACATTATTATTTATTAAAGCTGCATTATAACAGATTTGGCTTATCTATATACATATAAGCGAAATACCATTGACTCATCACGAGATCTCCGAAACCCCGGCTGACTTAAAATTTTGCATAGTTACTGATTCCACGATGTAGACGCGCACTCAGAACGAATTTTACGTAAATCCTGTCCAAAATATATTTTCCTTATAAGATCACAGGCGGCAGTAAGTCAAAATTCCTTTTTCGTGTGTGAGTTTTGACTTTGATTTATTGATTGGCACTATATTTCCCGACTTTAAATTTAAAAAAAATTATATTCATTATCAATTCGAAATTAGACATTTCGCCCATATAAGAAGTCTAGGTTCGCATTCAAATAGATAGTTTACCCAGCAAAGCGAGCGGGTGTTAGCTGGTATTTTATATTTATAAAACGTTTCGAAAACATACAATGTTAATTTACTAGTTGTGCCTTAAGTGTCTATACTAGTTGTGATGCATCAGAGGTCAGCCAAACGTCATGTCAGTAAGAGTCGCATGTTGGAATTCAGGAAAGTTTGAGAACCGCAACTAATTTTTCCAAAAGCCAGGAGTCCATATTTACATCATTTTGGGAGTACTGAAACGAGTTTGAAATAGAAACAAACGCTAAAGAATTATTCAATGGTAGTTTGACTTAAATATGTGATGACGCATCGAAGAAAACACGAAGTTTTGTGGTGTCTTTGCTTTCCATAATTACAGCTTCATATGGTAAAAACTACATGTTTATTCATTTTAAATATTCCTGTTCTTACACAATACCTTCTTGTACATGTTAAACTATCACAGGTATCTAATACTCATGAAAGTTCGGAGTCTTCTTAATTGCTTTCAGAGCGACACAAATCATTTTCCTACTGCCTTAAAATTATCTCGTAATTTCACTGCATGCTCATTCCAAGCCAAGCAAACTGTAAATATGTTGTCCAAAAATTTTTCGGATGCTTGAAGTTTTCTAAATGTAACATCTTCTTCTAAGCTGTGATTGTCATCGGATTTATTAGAGATACCCAAAGTTCCCAATTGCCACATGTTTCTTATCAATTCTTTTGCGAAATTCTAAACTAATTTTAACATGCAGGGAACTCCGTTTGATATAAAATGTTTTGATGCGTTTCATAAGTTTTCTGTTCTGTATCACAGACCAATTTAAATAATACTTTCTTGTAGGAAGTAAAGGAAGTATTGTAATAGTGAAAAAATTTGGTATGATATTTCAGTGAAAACATTCTGACCGCTCTCATGACACTATCTGAGAGGTGTTTTTGCGGGATATCCGTACGTAGGGGCAGAACAAAGGAATCTGTCTCCCCTAAATGGATTGTAAAATGGATTTAAAATGGATTCGGCAGGGAATTTTTCGCGACGTCTGCATGTACGTCTGCATGCTGGACAATCAGGTCAGATGAGTAATCGGGTGTCATCGTTGCAGAGTGGAAGGCAGAGGAAAGATGAGACAGAAGAATTTCACTTTGAAGTTCCATATCTTTATTCAATGAAACGGCAGGTCATTTTTCTTTTAGACGAAGATCTCTAAAATTACATATCCAATAATGTGTTAAATTAAATAAAATCAAACTTAAGAATTCTGCGTCATAACTTATTTAACAAAGGAAAGGAGCATACGAAAGGCAGCAACAGATCGTTTAGCAGCGATGGCATTGAGCAGTCTGACTAAAAATGACGCTCACCTTGGTATAACATTCCAGAGTGTTCTCAAAAGTACTGGTCTAGGAGACAGATCCTGAAATAACGGAGAGTTAATTAGAGGCTGCCTGTTCGCGTAGAGCAAAGCCATCGCATTTTTTATATTTTACGCACACACACACACACACACACATATATATATATATATATACCCGGCTCGGTGAGCTCAATTTTTTTTTATTCTCATATGTTGGTAAATTGTGCATTTTTGCTTTAAAAGTGAGTGAATTATGTTGTTCTTATGTTTTGGTTACGGTTTTTATGCCTTTAGTTAATCTGCATCTAATAGTTGTATAATTATCAACAATTTAAATGTGGTTTAACTGCGAGTAAGCCGAACGGAAAAACTATTTGTACACATTTGAAACTTAGCAGATTAGTGAATTAAGTCAGTTTCTGCACCTTCAGTGTCTTTTTGCAGAGTGGGATCAAAAGTAAGCTTTCAGTATTGTGCCCCGAAAGATCTGCCTTCTTTCCCGCTGGCCGAATTGCTTGTTTTTGCTTAGAAACTCTAATTTTAACTGTAAAAATTGTTTTTGTTAACTGTATTTGATGTTTTATGTTTTTTTATATTTTCAAATTTTAATGAAGAAGTGTTGAGATTTTACGTATTTTTGCCTTGCCGCAAAATGAGAATTGAAATTAATTGAATTAGAAATACATCTCTAATGAAATTCAAGGAAATAAATTTAAATGAAATGCAGCGAAAAAGTTCATAAAATTTCATAGGCCGTACAAGAAAGTTATGTGGTGTCCACATCAGATTTTTTATTCTACAACTGTTAGTGATTAGAAATTCCGCAGGTCTTTGCTGTAGAGCAAGTGTCTTTCCATCCATTCATAGAGCATCGGCAAGCAAATCTAACTTTTAAAGATTTTTTTTACAAAATTGTTTGATAGAATCATCACGATATTTTTATTTTTACGAGCCCAAAAAGAGCTATTAATCTCGAAATGGGATATTGTGTCAAATCACTACAAATGCGTCATTCACTTTCCATTCCAGTATGTTGCCATTCTGCGAAATGTAACATATTTATCTTTCCAATTGAATTTGCTGTTGTGGATAATCAAACTAAACTATTCGAAAGCAACAGTAGCAGTTCTTAAGAATATCCGTTTCTTAGTTTTTGAATTGCATTAATTTAAATAATAAAAATGAATTTAATTCATGATCTATCAAATTAAATGTATTCCGTAGTTTAATAGAGTGCCGTTATAGATTTTTCTATTATTTATTTCATATTCCATAAAACTTTAATGAATATTTGAGTAACAAACGTAATGATCTGAAAGCGAGTAGTGGCAACACTACGTAATAAACCGCCAGCGAGGTTACTAATAATTACCGCCAGCGAGGCGAGACTACCTCTCGGTTAAGTAAAGATACGTTGTTTTTAAATATTTGTGATTTTGCTATTGAACTGAATTTTACTTGGCCTAACTGGGAAAGAATGTGTTATTTAATAAATAAAAGACATAAAATGTTAATAATAAAAGGGAAAAACTTTTAATATGCGATTTTGTTAAGAAAACTGAACATTGATACGATGAGCTCAGAAAAAAATGGAATTTGTTGTTGAATCATGTGAAGCATAAGTGCGAAGAAAACGATGCTCTTAATAAAGCTAAAAAACAAAAACAAAAAAAAATAATAAATAAATAAAAAAGTTAGCAGGAGTGTGTACAACAGTAGACAGGTAGACTGCGAGCTCAGCGAGAAGTTTGAAAAGCTCAAGAAACCCCCTTGGGCGACAATTAAAATCTGAAAGCTTCTTGTAAACTTGTTTGTTTGTTTTCTTATTATCTTTTCAATTTTTTTTTTACTATTTTTATATTTTTGAAGAACACTGTTAAATAGCGAATGTAAAATTAATTCTTAATTAAATAGTGTTAAGTGAAATTAGTGTTCTTAATTAAATAGTGTTAAGTGAAACAAAATAATTACGTATGGACATTAATCGGCTTAAATTTACTAAAATCTTTGTAAAAAGAAATTAAATAAATTAATTACTTTCGTTATTTAATTACTGCGTCAGAGAAGTGCGCGCTGCTTGCGATCCCTTCTGTGGCCATCTGTGTTATATATGATATAGTCAAACTAATAAAATGAAGATGTATGAACAAATGAACAAATTTAACCCAATAATTAACACAAATAAGCAGAAACAGATGGTTTTCTTTGGTTAAAGACAACACACAGCAAACAATATTCAGCGGAAGGATATATGTGGCAACAGTGCATAATAACCACGTTAAATTTCATGAATTGTCCTACTATCTTATAACAGTATTCTTGTTTCAAGATAAGTATTGTCAATAAAAAAGTTTTAATGTGTATTTTTCTATATTTTTCTTTGTGAATTATAATAACTAACCAAAGAGATATATTTCTTATGTTTAGAAATATTGTACCGCAGAATAGTGCAGGAGAGGACACGATGAAGTGGACGGGATGGGTTGGTCAGAATTTCACCATTGGTCGCACGATTGGTTCCACTTGATTAGCTTTCCAGCTTTGCCACAGTTTTGATAGAAACGCCCAAAGGGACAGATTTAAGGTTTCTCAGATTTCTTCCCCTGCTATCAAACACTCGAGTGGATTTTCTATTTGTCAGTATTTTATGTGCCCCTATGCCGTACAGATACCATACACTTGCACACATCTATGCTTTCTCCGGAGTTCGAACATGCATCAGTGTTACGGAAGCCAGTATTACTAACTACTATATGATCAGGACAGAAAATTTTACAACAGGTACAAGTTGAAGCAAGCCCGGTATCCTTGCATTCCCGTAGATCAGAGGTGAGCATTAAGTCGATCGCGATCAACCAGTGGACCGCCAAGACATTTTACGGCGACGGCCTTTACTAAGAGCTAAGACGCGCATACTAAACATATTTATGGAACATCGACGCCAGCAAGACTGGAGAATCGGCTGTTCACAATCGATGCGATTGTATTTACTTAAACAAACAATTCGATGAATGTGTAGACGACACATGTTTCTCACCCTGTTTATGTCCTTCCCTTCTTGTGTTTTTTGTCGTCATTACACCGCCAGGAAAGCGTTTCCGAACATGCATTGCTATGCGTGTTTCGATCGTCTAGGTGCACTCTGTTTCCTGAAAGTTTGTAACCGATTTGCTGAACCATCCTGTAGATGGACTACAATGGTGTGTAAAAATTAACGACGAGACATTTTTTTCAATATAAGTTTGTGCAAAAGCTTTCCAAGTCAACAAAAACAATACCATAAAGTCTCTGAGATGTACGAACATGGGTAATCTAAGCAAAACTTCCCAAGAAAGTTATCAAAATGATAGAAACGAAATTTATTGAAAAAAACAGCATGGAGCACAATGCAACAGAAGGCCGAAAAATCCATCTGACTGGTGTCCAGCAAGAAACATCCAGCCTTTAGCATGGGACATGATCTCCCCTGACTGTTATGCAGGTTTCACATCATTTGACCTTGCAGAATATGAGGTTGTTAATAGAGTTATTCAGGTATTGCTGCCCAGTCCTCTTATAGCTCCAGTCGCAGTTCCGGAATCGTTGTTATTGGCGGTAAGTTATGTGCTGCCACGCGTCTCCGTAGAAGGTTCCATAGATGCTGGACTGAGTTTAGATCCAGAGACCTTCTCGGCCACTCCGTGTGTTCAATATCCGCACACTCTAACAGCTCTTCGACAGTAACTGTGCCATAAGGTAGAGCTTTGTCGTCTGTGAAGAGGAACTGAGAACCCATAGTAAAAACAAGAATGTAGTGAAAGAGAAATTCGTTACAACAGCCGTCCCCATGACTGAGCCTCCTTGGAAAATGTGAAGGTCGGCACGGCTACCAAGCACTATGTCTCCCTAAACAAGAACTCCGCGACCTCCAAACCAGTCCCTTTTGATGTTGTTATGTAGGTGTTATTCGTGTTCTCCGTTCCCTCGAGCTGTGTATGCGTCTAGAATCGCGACTCAGAGTAAATCTGCTCTCATCAGTAAAGAGTACTCGACCCCCATTAATTATTTGTCCAATTCTTGTTCTCCCTGCACCACAGAAAACGCTTTCTCCTATGAGCAGGCGTTAATAGCATACACCGTACAGGTTGTGCAAGCAGACCACAACTGTGCAGCCTTCTGGCCGTGGTAAAACGTAATATCGATCATCCCATCGCCTGTTCCATGTGTCTCGAGATTTCTCCCGCTGTTTGGTGATTGTTCTTACTTGCCTATAGGGCAATATACCGGTCGTCCGCTGCATTTGGTTGCTCGTGGACGACCACTGCTGAAGAGACAGACAGCTGTTCCTGTAGTTTGGTATGCTCTAAGCGTCAGACAAGTGTTTCTGTAGTTTGAAATGTCCTCCAAAACGTGAAACAATGCTGTGAGCAATCCCAACTCCACAGCCACATTTGTTATGACTTTCTTCAGCCTATCCAATGATTCGACATCGAGTAAAAACGTCCAGATGTCGTCTAACTGATTTATTATTCGACATTTAACACTGATGCCTCAACTCCCCGTCGTTTAAACCGGTATATGCCGTGCAATAGTTTCCTCAAAATGCTGAGTTCACACTTCCGGCTATCTTTATACCTCTCCGACACTCCGTCATTATGTCTAGCTGCATACATGACCATGCGCTAATGTACCAGACCCTAATCGATCTCCTGATTAGTTTTTCAGTTCTCTATGCCTCTTCGTTCCACTGATAAGCTAATTTTCCAACTTAATTCATAATTGTTACTGACCAGTGTATTTTACTGTTCTACTAACAATATATTTAAAATATTACATACATTACATCATTGATAAAAAAGACCATTAAATTTTACCAATAAAATATGGTTTCTACAATATGGCTATCTACAAAAATGAAACATTAAACATTCACTCATGTTCATAAATTAAGAATAATGCAAAATCAGGCAAAGGAAGGGTTAGAAGTAAAACAAATTTGACTTATTTGTAAAGCTTATTTATTAAACAAAATGTAAAGAGCAAAAAAAGGTGCTTTATGTTTGATATTATTAAAAAAATTAGCGACTTTTTCTCCCTGGAGCAAAGTACAAAAAACATCTATTTACAAAAAACCAATATTACATGGTTGGTATGATTGTTAATACATTGTATGTCTCTCAGACGATGCAATAGTCCTAGGCATGCTGAGTATCAAATTATCGATCGGATCGTAGGGGATATTACACCACTCAAAAAGCAATGCTCTCCGAAGTTCCGGTAGACATGTAGGAGGAGGTTGACGGGCTGCAACTCGTTGGCCAAGCATGTCCCAAGCGAGCTCTATTGCATTCAAGTCCGGTGAGAATGCTGGCCAGTCCATACGGGTGATAACTTCCGATTGAAGGCATTCGCTTACGATGTTTGCTCGGTGAGGACGGGCTTTGTCATCCATAAACACAAACTGTGCGGCCATGGCGCCCCGAAACAAAAGTACATGTTGTTCCAGAATGACGTCCCGACAGATTTGGCTTGTAATGGTTCCAATTTGAACATGCGGGTCAGTTCTGGAACCCAGAATAATTCCACCCCAAACGAGCACTCCTGCACCACCGTAACGGTATCGTTCAATGATGTTTTCTTGGTGGTAACGGGTATCTGGAGCTCTCCATATAACGTCCGGCGAGAATCAGACTGCAAGCTAAACCTGGACTCGTCGGAAAACATCACACAAGCCCACTGTTGCGGTGTCGATAATGCATGTTCTTTACTCCAGACTAACTGCAGGCGACAGTGAGTTGCTGTAAGTGGAACGCATCTGACAGGTCTACGAGCATATAGACCAATCTGCCCTAAGCGTTGTACACGGTCTGCCTTGAAATTGTACCAGTGGCTGAAGAGAGCTGACGAGACAGGTCCGAGGCTGTGCTCCGCCTGTTTCTTTTGGCAGTAACTGCCAAATACCGGTCCTCATTCGGCGTTGTAACTGTGGGGCGACCTGTGCTGTAACGTCTAAGCACATTACCATCATCTTGGAATCGTTGCCAAAGCGTGGAGATGACACTCTGGGCAATTTCATGTTCGTCTGATGCTTCCAGTTGGGTACGCCCACATTCCAGACGGCCGATAATTCTACCATGTAAAAAATCATCCAAATGTGTCCTTTGTGTCATAACTATTCGGTTATTGCACTGAAATGTTTATAAAGCGCCTGCGAACAATTTTACTTCTTTGCCTGTGTTCCTTATATATCACTCTCTTACACTCTCGTCATTGTGACGTACCATCGGTGTCATCTGGTTACTTCCTGAAATTTGCATATGATTCTTGAAGATGTGTGTAGTGATTTTACAAGTGATATATTTATTTTAGAGTTTGATTTCCGCGTGAATCCGTATTATCCTTAATTTATGGACATAAGTGTATGTAAAATACTTATGCTGAAATCAATTTCAAAAGCATGTACTTATTTAGAGGCCTTTTATTATTTGTGCTGATTTTCAGAAACATAAATGAAATCTAATCTTTTAAAGATATAATTACATACTAAATCTATTATAGTAATCTGAATAAAGTAATGTTTATTCACAAAAGTTCGGCAAAATTTTAGAAAAATAAATATTTAAATTATTATTTTCCTGTTTTAAAATCACTTATCCATTGTTTCCCGAGATCTTGTCCTTTTATTAAGCACCGCACAGTGAAATAAATATTCAACATCGTTAAAAGGAGCTCAAATGGTTTATACATAACAGGTTTGACGCAGAAATCCCGAGCTTATCATTCTTAAAATTGCTTTAAACATTAATTAAATCGAAACAGAAAATACTAGTGTAAATGGTTTCAGAACTAACGAATAATTTATTGGACAAATATTCTTTTTCTCGAATTAAAGTTTTATTCATTTAGCTTAGAACATTCATAGTTATGCTTCTTGCAGTTGATTAAAACCCGATTTCATTTTGTTAAACCAACTAATGTGTATGTGTATGTTTCGGTATATATCTCTATATATAAATGTGTGCGTGTATATATATAAGTAATAAGATGACTTCGTGAAGCTGCAGCGGATTGGCGATGGTGCTCTGAGTTGTAACTTAAAGCGATTTTACGGTGTAATTAGAAAGATGACACTCGAAAGAAAGACTTGTAGAAAGACCTGGATAAATAGAACATCATTAAAACCCGTTTTCATTTTGTTAAACCAACTAATGTGTAGGTGTATGTTTCGGTTTATATCTCTATATATAAATGTGTGCGTGTATATATATAAGTAATAAGATGACTTCGTGAAGCTGCAGCGGATTGGCGATGGTGCTCTGAGTTGTAACTTAAAGCGATTTTACGGTGTAATTAGAAAGATGACACTCGAAAGAAAGACTTGTAGAAAGACCTGGATAAATAGAACATCATTTTTGTTGCGGGATACGAACTAATTATCGGAAACATATTTTTGTAATCACACATAATCATGGGCACAATGCGCACACCACAATTTTATACAGAGTATCCCATTTTAGATAACGGCGTAGATAGCAGCACAACAAAGCAAAGGGAACGAAGTAGCATCTTGAACGCAAGAGAGCTGAAACTAAAGTGCGCAGTTATCCAGTATGGAGGCTTAGCAAGAGAATGCTTTTATTTAGCTTAGAAAGGTTTCAGCTCACGAAATTTTGAGTTCAGGTTCCGAATTACCTCTGTCATCGTCATTACTCAAGCCATGGTCAAGTTACGTAAGCAAGATGGATTGATCTAGAAATGACACACTCCAGAAAAGACATTACTATTTTTAGAATAGAGAGTGGGGAATTATGGGCTATTGCTAATTTAATTTGTAATATTGATTTACATTTTTTTACTACTTTGCATGAAAGAAAGGAAATGAGAAAAATTTCGGGTGTCACATTCCAATAAAAATGTTCATTTCAACGCCTCTCGAAAGCATTTGAACGATGTTTTTGTGTGGCATCTGTACGTAGAGCCAGAACAAAAGCCAGTTTTTGCCTTAAAGGACTGTAATATGGATTTAAAATGGATTCAGAAGAGACTTTTTCTTGACGTTGGTGCGGTCGTTCATATATATTTCGCATAACTATAGAACGAGTACCTGTAGAAAGTTGACATTTTGTATATGAGACTGCTATAACATGTAATTGTGCATCTCTCTTTTCCTTTGCAATAGGATGTATATATATTACCACTCTGTAACCTGTCTCTGTGAGCTTAGTTTTTTAATTCTTATATGTTGGTAAACTGTGCATTTTTTTCTTTAAAATTATCGAATTTTGTTTGCGGTTAAGTTTTTATGCCTTTTGTTAATCTGCATGCAATAGTTCTAGAATTATCAACAATTTAGATGTGGCGAGTAAAGCCTAACGAATTGCCATTTGTTTACATTTGAAGCTCGGCAGAATAGTGAATTAAGTCCGTTTCTTCACCTTCTATGAGTTTTTACCAAATGGGACCAAAAGTAAACTTCCCCTTTTGTGCACCGAAAAATCTGCCTTCTTGCCCGCTGGCCCACTTGCTTGTTTTTGTGTAGAAACTCTAATTGTAATTGTAAAAATTGTTTTTTAACTGTTTTAATTTCATTTGCTGTGTTATGATTTCTGTTTCTGTTCTATGTTCTCTACCTGTCTATGTGTGTTTATATACATATCGTATTACAAATTAAATCTTGATTTCTACTCTGAGATGCCGAGAAAAATTTTAGAAAATAATGTATTTCGACTTCGTTTTTTAATCTGAATTTTGATATATCGTTTACAATGTGTGTCAGACAAAAGCGGCAAAAGTACTAAACGAAATTCAAACATAAAGAGAATTTCAAGCAAATTTCCTAGTGCCTCACTACTAAATCAAAGTTTAGTGTGAAATTTATGCAAATTGTTACATTAAAATTTCTCTGCGAGCTGCAGAAAATCGCTGCCTTTATAAATTACTAGACGACTGAAATTTATCATTCAAGATTACTAAAGAATTAAGCAAGAATCTACTTTTCTTAAATCTGAGGAAAAAAATCATGCATTAGAATTACGACGTCTGGAATATACGTAGAAAAACTATAAATGAAAAAGTGTTGGGTGAAAGTTACGAAAGGAAAATCATAAGATAAAATTTCCAAAGGTAAAAAATATCGATAGAAAAAGGACAACATTCTTGATGCAATAAATGACTTTTCTTCATCAGCTCTTTCTTCTTCATATTTTTTCTTTCGCAGCTTTTACTGCGTTCTCTTGATTGAGTGTTAGGCTTAGCGAAGCCTTATGGAAGCTTACAGAAGAACTAAGTCTTTTACTTTACTCAGGCAATTCAGCCTATATATTTTCTTATTATTTCTTTTTCATGCGAATTGTATTTCTAAGCATTCACATTTAATTTTTCTCTCTAATTTTCTTGCAGATTACTCAGCACATGAAAAAATTGTGATACTTTCGAATTTTTAAAGTATGACAAGATTTCGAACTGTTTTGTGTTTACTTTGCTTTACAGATAACTAATTTAAAAATGTATGAAGAACGATATTTGATTTAGCGATATTTTTAAAGACATTTCAAATACAGAGCTTAAGAGTTTTGAAAATTTCCAAATGTTTATTTTATAATTTTTATGTAACTTTGAGAGTTGTTAAATCTAATATAACTAAGTTTAACTTTTTAAGTTTGTAATGTTCATCCTAAGTTTTATTAACAGTTATTTTAAGTTATGATTCTTTCCTATTTATTCTAATTTCAGTTTACAATTTCCTGCCGGAATGTGATTTCAGAAACGCAGTGAATGCAAATGAGTATACTAGTTAATCAATGCTTCCCCGACTTCTAGATAGAGCGTCTGATTTTCCTGACTAGCTCGCGTTTGCCATTTGGCTACATTCTCTCTTAGCTACTACGCTCGGCCATTCTTTAGGTCTTTGTTTGGCTTCCCCGATTTAATTGATACAGGGATCCTCAAACTATTTTGGACAAGTGACCTCTTTTCCAAAATAAGCTGTTACCTCAGACCCCCATGGCCAAATTACCTACTTTTAAGATTAACCCCCTTATCCATAATGGTCCGCTAACTTAAAACAGCTGCTACCGAGTGTTATTTTTCATTCTGACTTAGGTCAATAGAAGAAGACAGAGTGAGAATTAGCAATGCTTCAAGTTAGCAGACTATTATGAATAAGGGGGCCTATCTTTAGTTTTTTCCTATTGATACAAAATACCTAGGTACTAAGGTACCAATTGGAAAACTTTGTACTTGGTTAAGTGAGTAAAGTTGACTTCATTTTCTCATCAAAATTTAACAAAATAAAAAGACATACAATTCAGTAAATATCAAGTTTAATTTATAATGATTATTACAAATTAAGTACTTAAAGAATCTTAAGTAGGTAAGAAATTATATTTAAAAAAGTATTAATTCGCAAAGAGAAAATAAAACATTCAGTGTGATGGATAAACCTGGTGACTATCTACCAATCTAGCTACATCCGGTTCAATATTGGTGAGTTGCAGCCTTAAATCTCCACGTTGGTTGATTTTCAAACGGTTTCTTTGTTTCGTCAAAATGTTTGTTACCACACTGAAGCTTTTTTCAACTAGGTATGATGATGGAAAAGCGATAAGGTATTTTTCAGCAATGTTCCACAATGTAGGATACTGTGTTTCACTGTTGCGTTGCAACCAGAACTTCTGATAGCCTTGGTTGACCTTCTGCTTAAGCTCTTCGTCTGTGCTGATGGTAATCAACTCTTTTTGCATTATCACATTGGCTTCTTCTATGGCTGTGGTATTGTACGGATTTATTATCCATTGAGGAATTTGTAAATTTAAAAGATCCTCAAACCTCTCCATAAAATCCTTGTGTAATGCGTCCAAGTAAGTGACATATAATAAAATGTCATCATCTTGAAGCATTTCTGGTAATTTTGACAAATGCGGAAACTGCGAATATTCTTTTCTGCCTAAATTTTGTTTATAAAGGATTAGTTTACCCACGAAGGAAAGTTAAGATCGTCACCCTGCAGTTGCAAATTAACTTTATTGAAGATTCCAAAGATATCCGTCAAGTAATAAATATCTGTTTTACAATTGTTCAGATTTTCTTTCAAATGCGAATCTTTTTCTTGTAAAAACTCCAACACAGATTCAAAAATGGCTGAAAATCTTTCTAAGCAAGAGCCTCTTGATAGCTAACGAACTTCAGTGTGCAGAAGTAATCGAGTAAAGAGTTCGTCGTTTTCCTCACATAGCTGAGCAAATAACCGAGAGTTCAAAGAATTGTTTCGAATCTTGTTGATAGCATTTATTACATATTGTAAAGACTTACTCAATCTAGGACTCAGCTTTTTTGCTACTAAATGCTGCCTGGGAATCACGCAGTGAATGACCAGTACATCAGGCAGTTGTTGCTTAAGTGAGCTATAAAACCACGATGACGACCAACCATAGACGGTGTACCATCAGTCGCAACAGAAACAATGTTCTTCCATGGAATAGCTTTGCCAGTAAAAAAATGTTCCACGGCCTGGAAAATCGATTCTCCTCTGGTATCAATCTCTAAATATGTAGCAAAAAGCAGTTCTTGGCACATATTTTCATCTTTGATAAATCGAACATATCCTAACAATAGAGCTTCATTGCCGGGTAATGTAGACTCGTCCAACTGGAGAGAGAATCTGTTGGTCTGTAAGAACTTGCATAAAATGTTTTCCACATCGCGTTCCATCTCGTCTATACGTCTCTGAACGGTGTTATTGCTTAAAGGTATTCTCTTTAAAATATCATGTGCGGGTTTGTGCAATACATTGTTAAGGACCTCCGCAATGGCTGGTAGGATAAGCTGCTCTCCAATTGTATGGGGTTTCCCCGACTTCGCTATTAGTAAAGATATATTATAGGACGCTTGTAAACCATCATCGTCTTTAATAGATGGTGACGCAAACATCGATCTTATGGATGGCCTTTTGTCTAGTTTTTCTTTAAGTGCTTGAAAAAATGACAAGGGCTTACTTTGTTCGTCAGCATGTACTCTTGATAAGTGGTCATCCATTTTTGAAGGCTTCATGGCATCGTTACTGAATACATTTTCACATAAGACACTTTGGCAAGTGTTGATTTGCTGGAGATGCAATAAATCCGAACTTCAAGTAGTCCAAACTATATTGTCTGCATTTTTTTTTCGTGTCCGCCATCATAAAACTCTCAGTAATCAGTCACTTTACTTCACTTAATTAGCTATGTAATAACTTTGTAATCTCTTGAAATAAATGAGTACTTTAATGAGTTATTATCGTTCAAGCTCCAACGAATTTCAAAACGCAAATAAACTTTCAACCTAAGTGCAAGCTCGTTAAATAGTAAAATATCAGGAACATGTTTGGACTTGATCATGAATTCGTTCGTGTTAAATCGCGTAAGCGTCAAATAGAGAGCAAGTCAAAACGCGCCTGAAAGACGTACGCTCG
Source organism: Stegodyphus mimosarum (assembly GCA_000611955.2). NCBI lineage: Eukaryota > Metazoa > Arthropoda > Arachnida > Araneae > Eresidae > Stegodyphus > Stegodyphus mimosarum. The sequence continues at coordinate 420,976 of KK116906.1, forward strand.
AACTCATTATCTTGCACAAACTTGTCCACACAGACTTGCCGAGTTCTTCATCTTGTACGAACTTGAGACTTTACATTACTACAACAATGCTGTTTCCTACAAAAATATTAATTATTCTTAGTACACGTAACACAACATAAACAATACAGTACCTACCTATCTTGAAAGTTTTAAATAAGAACTTGTGTTAATTTAATAGGGGTCGATTTTTAGACCTCGTCGACCCCCAAAATCAGTTTTCGTTTATGTCGACCCCTAGGAAACCGACATCGATATCGACCACTTTGGGAATTCCGGGGTTAATATTTAGGGGCCAACTACTTAGAATTCTGATAGCTTCGGCTATATCTTTCAGACAGCTTTAGTTAAGAATAGTTTATTTTAGGTTCATAATTATTTAAGTTCGAGCCCAAGTGGAGGCTTTGTGCATACTCCAAGTTAGGAGTTGATTTCATTTATTCTGAGAAATAAAGGGTAGTTCACCCTTCTTAAGTCTTACGTGTTATTCCCACACTTAAACGATTATTCGCTTGTTAGTGTTCGTGGGGTTCTATGTCTGAACTTTGGAATTAAATACACTCACGTTTGTGAAAATTGCAACACCATGAAGGACTTACGCGAGTGAGCTGAAATTTTCAGGAAATGCAAAGTAGCGCATGATATGCAAATGATTAGAATTGCAAATCCGTAGCGCATGCGTATGCTGAGCAGCGCCCTCTGAACGGCTGATGGATCCGAATAAATAGACGGCTGTAGCGAGTCGTGTATGGTTATCGGTGGTTATCTGCTAGTGGTAAACGTTAACTCAATCTGTACTTATGCCTCGTCGACGAAAGAGAGCGAGATTTGAACAACTTACAGAGTTTGAACGAGGGAGAATCATCGGCCTTCGTGAAGCTGGATTGTCGTATCGTGCAGTAG